>CM067261.1:14005305-14077805 GCA_034195605.1 Santalum album | reverse complement strand
AGGTGATTCGCTGGTAAATTTTCATTATGTGAACCAAACAACAGAAAATTAGCAAATTTCCATGAAAATGTTTTGCAAAACAAGAAGATTTTTCATGAAACTAAATGGAGCCGGAGGGTGAGCTGGTTTAAATGAAGAGGGTTCCTATTATTCTTCACAGCTTCGAAACTTGTGGTTTCCTTTTTGCCATTAAGGGGAGAATGGCCAAAAAGTAGAAAAAATCTTTTCCACAGAATTAATGATGATGTCGAGAATGAATTCCTGATAAGATTAGGGCTCGACTTTGTTGGATTTTAACTATTATAAATATGATTTGATTTTCCTGAACTTTTTGTATAATTGATCTGTTCATTTAATTTAAAGGCTTCCCCTTGTTCCGGTTTCATTCTTTTGGATGTGTTAGAGTTTGCTGTTCGATGCTTGAATGATTTAGAATTGAAAAACCCTAAATTGTCACTCTGGGTTTGCTTTTCTTGTATTCATCTTTTCTTCTGTCATATATGGCCACCAAATTTCTCCCTGTTTCTCCTTATTCTTCCCTTTCCTTCGTATGTTCCTATTTTCCCATCGAGTTGTGCAATGTATCTGCTCCCCAGGTCTATGCTGTTGTATCCGTCAGATCTAATACTAGCAGTTTCTCAGGTAAAAGGGCTTCTCAAAGAGAAGAAATTGGAGATGCTTGTAGATCCTGACCTGCAGCGCAATTATATTGAGGCCGAAGTGGAGCAGCTGATTCAAGTTGCAGCTGCTCTGCACACAGGGCTCACCGGTGGACCGACCGAAGATGTCAGAGGTGGTCCGAATGCTTGAGGGTGATGGTTTGGCGGAAAAATGGGATGAGTGGCAGAAAGTTGAGGTAGTTCACCAGGAGATCGAACTGGCCACTCCTCGTAGTTGCGATTGGATAGTAGATTCTACGGATAACCTCCACGCTGTAGAATTATCTGGTCCAAGATGACCCTCGTGTTATGGTAATTATTATTATTGTGTTTTCCGGCAACACAGAAAATTTTACAAAGCAGATGCATGGTTGGTGGGCCCATTATTGTTCAGTAGTACTAGGTGTGGATAAAATGTGAACAAAAAACTTTACAGGATTGGCACAAGGCTTGTGGGCCTCGTCCGCTAATATCGTGGCACCCACATTTCACTGTATTTGTTCATGTAAACTTTTTCATGCACGCCTAGACTTATCGTTCAATATTCTGTGGGGCTCACACTTCGCTGCATTTGTTTTGAAGTTTTCTTTTTGTGCACATTTTCTCGTACTCCTATACTTTTGTTATGCGGGTGCTCTCGCTTTTACTATATCTCGCTTTTACTATATCTGCTCATTTATTCTCCCAATTGGTGCATAGGAGGTCCTGGGGCCGAGGTCTTTGGTTCTGCTGCTTGACATCTGGAGATGCTGTAATATTCGAAGTATTATATTCTTGCCGATTTCTAACCGATCAAGTTTAGGTGAGGGGGAGCATACCGATTTCTGTGTTTCGGCACACTTCTGATTTGTAATACTAACCAAGCTGTTGTATGTTATGTTATATTATGAACTATGATATAGCTTATTTATTCTTCCCATTCCCATAGAATGCTCTCAACAGTTCTCCTCAACCTTTGCAGTTTGTACTGCATGAATCTTTTATGTTCTCTTTGTATTCATTGAAAGAGCTGTGGCATTGTTGTAAGGTTTGGTTCGAGTGCAAAATGCAATGAGACTGAATTGTAAGATCTATTAATGGGTTGAAAGGTCTATTGATGGTATTGTTGTAAGGTTTGGTTCCGAGTGCAAAATGGAGTTGAGACTGACCTACAAGATCTATTAACGACTCACTTTGTGAATGGCATGGGACTTTTTTTTCCCCGTTTTAAGGTTTGATTGAGAATAGCATGGGATGGTGTCCTTGATCTCCCTCCCTCCTGTTGTATGGAATAATGTTATTTGTATATATTTTACGTACATTTGCAAATGCTGATGCTGTGCCGTTTAAGCGGTTCTTTTATTATTACTTGATTAAAGTATACTTCAAAAGAGCCACTTAAATTTTATTACATCAACATTTCGATGCGGAGGGCATACGATGGGTGTTTGTGTAATTATTATAATTTTTGTAAAGAACAAAATAAATAAATAAACTTACATGTACATTTATCATAAACCCCTGATATCGAAATATTGTTGTGGCATATTTTTATGCGATTTCAATATTTCCAATGTAAAGAGTGTGTTATAGATGTATAAGCACTAGTGTTTTTTTTGGATGGGTGTCTAATGGAAACACTTGAATTTTATCATATTAGCATTTTTATTTTAGCATGGGTCTACAAATACAATTGTTCTGTCCCAGCCATCCCAAACGAAAAGGGATACCTCCATTCTAGAGTCGGCAAACTCGATCCTAAAGTTGCCAACTCATTGTATAACTCGAATCACAAAATAATCTCAACTCATTCAGAGTTCACTCAACTTGTTCAATTCTCATTTTGAGATTTTTTAAAAATATTTTTAGATTTAGAATCAGAATTTTTACAATCAGGTTTTGAAAATATAAAAATAAATAGAAGTTGTCCTGCCAATGTAAGTCGTTAGCCCGTCAATCTTTCTAACCCATTTATTATTTAATTTTATCCGTAAAATAATATTAGCCCACCAGCTTCCGGGATCTGATCGACCCAACTGCACCCAGAATGCCAAAAGTAACGGCCAGTGGCCGAAGACACCCCCACGGCGTGATTCTCACGTGGCATGCATAACCCAATGAGAACCCGAAGGAATCCACCGTTACCACACTTATATCCTATCGCCACGTGTCACTTCTTTCACCACCCTTTTGCCGACTCCCTCTTCATAATCTCCCATTCTCGGCCTCTTTCTCTTCCTATTCCTCTTCCTCTCTGCTTCAGGCGCCCCTGAACAAACTGGCCTCTCAACTCACTCACTCTCTCTCTATTCGCCATGAGAATTTGGGTCAGGGTTTGAAGCCATTCATTTCTCTCAAATCTCACTCTTCGAAGCATGGCCGCTACTTTGCCCTTGACTGAATTCGCCTGTCTCCGCCTACGCTCGACTCGCAGACTCCGAGTTTCTTCCCCCACAGTCGATTCCCGGAATTCTAGGCCTAATTTCAATCTGAGGACTAGGATCAGAGCTGCTCCGAGGGAGGGCACTGGTGTTGAAGAGAGGGGAAGCCAGTTGGTGGTCGATGAGGTCGGTGGTCTTGAGTTGAACGGTAATGGAGCCGTGAGAAGCAACGGTAGTGCTACCAGTGGTGGAAGTAGTAATGGTTCAGTTCAGGGGAGCTGCTCAAGTGTTAGCGCCATTGATTTGTTGAGTGAGAATGGTGCGAGTAATGGGAGTCTGGTGAAGTATGCGAACGAAAATGGAAATGGCGCTGCTACGACAACGCCGGGAGTGATTTTGGAAACAAAAGCGAAGGAGACTGGGAGGTCGAAAACTATAGAGGAAATTGGTCAGGAGGATGCTTGGTTTAAGCGAGCTGGGGGGCCTGAAGTAGAGGTATTAATATAATATTTTGGGAGGGAGGGATGGCGTTGGACATCTTGACCTTCATCAGTTTATAGATTTTGCCTAATATATGCTCGAATTCCTAGCATCATGGACTGACATGTGGCATGAGGGCATAGTGCTAGAATGCTTTGATTCATTAGGGTTGGGTGTTATTTAAGAGATTTTGAAACTGGTGGTACTGGGTATTATAGATTAAACCTAATCCGTTATTTCACATTTTATGTATACTGAGTTTTAAAAAGGAAAGCTTGGAAGCTTGGTTGAAAACAAGTTGGATTGTCATTCTTACAAATGTTAGTTTGTGTTATTTATGGTCTTAGCACAGATATATTGCTTCCCTTCTTTTGAATGGTTTACTTACTTTTACTTCAGACACCTATACTTGTCATTGCGTCTATTTCTGCTTGGATATGTTGTATACGGTTACAACATAGCATCATCCAATAGCAATACATGGGTTTTGCAGGTCTCTGTTACACCTGGGGGGCGGTGGAATAGATTCAAAACCTATTCAACAATTCAAAGGACTTTGGAGATATGGGGATTTGTTCTATCATTCGTCTTTAAGGCTTGGTTGAACAATCAGAAATTTTCTTATCGAGGTGAGTTTCCTTTAAAGATAGAAGTGGACCACATTGTCCGAGGAACGATGAGCTGGTTTTGATTGTCATTAACATGTGGCTTATTTGCCTTAGATTGTGATTTTCATGATTGATGGCAGAAAGTTGTTGCAATAGTCATGTTGATTGTATACACTGCAATTGTGTTCCGTCAATTGAATAGAGGCTGCTCCTGCTTATATCAATTACCATAAATTCCATTAAAGTGGTCTCTTAGTATGAAGAAGTGTTCACACTCTTAGAGCAGTTAATTTGTCAAAACATTGGTTTGCAGTATTATCTCACTGTGAGTGAAAATCGAATGACAAAAATCATTTGTTAGGGCCAGATGTTACCCTGATTCAAATGCATGTATGGTAGATAAAAGAGACAGGAAAATAAAATTACAAATTATCCTTTTCAAGCTTCAGAACATTTGTTGAGTTGAGGGACTGGTAAACCAACCATAATGGTGAAATGTAAAATTAGGAAAGGAATTCTCCATACCAAGATCAATTGTTTCAATGAAACTAAATACAATATGTGTAAGAGAGTGTTTAAGGAAATCATTTGATGATCTGCAGGTTTTTTTAGTACAGAGATTGTCGTCAGCCATATTTTTTTAAAATGGTCACTTAACTTGGGCCAATCTGAGCTTGCATCCGTTTCAGTTTCACCTGCAGTTCAAGGAATATGATCAATTTTTAGTCTAAGTTATAAGATATCCCAACTAACACGTGGCCTAAGAAAAAATATAGTGGAAGTTTCACAAGTGCGATAAATTTTTATGTTTTTCTAGCTAAGAGGGCAATTAGTTCTTATCTCTATATGCACATTTGTCTGTTTTCCTTGGCTAGCTTTTGCTTTGAAGCACTTAAAGAAACAAATTAATATCAGACAATAACCCAAGCGTAGCTAAGCTGATAGTCATTAGAAATAATCAGCAATATGTTCCTGTATAGCTCATTTCCTGAACTTCAATAAATGTTCTTTACTTTATTTTCAATAAATGTTCTTTACTGTATAGGCAGTTGTACATCTCTGCGTTTCTGTTCCTTCAATGGCTTATTTTAATTATAGCTGCCATCGAGTGAGCAACAATATCTTTTTGTAATTGAAAATGGATCCAGGAATAGTAATTCCGGCTAAAACAGTTCACTATTTAAGCTATAGTTAACAAGAATTTATGATTCTATTTACCTTCATTATTGATATTTTTGGTCTATATATATATATTTAATATCTATAGTTTATTCAGGAGGAATGACGGAGGAGAAGAAAGTTCAACGGCGGAAATCCCTTGCTAAGTGGTTAAAGGAAAATATATTGAAACTTGGTCCAACCTTCATTAAAATTGGCCAGCAGTTCTCCACGAGAGTGGACATTCTTCCACAAGAATATGTTGATCAGTTGTCAGAACTTCAGGTCTAAATCATGTAAATCATGAATTTCATACTATAGTATGCTTTTATGTGTGTTGCCATTGTGGTTTCTTCCAGCTTCATGTATCCAGAATGTGCTTGGCTTGAAACTTATATTTACACAAGCCTGATATGTGTTCCATGATTTCTTGATGTGAAAAAGGGATTTTGGTCAGTGTACTGATATTGTCAGTAGCTCCTGAACATATGGATTGCTTACCATTTGTTTAATTGTACCCCTGCTTTTCTACAGTTGTATTCTTCAAACGTGTAAATTCCCTAAAATTTTTGTAATTTTACTTTGTGATTTTGTTTTCCTCGTGCGTAGTCCATGTTGATTCAACCTGCATGATTTGAGGGGGTGTTAAATTTAACATCGGTATTGGAGTTGTTCTGCATAGCATTTCACATTCCTGTTCGGCTACCTTTCACATTGCTAATTAGTTTTGGGATAGAAACTTGAGCATATCACAATAGGAATATTCAGCTGCTAAATCGTCTTGCTCTATATTTGTGAAAGTTCTATAACTGCTGTAATGCAGGATCAAGTTCCTCCTTTCCCATCTGAAACTGCCGTATCAATAGTTGAGGAAGAGCTTGGTGCATCTGTGACTGATATATTTGAGCGCTTTGACTATGAGCCTATAGCGGCTGCCAGTCTGGGTATGTGGTTAGGAAAGTCATGTAGTTAGTGAGAATGTAATTGTTGATTTTTGGTTGCAATGCATTAGAGGAACTAGATTATCATAATCGGTACACTACCCTTTACAGGTCAGGTCCACCGGGCAAAACTGGAGGGACAGGAAGTTGTTATTAAAGTACAAAGACCTGGCCTAAAGGATCTTTTTGATATTGACTTGAAAAATCTGAGGGTTAGTTTTAATGTATCAGAGATTTAATGATATTTGGTGCAATGTTTCATTATGTTAGTATTGTCTTCACCAACTGAGCTACAAGATCAGCTTTCATTTTATTTCGTCCCAGTATTGGCTGTTATTGGCAAGTATCTAGGCATTAATATTTGCTCTCCTTTTTTATAATCCTTTATTCAATGTCATTCTTTGGCTAAATTTTTCTTCTGCGGCAGTGCAATAATCTGGAAGCACAACAATTGATAGATTGAATGTTTTGTCACAGGGAACTAAGTTTCTTCCTTTTTTCACTATTAATGCTGCTTTGATTTTGTCATTCTTCAGCATTGCTTGTATCAATGATATTGATGGAAAGTGCTTTTGCAGTAGCTGTATAAAGGATTTGGCAGCTTTCTCTTGCACTGATAGATCAGTCATTTAATTTTTTCCAGGTTATAGCGAAATATCTTCAAAAGATTGATCCAAAATCAGATGGTGCAAAGAGGGATTGGGTCGCTATTTATGATGAGTGTGCAAACGTCTTATATCAGGTGATTGTCTACCCTTGTCAAGCTGAGAGATAAATCCACACATCTTACTTTTATGGGCTTTTAGCTTCTTCTGTCAATTGGATTGACCTTATTATCTGGTAAAGAAAATATTTAAGATTTATGTTTGCTAATGAAACATGTTGAGGGACATTACATAGCTGATCTTATGGTGTTCTGTAATTCCTCATTGGCATTATTGTTGGAGTTCCACATTGATTAAGGACTAGTCATTCTGGTGCTTGATATTCCTATTTGGCTGTTCCTTGCATTGGTGATTGGTGTGGGGTGGAACCATGGCATGGATCAGAGCCAAAGGTTGTACAGGTTGTCTTTGGCCCAAATGGACCCTTTGCGCCCCATGTTGGGTTCACTTTTGGAGTGCCATCTGCCTGCACGTGATGGAGGACTGTTGAACGGAGGAGGTAAAAGATGAAAGCTATTGCCTCTGATTCCTCTAAGCATTCTTGGACAGCTTGGATGGAAGGAACAAAGGGGTGTTCAAAGGGGAGTTGAACCAGCTAAAGGAGAAGCGATGCAAACAATGCTGTGTTGGGCCATATAGGTCATAACTATGGATTGTTGTTTGTAATGAGCAACTCAAGTTCTTATCTTTGTAACTTTTTGTTGCACTTAAGTAGGGAACACCCTCCTCTCTCCCCCCAAAACAAACAGACACACGCAAAACTCAATTGCAATTTAAACTTTCGCTGGGGGAAAAAATATTAAAGCTACGGTTATATGCATTGTCCTTCTAAGACAACGTATATACCAAAATTAACTTTCCTTATCAATCAAAATGTACAGTTGAGCTCAAGGAAATAACTGGGCATAGTTTGACTTGTCTCCTATCAAAGAAAAAGAAAAAACCCTAGTAGTATTCTTAAATTTTTAGTCTGCATTTTCATAAGATTGCTGTTTATATTTGATGCTGTATATATCTAATAGTATTTTTAGCTTTCAGGAGATTGATTACACAAAGGAAGCCACTAACGCAGAACTGTTTTCAAGTAACTTCAAAAACATGGATTATGTTAAAGTCCCGACCATAATTTGGGACTATACCACCCCACAGGTTTGAGTTCTTAGCATTTATGTAAGTATGACAGTTGAAAATTATAATATTTTTGTATCTCATTTGTTTCAATATGTTTACTTTTGATTTGTAGGTTCTGACTATGGAATATGTTCCCGGGATCAAAATAAACAGAATACAGGCTTTGGACCAATTGGGTGTTGATCGCAAGAGGTATATATATATTCCCCCATAAGGAACTGGAAGTCACTGGGTTTCCAGTATAACATGACAAGTTTGTTTTTGTGTTACGGAGAAGGCTTTACTTTTTGGTCCATGTTTCCAGGTTGGGCCGATATGCTGTGGAATCTTACCTGGAACAGATTCTGTCTCATGGTTTCTTCCATGCTGACCCAGTAAGTTTTTTCCCCCCACTACTGTTGATTTGGGGGTGCTAGAGAAGGTTATATGGGTATTGTTTGTTTAGGATCATGCCACTGGACAGGTTAGTGATGGTACTGGAAAACACTGAAGGTCAGAGTAACTTTATCTATATGCATATGCAACTAAATACATGTGCAGACAATAGGTTTAAATGGTAGGTCAGTTCCTTTTCTGGAGACTTGCTATGGGATCCTTATTGTGACTCCAATTCACTTATGCTTTGTCGCATTCCTCCTTACTGGTCTAGAGTGACACTTCATTTTCACAATGCGTTCCATTTTAGGAAGCCATTGGAATGGGTAGTTTGGATAATCTCCTACTGTTAAACACTTCTACATGAAGTGGTGGCCCTGAAGTCTTTGAACCTGCCACTTGTACTTGATAATCCTGGCTTTTCCCCCTTCTACCAAATGGTGGCACCTAATACATCATATGTTTTCTACAATATCTGAAATTTTTTTTCATCTAGGGATTTATGGATATCCAATGGAACTCGGAGTCTCTAAATTATAATATTTTTTTGGAGGTTCTTGCATTTTCTGTGCTTCTTATCCTGAGTTTGTGAAATGATTGGACTATTTACTCTCAAAATTCTGTTCTTTCATAAGAAATTAGTTAGTTTTTCCCAGTGACTTTTGCCTTTGGGCCAAATAAAGGAAGACTTTAGCCATGGACATCACTGGAAGATTTGAAAGAACTGAACTGAATTTCAAAAAGTATTCACTTGATGTTGTGCTAGCATGCATGCTCACATAAAGGTACATATTCAAGTATTTATTCTCAAAAATGAGTGTAGTGGTTGCAGAATCACACCATATATACAATTGGGAGTCGTTTTCAGTTTCAAAATGGCCATCTTGATTCGACATGGGCAGTACTTTGAGCATTGTATAGTGGTTGTCTTTGATATGTTATTAACATAGGAGGAAGTATTACTATGGAGGCTCGTCAAATATTAGGCTTTGCTTGCTCGCTTAACCAGAACGTTCATTCCTCTGCAGCATCCTGGAAATATTGCTGTTGATGATGTTAATGGTGGAAGGTTGATCTTTTATGATTTTGGAATGATGGGAAGGTATTTTCTACATTCTGTGCTACCTATATAGTAAATACTTCCCAACTGAGTGATTCTCTTCTGAGTCACTTCAAATAATTTTGTTTATTATTTTAAATGAGCACTGCCTGGCAATTTGCAGTATCAGTTCGAACATCAGAGAGGGCTTGCTTGAAGCGTTTTATGGAGTTTATGAGAAGAGTCCAGACAAGGTAATATTTCCCTCTGGACGGTGACTGCAGTTGTATCTGGAATCCCTACACTACTGTTATTAGAATGTTGTTGCTTCAATGTCCTTGTCGTTGCTGTCCCCATTTGTTGCTCATGATTTATGCATGATGGAAACTCTACCCCAAATGCAGGTTCTTCAGGCAATGATCCAAATGGGTGTCCTTGTCCCTACTGGAGATATGACGGCTATCAGGCGAACAGCTCAGTTTTTCCTTAATAGGTAATTCCCGAACAGAGTTTAACAACAAATTATTTGATGATTTCTTTTCAGGTTCTGTAATGAAAAATCAATCATTAGTATTGTTATTATTTTTCATCAACAAACCATTGAGAACTATACAATACATAGTTTGATTACCTCTACAGTAATGCCCTGGTTTGTATGTGTATGCAGACACATTGCAGGCTCACACATAAATTGAAATCTAAGTTGCTGAATGCATAATTTCTAGAACATCTGAACACATTGCAAGATAGCAAAACTTGGTGGTTGTTCAAGCAGTAGCGATGGTGGGTGCGGTGATAGTGGCATAGGGGTGGTGGTGATGATGGTGGTGGCAATTATCGCTGATGTTGAAATTTCATATATAATGGATTTGGGAGTAGTTTTGTTTTTTAATAGACTAAAACTTCAAAATTACCGTGCAAAATGACTATTGTGAAATGGAATTTTATTTTCCATCACATAGGGAAAATATTTTCTATTAAAAACATTTTATAAACAATGGAGAATATCATCGGGTCTGGAAATATTTTCAACCAAATGAAAGCTTAAGTGGACCTCTCTGCATGGACAAATAAATGTTATATGTTGCTTGTTGATGCTGAACTTGGAAATGTGAACACTCAGACTTATTAAGGAAAAACATCTAGAGATTGTGACCAATTATTCCCCTTTTCTACCATTTGCAGTTTTGAAGAGCGTCTTGCAGCTCAAAGAATGGAAAGGGAAATGGGAACTACAGAACTTGGATTTAAAAGACCACTTAGTAAAGAGGAGAGAATAGAGAAAAAGAAGCAACGTCTGGCGGCAATTGGTAACTCACTCGATCTACCTTGACTTGTTACGGATTGAGTTGGCTTGGTCCAAATTATATAAAGCTTATTTATCAAAACAATTGGTCTAATAGCAAATTAATAGTTTCTCGTGAAAACATATTAATTGCATATCAAAGAAAATTAGTATTTTTTTTTTTTTTTTGTCTTGCTTTGAACTTGCTTTCAATAAATTCAAATGTGGGATCAGATTTGCCCCCAAGTGATACTCAAGTGAAGATAACTGGGGCATTATTGGGAAATTGAAGGAGGAAATGTCACTTCTGAAAATATGTTAACTGTAGTCAACTACCTTATGCCTGTGGTTCTAATGATTAATTTAAAATCTACTTTAAAGGGTTCAATATTCTTATTGATGTTTGAAATTAAACAAGTGGTCTGAATGTTCATTTGGAGTTTTGAGATAGACTCGAGTCCTTTATGAACTTTGTTCTGGTTTTGAGTTGGAGTTTCTATATTCATATTTGGATTTTTCTGGTGCACTTTGTCGGTTTGGTATTTTCACTTTTTCAAGATTAAATTTTGATACTCACCCAGATTATATTCTTTTAACAGGGGAGGATTTGTTGGCCATTGCAGCCTGATCAACCATTTCGTTTTCCTGCTACATTTACATTTGTTGTTAGAGCATTTTCAGGTAGTATCTTCACAAATAATTAAATATCACGAATTTTATTTTTTGCTGTGTGCTGCTGTTGTTAATCTGAGCGATTATTTGTCATCTTTGCAGTCCTGGATGGAATTGGGAAGGGCCTTGACCCTCGATTTGATATTACTGAAATCGCAAAACCGTGAGTGCAGATATATATTTTTTTTCACAAAAAGCACATGCACAGGTAAATGCATATGAAGCTTTCTAAAATCTCTGTCCCTGATATAAATTGCATGCATAACCTTTGTAGCTACGCATTGGAGTTGTTAAGATTTCGTGAAGCTGGTGTTGAAGTTGTCTTAAAGGCACGCTATCTGATTTCTTCTTGAATTTACTTGACATTTCACAATGTATGGATAACTTTTTTTCATCTTTATATTTTATACTTTTCAGGACTTCAGGAACAGATGGGACCGCCAATCCCGTGCATTCTACAATTTGTTTAGACAGGCTGACAGGGTTGAAAAACTTGCTGAAGTCATACAACGATTGGTACTGAAATCTCTACAACCCCTGCCCTGGGGAAGAAAAAAAAGGAAAGAAAGAGAAGAGGGATGCAGCATTGCTTAGTGGCATGCCAAGCATCGTCAATAACTGTATCAAGCAAGATTTTTTTACTGCCTTTACTTGTCTTTTACAGGAACAAGGTGATTTGAAACTCCGCGTTCGAACTCTCGAGTCTGAAAGGGCTTTCATACGTGTTGCTGCTGTCCAGAAAACAGTAGGGAATGTGAGTTTGTTGGGACTAATATCTTGTGGAATTCAGCTAATTATATTACAACTAATTATTTAATATCCAGACCATAAATTAGGATTTTAGTATTTTTTATTTTGTTTACTATATCCTCAAATAAATGGTATAATTTTCACAGCTGATGTTTCTTTGAGTTTCCAAATTTTCATAAAGCAGTTTTAATTCATAGGTGCAACTGAACTTTCGGAAATTATTTTATTGTATCACCTGATCATGTTTTAGCACATTTATCCTCTCACCATTAAACAGTTGGCAATGGAGAAGGAATACTATTCCTGCTGAACTTTTCCCATTTCATAGTGTTTTTTTTTTCTTTTTTTTTTTTTTTTTTGGCATGCACTAGTTTTTTGCGAAGCACTAATCATTTAGATGCTTTTGAACTATGCCATCTCCCATTTGGACTATAGTCGGAAAGCTGTCTCTGAGGTGAAAAACCTCTTTGTGTAGCTCCGTTTCTTACCTATTTCAGTTATTCAAATAAGAAAGAAAAAACTCAATCCCACCCCCTCCCCCCATGCGTGTGTGCACCTTTTTTATGTTTCTTATTTTATTTTTTATTTTTTATTTTTCATTGTTCAATCAACAGGTAGTAGCTGCTGGAAGCCTCGTGAACCTTGCTACAGTTTTGTATCTCAATTCAGTTCAAGTAAGCTGCCCATTTTAATCTCAACCTGTCATGATCTCTTTCTGTAATTTTAATTTAATAACCTGTGGTGGCTTTGATTTTAGGTGCCTGCAATTGTGGCATATGCCTTTTGTGCATTCTTTAGCCTTCAAGTGCTCTTCGGTATTTTTAAGGTCAAAAAGTTAGACCAACAAGAAAGGTTGATAACCGGAACCGCATGAATAGTTGGTGAGTGAATTTTTATGTGCTACTGTATCTATCTGGTAATTTTTCTCCTTTATCTTTATTGGTAGGTTGTTCAATTTTTTTGGTTTATGAAAAGGATCACTGCAATGGAAGACTTAGAAAAGCCGGTTACTCAATTCTGGGTCTATCTGATCACCATATGCAACAAATTCACCATGTACTTCCCTCGGAAAACTTGGTTGCTCAATTTTGTTCTACAACTTATTGCCAAGCTATTTAAAAGTACTGCCCGTAGTAGACCCATTAGAAATAAGAAAAGAAAAAGAGAAAAAATAATACGATATGACGAATAAATTAAAATGAATCCTATACTTGATTAATATACGTGAGAGCCAAAATCGCACTTAAAACAGCCTTTTCTCTTGCCTTTTCAAATCCATCATGTGGGATATTAACTTCGGGAGTCAAATATCGGAGGAGTAATGGACACTTGGTTCTTTTATTATACTTGATCAAAATGGCTAAAGTTTTATATACATTATTCCATCTTAGCTTTCGTTGTAACCCCTCTCAGCCACGCCGTATAGGATAGTTGTTGTGGGGTGACGCCAGCGTCGCGGCTCATCTAAGGAAAGCCATGACTAGAAAAAGATGAAGTTGGGAGGATGAAGAATTAAGCATCGAAAAATAGTGTGGAAACTATTTGATGGGTAAGGACTATTACATTTGATGGATCCTCAGTTGAACCAAGCACCCTCAGCATCCTTAGGAGTTATGCTTTATAAGCTTGCGATGTTTAACCAGGGGATTGCTCCATTCAGGGATGCAGCAATGCAACATAGGCACTTCAAATTACAATATATTCTTTCGTGCTTAAATTTACTTCTCCCAGTAATATGGACCTACTTGCATGCTTTTTTAGAACCCGCTTCTAATAATGTCCTTTGTGATAACTGTACTTGTACCTTTTGTCCCACTTTATACTAAAGCAATCCGAACTGACAATTAATTTGAATTCTTTGTGACATATTTCTTGTGCAGCTTCAGTTTGAATGACCTTACTAGCTGCAGTCGAATGTCTTGAACATTTAATGCGGAAAATTTGAGATGCGTGACCATTGAGTTTGTTGAACAACATGGACCAAGGCCTCCCACTCCCAGATTATGTGCTGATGCAGTGGTGTCAAAGCAGGCTGTGGAAACAGAATTTCTCATAATATTGGCGGATTGCAATCACAGTTCGCACTCAGGTTGGTCAAACCCATGCCATCGGAGTCTTAGCTCTCGCAGTAGTGTCTACATAATGAATTTGAAGGCAGGGTGATTGCCATTTGCAGCTCCTCCTTTTACCCCCCTGCTATAGACGTAAAATTTGATACTGCCGGTATGGCAGTATATAGCGACATCCTTCTCAGAATCTACGTTAACATTTCGTGGTAAACTGTATATTTTACGGGTACATTTTAAGCTGCATTAGTTTACAATTCTGTACTAATGGAGAACTTTGTGCATTGTCCAGAGGTTGTCACTGTAGTGTTCTCAGATTTTTCTTTTTAGCACCTTTCTTCTGAAGTATAGAGTGTTCCACGGATAAAATTGACATAAGATCATGTTACTCTGATTGTTGTGACTGCCTGTTATGCCATCTGCTGTTTGTTCATGCTTAAGTATTGTCACTTGAAATTGTGTCTTAATGGCCCAAATGAGTGTATATGGCAGATCAAGTTTTTGATTAGCATCATGTGTTCTTCTAGGCTTCATTACTTAGTTTGTTGGTAATTTTCAATATTCATAACCGAGTTATTTTAATTTCTATAGTCTTGTAATAAAAGAAAAAGGACATAACTTTGGTGCATTTGCCGCACCTAATTTAAGTGCAAAACAAACACAAAAGAAAAAATTAGAACAAAATAAGATTTAAAATGATGTTATTTTAGGTGTTATTTTTTTATTTCATTTTAAACATTACAGTATAATAATTACACAGAAATTTATATGCGCTTCTTCTGTATTGGCTTTCTCTGAAAAAAAGTCATAACAGTGGAGCAAGCATGATGACAAAAAAAAAATAGCGCACAGATGTAAGTGCTTCAAAAGGTGTCGAGAATAATTATAAAGAAAGGGCCAAACTGAGGGGTTAACTTGGTCGGCCACAAATCTCAAGGTTATACAGTAATTTATATGTAATTACTGCATATTGGTTTTCTTTTGTAAAAGAGTCATAATAGTGGAGCCACACTACCAATGAGGTATATCCCCCACATTTTGGACAAAGTTATGAATGGATCGAGCCCAAAGTTATTAACAAATTGACAATTTTTTTTGGCTCTTTACTTTCTGAGATTTATTGTACAAGAATTGGAGATTTCATCTAGGCTAAAAATAATGCACAAGAATGTTGAAAAATTATTAGAGAATTCACAAAGAATCCTTAATTTATATTTTTTAATCTAGAAATGCTTAAAATTAAAAGTCATGGGGAAAATATATTATAGGAAAATTTTACATGTATATTTTTTACATACCTTTTATATTAAAAAGGTGACGTGATAAAATATATATAATTATTTTTAAATAATATTTTAATCAATTAATAATATAAAATTACACATATTTTATTTTATGATCACTTTTAATCTGAAAAGTATATACATGAAATATAACTCTTTATTATATTACGAGCCCTCATCGAGCTGCATCGACATCGAGGGTTTAAGCTCTCTCCCTCCCCCTCTCTACCTCTGGGGGTTTAAGAGTGGCTGAAGCGAATCTGCAGAGACGAGCAGCTTTCTCTCTCTCTCTCTCTCTCTCTCTCTCTGGGCATGGCGGAGGACATGGTGAGGCTTCGATTGGTGTTCGAGGATCGGCGGATGCTGAGCAAGTCCCAGAAGTTGGAGGGACTGAAGCAGAGCTGGCTTCTCCTTTCCCCACAACAACACACTACCATCTCTGACCTAACCTCCCACCTTCTTCACATTTTCGACCTCTACGACTCATGCCCTAATGGTCTCACCCTTTCTGTAAGTCCTACCTCCTCTTTATATCCCCTCTCTCCCAATCTCCCTGTACATACCATGATTACAATAAAATATGATCCATATAAACTTGGTTGCACTTGGTCTCGATTCGATATCTATTACCCGGTTATATTCATTGCTAAATTAGCATTGAGCAACTGTCAGGAAATGAATAATCCACCGCTGGGGTTGCATTTTGTGATTTTTTTCTTTTCATTTTCGATAGACGATCTTTTTTTCTTTTTCTTTTTTTTGGGCTGCAGTTGGATGGCTTCATTTTTCCACCTTTTGAATCCACTTGTATACTGAAGGATAAAGACATCATCCGGTTAGTCCTGGTGTTTAAATTTCACATAAATTCGACCGGTAATTTTGCGTGATTTATTGATTTATTATACTTTCCTTTTTCCCTCAGTGTAAAAAGGATGCGAGGCACATTGTCTGATATCATCAAGATAGCTGATGGGTCTAATTCCTTTGAGGAAGATGAGATTGTGGAGAAGCAACCTGTTCATACTGGCACTAAGCTTCTTGCCAATGAAGAGTTTGAAAAGGAGGCAGGTTACCAAAGTGATTCTGAAAACGATGAACGTGATGAGCGACCAGATATGTCACCACAGAATAATGCCTTGGGTCGAACTGGAGATACCAAGAAAAGAAAAGAACGAAAAGAACCTGTACATACAGGTGTGGATATTTTAGCAAATGAGGAGTCTGAGAAGGAAACTGGGGGCTACGGAGGGGGTGAATATGAGCCAGTGGATTCTTTCCATGGAGAAAAAGCATGCTGCAGAAATGGAAAATTGAAGAAAAGAAAAGCAACAAAGAAACTTGAGAGCTCAAAGTATGTCTTGCATTATGTTTCATAGCCACCTTCTTTTGTTGTTCTAAACAATATATGGGTTTGAAGGGCAGTCAAGAATCTAAAATGTTTAGGCTAACTTCATATGGTAAAGATTTTGTAGTTTGCTTATTGTAGTTCAGAGAGGAAGATAAGTAGTCATTCACCGAGTTTCTTTCATCGTTTGTCAATTTCTCCATATGTCATTTAGAATGTAATTGTCTCTTCCAAGATAAGTAATGTCTTTATATTTATTTTTCCATATTGCTGTTGTTTCGTTACTTTGTAGGTCAAATTCCAGTACTTTTTGGGTCTGTGTGCCCAACATTGTGGATAATCTAAATGTACCTTTTGTTAAGTTTTTATTGTGATATTTTATTATATGTAAACATAATAAGTACATATTGTAATGTATTATGTCAAATGCTACATCCTATCTATCTTACATGTCCTTTATAATTGATTGTTTCAAAAATTGTAAGTTTGTTTAGACTTGTGAATAACGAATTTTGTGGCATTTTAGGAGGAAGAAAAAATGCTCTGCACTTCCTAAAGATGTCAAAAATGAAGCCCATTCAAAGCAGCTGAAAAAAAGTCATAAAAAATTCCATCCCAGGAAGAGTCTTCCAAACAAGCAGGAACAATCTGCTGTAAAGGGTCAATTGGACACATCAAACACCCTTGAAACTACTGAAAGAAGTATCGAGCCTGAGCCTGGTTCAAGTTTGTAAGTCTTATTTCTCTGTAATCTTGCGTGTAGTACTTGTAAATGCTCTCAGTGTTATCTCTTTTTTTTCTGCCTGTAAGCTGGACTGAACGTCCTGTTAGTTGGGTGTTAATTCTCAAATGTTGAACTAGTGTTTCTTCTTTATATCAAGTTAAACCTTTATTCTTCGAATGTGGAAATTCCTGGTTTGATGCCCAAGCACTTCTGCTTCACAGCAGGATCAAGAATTGGGTGAAATTGGTCATCAATTGGTACTCTTGGAGAATTGAAAATGTGTGCTGCTTTGATGATAGGTAAACAGGGATTACATGACTTTGATAGGTGCCGAGAATAAGGGAACTGCTTTAGCCCTTATAGATAAACTACCTCCAGCAGTTTTAATCTCTTTGACATGAAGCTCTCTAGGTTTAATTGAGTTCCCTGTGACTTGAAGTTCTTTGAGAAAGTCATGGGGCTACTCTGATGATGATAAATTGAACAGCTTTTAGTGATGATAAGTGATTAATGGAATGAAGCTTCTGCCTGAACGATCGTCCCCCGACCCTCGGAAGTGGGGAACCTTCTGCATTAAGTTCCAGAACATAGCTTGTACTATTCAATCTTAAACTTTGTAACAGTGTGTATGCCTTTTCGTGGAGAAATATCTCTTATTTAGTGACCTGCATGGCCTATTTTTTTGTTATTGGTTTTCTTTTTATAACTTCTGAGAAGGAAACATTTGAGTGTGGAAGTCTGTTGCCATCTTGCTATTGTGTCCCAATAGTGGCAGCCAGAAATCTCTGCCTCTGTGTGCGTATTTCATTGCTTACATAATTTCTTATATGATTTTGTAGGTGTGCTCAGCTGCAAGAAAATGCAACACGTAGTGTGGATCTATCCAATGCGACTACTGATAGTATAAAGGTTTATACTGATACCTATATTTGAAAGTGCATTTGTAGTTTAGTGACTTTTTAATCGAATGGCTACGATTGTGCGATGTATCTCATGAGAGTCACAAGGATTGTGCATGTCGTTATGGTAGTGGCAATTTATTATACATGCATTGTAATATAAGCTGATGTCAAACCACTGCAAATTTGGAAATGTTAAGTGGCTGTCTTTACAATCCATATATTTTAAACTAGATAATGCATGAGAAGAGATTTTTTTTTTTCAATTGAGCCCTTCTAAATTCTTTTAGGGGTTTGAAGTGACTTGGATATTTTAGGTAAGTCGGATTAGTTATGTTATTTTCTCTAATTAGTTAGATGTGGGGGCTGGTGTTTATTACTCCTTGCAGTCGTTGGAAATTTATTTCTTATTTCCTTCCTCTCTATCTGTAACACTCTATTTATTCCTATGACATAAAGTTGGGGTGATCGATGGATGTTGTGTTCATTTTCAAAAGGGCATGTGGAGAGGCTGTGCTTCAGTGTTTGCTTGCCTTTCTTTCTGATAATTATTGTGCCTGATAAACTTGTTCAGTTTCAAACAACATTGAAAACTTCACTGTGAATTAGCATCTTATTCATCAGTAGTTCTGGTGTCTCTAACCTTATCTGAAGGCAGGCTTCTTTCTGAAGTTAAAGCATTCACTGGTAATGTTTCTTAATAAACATAGAAATAACAGTGTAGGTAAAAAAAAAAAGAAAAAATTCGTTTATCGATGTGATAGGCCAGCGTTGTTAATTTAGATTGTTTGCTTTTTTATTTACTATTATTTCGTTAATGGAGATCTTGATCTCCATGTTGTATTTTTTGCGCTCTTAATGGTATTTCTTTTTCTATACTAAAATGTTTTCTTGATATCCCATGACTATAATTTATTCTATTGGTATATAATTGGTGATCCATCTCATGAATTTCTTATCTTTCTTGTCAGTTACCTAGTAGGAGTGCTCGGCGTAAGAAGGCAAAGAGGAAGTGGTTGAGGGAACTAGCTAAAGTTGAAAAGGAAGAGGTAAGTTGGCCTCCACCAAGGCAGTGGCCCCCCCCCCCCTTCTCATTTTTGTAGTTTTGCTTTATAAATAGTAATTTCCCATTGTATTAGATGATTTAAACCCGAGAGGCTGTTTCTCTACTCATGGTTACCTAATGTGTGTGCCTATCTAAGATGACGGCCTTCTTTGGGAATTAGAATTCTGTACTCTTGTTTGCTATATGATTCCCCTGATTGGACCGGATTTTCTCTGGATTGTCAATGCTAAAAACATTGCGATAATATTCCCAAGAAGCTCGAAGTGGATATCCAGAGGGAATGGTGGCCAGATGGGAATTTCCATTCCAGCTCCTGCCCATTACTGAATTGAGACATCCAGAAAATGTGAGCATCTCAATTCCAAAAAATCCTCTTTAAAATGCTTCCAATTTGTAGGTTAAGCGGAGACAAGGACCTGACAATGAGGTTCACAGAATTGGTACAGAACGTCAGCAGCAGGAACAAAGTTGTGGCGTGGAAGATGATGTTGTTCCTGTTGTAATTAGGCCAGGACATATTCGCTTCGAGTCCATAGAAGAAGGTTTGATGCTCTCTCATATTTTAGTATTTCAGTTACCAGTAGTAATAACAAATCCTTGGGCAAGGTCAAAGGTTCAAATACTTGTATTTAGGTAGGGTGTGTTTGTATTTAACAATCAATTTTTCTTTTTATTTTAAAACTATTTTAGGTGTTCTGACTTCTGAGCTATCGTTTTAATCTCTTTGACATGTGAATTAAGGTGTGGAGAAACATATATCTAGTGGTTTATGTGGTCTTGACATAAAAAGCTCTAATTATAGATCCTTAATTAAGTCGAAAAACCATGCCTGTTGTGCTTTGTGTACCAGTTAAATTTTTAGAAATACTTTTAGCAGAAAGCTAGACGCATAATAATTGAGCACCAATTGAGATGTACTGTGGAATTTAGTATCCTCTAATAATCTCTTTTTAACAAGTTGAAGATATCATCTATGATGCACCAGCACTCTAAAATAGTCCCTGTATCAATGTCCGTCACTCTCCTAACACCGACACGCCCCGACGTGTGTTTGACACGTATGGGCATGCGATTAGCATCACCGACACGGTCAACTATTTTGGCATGCACGATACACGAGTCCTACCTCTCCAAAATGTGCAGACTTTTTTTCTTTGTTTTTTCCTTTCTTTTTCTTTCTCTTATGTTCCTTCTTTTCCTCCTTCATTCCTTGTGCCCTAATTTCATACTAAAAAACAAAGAAGAAATAAAAGACCCTCACTGCAAATCACTTTGGTTCTCTTTCTGCAAATCACTTCTGATTTGGATTTATGAGCCAACCTCTGTGCCGTCGACATTCTATACCTTGATTCTTAGTGCCGCTGGTGTTCTTTCACACAGTTCGCATCGCCCTGTTCTTCCTTTCAGTTCGTGTATGGGAGATCTTCACGAATCGATGGGATTCATTGTCATCCGCTCATCTCCAAAGAGAGATGAAAAGATTAAGAAAAAAAAATTGAAGAAGAATAAAGAAGAAAGAAAACGACAATGATACACATGCCCTTTACCCCTTCCCTGTTATCCCCTTCTTATCTTTTATTTTTATTTTACCTGATTTGTTTTCTGAATGGTAGACAGTTGTCCCCAATCTTGTTATATATATTTTCATTAAAAAATTGTGCTGGTAGATTTTTCTATTGAATAAGGGACAGTTGTCCCCTCTAACCTAATTATACATTTTTTTTATAAAATTAATGTGCGGGCAGATTTTGCCATTGAATGGGGACAGTTGTACCATCTAACCTATAATAAATATATTTGAAAAGTTTTCTATTGTTGTTTTGTGAAAAGAAAAAAAAATCCTCTAATTTTGTATTTAAAAACACAACTTAGAATTAATATTTTAATTTAATACTTAAATATATAATTTTAGATTTAATTTTTTTTTTAATTTTCTCTTGCTTATCTTTATAGACCATTAATTTGCTCAATAAGCTTTCTTGAACTTTTATGATTTGCTACATTAAATTTGAATTTTAAAATTTCATATAGTTATACACACCGATAATGCATTGAAATTGTTCATTTTTTGAAGAATCATGTGTCGGTAGCGTGCCATGTGGTGTCGATCATGGTTTTAAATGCGGTCGCGGCCGCCGTCGCGTAATGGTCGCGGGTGTAACGAGACGCGGGCGTAACGGGGGTTTTGTAACTAGACGCAGGTGTAACGAACATGAATTATGAGACGTGGCGCACGAAAATTGTTTTTTGACATTTTAAGTTTATAAAAATGTTATAAATGATTTTTAAACTATTTTGACCCACTTTATTTATCAAGTAAATACTGGTACATATAACTTTTAGAATCAAACAAGGCTCTTACATTAGAGAAAATAGGTCTTATAATAAATCTTAGGTTGTTGTCGCGGCCGCCACGGCCGCGAATCGGGACTAGATCCGCTAAAGCGGACCGTAGCGGTATCGGGACGCGCCGATACCGCTACGAAGCGGCCGCTACGGTGTGTAGCGGCCGCTTTTTAAAACCATGGTGTCGATGCATCCTAGGATATCATCCATCATGTGAATCATAAAGAGCGGAGTCATCTAGTGGTCATTTTACTAGGTTAGAACATTCTTGTTACTTTCTTGAGAAAATCAAAAGCTAATGCTAGTATCATTCTCCCTTATGTAGATTCTCTATGGTTAGCTGACTAACAAGTTGATCTATCATTTTTCAACAAATAATAACTGAATCCTCAAAATTTTTAGCTAAAAGAAAAACTGAATTGCTTGTATTAATTTGTTCTTTGAAATTTCTGGTATCCAAATTTTAACATATGATTTTGAATGTTAGCAAAATAAGTGGATCCCATGAAACTGTGAAGCTCTAACTTGTCATTGTTCTGGTTGATGCAGAGCAGGTTGTTCAGCCAAATCAAGTTCCAGGGGTATGTCGAATGCAAATTTACCTTTTTATGCTCACCATTGTTTTATTTGTTAATGATTTATGGTTATTGCTTCCATTCCTTGTTATGGCCCCATTTAAAATGAAATGTTTTCGGAAGAGTATATATAAGAGGA
This sequence comes from Santalum album, assembly GCA_034195605.1. NCBI lineage: Eukaryota > Viridiplantae > Streptophyta > Magnoliopsida > Santalales > Santalaceae > Santalum > Santalum album. The sequence goes on along the minus strand of CM067261.1, from coordinate 14,055,239 downwards.
ATAAATCGTGCAATTCATTGTCATGTGATGTGCAACCTCTGTTGGCATTCACCACCATTTAGTGTTGCTTTGGACTAATAAATGAATAGTTTAAAGGAAATTCTAATATGCAGTAGTTGCACATAAGTTGGGTCAGCTGCTGCCTTGTGATGTTTAAAAAAGAACACAAGACCCAAAATAATGACATTTTGGATCTTGGTTTGTTTTATTTTTCCTTTTCAGGGGGTGTGCTGCACCAAAGTTAAGCACATGGTTTAATATTGCTAACTCGATCTTTGTCACCCAAGGTTAAGCATTCTAGGATTAATATGGCCAAAATCCAAGTAGACCCAATAACCCTAAAAGTCACATTTTCACTTTACTTTGTAAGTTCAATAGAATTACTTGACATTGCCTAATAGTTCAAAAAACTATAGGCACCAGTTAGATAATGTCATTTGATTAATACTAGGTTAGGAACGAAATCTAAGAAATGCATCACTAAATGATCTTTTGGTAGTTTAGATGATGCTGGATCATTGTGTCCTATACATCTAGAGAATAGACTGGGATTTAGGGTTGTGATCCCGAGGAACTGCAGTCATACCCTCATAAACAGCTTGAAATTCAGTAGAGAATTCTTTATTATCACTGATGTAAAAACATGTGCCAGTGCCACACCTTATTTGTGTAGAATCTCTTGACTCAAAAAGGGGAACTCCAAAAGGAAACAGCTCAAAAGGGAAACCTGTCATGACAACTTCGTACAAATGGAAACCAGCCACAGGTTACTTTAACATGAGACTTTAATGGACTCCACCAAAGTTATTCATTCAAGGTTCCAAATTAACCTTAAATTTTCATATAAATCCCAATTTAAAGTTTGGACATTTGAACCAGCCTCAACTTTAAGTGGTCCCTTCCAGTGGCATTTCCGATCAATTTGTATCAATCAGAAGCTGTGTAAGCAGTCACATTCCCAAAATCATTGATTAAAAGTTTTATTATTGATTTTTGTGACGTGATTATAATGCGATATAGTTCAACTGTATATTCACACTTTGATCAATTCATTTCATGCCTATTCATCTGAAGTTTTGCTTCAGGAAACCTTTCAATGGAATGGAATCACCAGCAAGAAAAAAGGCCAGAAATGGGGTACAGAGAAGTTTTCATCCCCTAGTTACAAAGATTTCGCCAACCGAGAATATTCAGAGGTGCCAGCTCCTAAAGAAGTGATAACTGTAAATAATCCTGGTTCTGTAGACTTCGATGAGCTTAGTCACCTTGTTGGCTCACCAAAGGTTTGTTCTCTAATGATTCCAGCATGTTTTGGGCATATCATTAAATAAGTTGCATAATGAGCCCCTGATAGCTACCAACATAACAGACATATTGTAGTCTGTGGCTTATTCTGCAATCTGTTTTGAGTAATATCCCACAATTCTGGATCAGATAAAAAAAAAAAAAATTCCTCTCCTGTGTTTCCTTTTCAGACTACAATGTCTGTAATGTCTGTTTATTTTTCAGAGCAGTTAAATCATTAATCTGATTTTTTACTTTTTAGGAAGGTGATGTAGTTGCATATCGTTTGCTGGAGTTGTCGTCATCTTGGACCCCTGAGCTTTCTTCCTTCCGGGTGAAGATTTTATTTTAGTGACTGTGAAATACATAATTAGAGCATGCATTACACCACATTTATTTAATTTTTATTTCTTTTTCCTGTTGTAGGTTGGGAAAACATCATCTTATGATCCTGAATCCAACAAGATTGTATTGGCACCTGTCCCAGAATATCCTATCATTTTCAAGGAAAACTTAGACGAAGATGGGTCTGTGCTAACACTAGATACCTCATCATATAGGGAAGATGGATCGTTAGAGGTATTTTGCTTACATGAGTACATGTAAAATATATAATGTATATGTAGCTATCGCTTATTTGAGGTATATACTGACATACACAGCCAACTTAGCTAGCTATTGCTGGAGAACACCAGTCTTATGTTGAACTCTTTTGATAATTAGTCTTATTGCAATGTCTTGAACTAATGAAGCATATGTTTAGAAATATAAATCACGACAAATGAACCTAAAATGGAGTTCTAATATAAGAAAAAATAGCTGCATATGGTAGTGGCAGGTAGAAGAATTCATTGTTCATTCTTAATTTTATTCCCTTTCCCCAAAAAAAAAAAAAAACTTTGATGAGACAATAGTGGATCTGCCCTAAAAAATCTGCAAATTATTGGTAAATTTTTTAGTTGCTTTGAGAATGATCCATGCATGCTATTTGTATCTAATCTGCACTGGTGCTGCTACAAGACTGCTTAGATATCATATGGATAATTGAAACCCTAATCTATATATGACCCATTGCCAGCCTGAAGCATATAACTTGTTATTTTCCAATTTTGTGAGCTGCTGCTGCTGCTGCTGATTTCCAATTCAAACTTCTGTCTTGATACTGAAATTCACAAAATATTTCAGATAGATTTTACATCACTTCTGGATGTTCGTGTCATCAAGCATGGCAGCTCGCTTCCTGTTAAAGAACTAGCTAATGGACCTCCTGCGGGTAATCAAGATGTATCAGATGCGATGGGTGTGGTAAACAACAAAGAAACTGATGCTCCTATTGCAGGTAACTAATATAGTTTGTTTCAAGACCTTAATCTATATCCACCTATACATATATATAATGCGGATCCACTGACAATGAACAGCACATGGCTGGGTGCTTTTTTATTTTTCCAAAATGGCTCCTCTTTCCCTGGTATATGTCCTAAATATTCCAAATGCTCAAAATGCCCAAAACACCTCAAAATGCCACCGAAATGCCAAAAATATGCAAAATGTTCATAAATACCCAAAATAAATTGAACTGTGCACCGCCCGTGGACGACTAGTGTAGGTAAACTGGAATGCCTAGATTAGAAGCTGAAGTAGTTTGATGAACTTGTAAGTATGCAGTTGCTTCTTATTTTTTATTTTGTGTTGTAGAAAATGGACAAGTGAATGGTTGGGATGAAACCAGCCAGGTCTTGAGTGCAAAGAAAGTACAGGTATCGGAGGTAGACGGTTGGAATAAGAAAGCAAATTTGGGAAGCCGTGGAACCCATGCGATGCATGCGCCCATGGGCAGTGCGGGTAAATGCATAAATCAGAATTCAAAGTAGTTGGATGAACTCATAATCATGATTCATTTATTTATTTATTATTAGTTTTTTTTGGTAATTATTATTATTATTTTTGTATTGTAGAAAATGGAGGATTAAATGTATGGGATGAAATCAGCGAGGCTTTGGGTGCGAAGAAAGCGCAGCTGTCCAAGGAAGATGCTTGGAACAAGGAAGCGAATTCAGGAAGGAGCCCGTGGTCATATAGAGCGATGAGACGCAGTGCACTGGGCCCACAAATGGCGATTTTAAGAATGAACAATGAATTGTGAGGAACGCAACAAAGGTAAGCATGACCATCTCCAAAATCCTCCTTCCCCTGCTGCCTCACCAAATTGGGTTCTCACTGAAATACCTCTTGTTGTGAGTATTGACACTAGAATGCAGAGAAAACCCAATTTGGCTGTTTTATTCTGGAGGTTGGATAAACAAACATGTTCAAATTGTTGAGTTTACTTAACAAGGATTGATGATTAATTTTAATGCAAAGTTTATATTAATTTGCCCACCAATCCTTAGTTTCTGGGGTCCTTTTGACGTGCAAAATAGATTTTATATGTTTTCTTATGGTGATTATTGTTGTGCCTAATAGTAGTGCCTATTCATTTCATTTGGATATTGCTTAATTGATCAGGACATAAGTTGGTTTACTTGTTTGATAAGTCCACCAAATCCCATCCAGATACTTGCGTGACATTATAGATAGATCGTACGAAGTTATTACAATATTTGCAATAAAAAAACATAAAATTGTGTTAGAAGAAAGTAACTTTTTCATTTAAAAAAAAATTAGGATACAAGAAGAAAAATGGTTTTGGCCTTGTTTTCAGTCCAAACCCTTGGGAGTAATCTGCAGCCTGTGATCAACCAATCTGCCCATAAACCGATCCAACGTAAACAGCAATACAATTCTGAACCACTTTTGATTCATCTTTATTGACATCTAACTCTTGTTGACTAGTTGGTAATCCATGCAACTGAAGTAGTAACAGTAAGGTGAACTCTTGAATCGCCAACCTAACCAGACTTGCCAGTAATGTAATGCAACTCGACCCTCTTGCTATTGAATCAAAACTAGTAAGTTTTGTGTGAATCAAAACAAGTAGGTTTTGTGTGCTAAGCCTTGTTTTGTTGTTCATGTTTCAATGTTATTGTTTCTAGATTTTATTTTTGTTTCTAGTCGTTCTTATTTTCATGTTCTTATTTCTCTTTGGCAATGAGAAAATGTCTGATTTGCACACGTTGTTCTCATTTCTTATTTGTTTGTGGGTTTTTGGTTTGTTTGCGGGTTTTTGGTGAGTCACAAACTCGTCATATTTGTTTTGAGGTTCATTGTCCACATCATCTCGAAATGGAGATGATTGTTTACATTCAATGCCTTTGCCAAGGAAAACCTTCGATTAAGATGTTGTAAGGAAGCCAATGGAGTAGGTGACTCCATTGATAGAGGACTATAGACCTAGATTTGGAAGTACAGGGGAAAGATGAAGAAAATGATGAAAAGTGGAAAACAAAGGGACCATAAACCTAGAAAATGGAGGAAATAAGAGTTGTTATGGGAGGAACATGAAAGAAAGATGATGGGGAGGCTGGATCCATGGGGCTTCCTACATATTTTCATAAGAGAATCAAACCATTATAGTTCTTTTAGGCTCATGGAACTGTGGAGACTAGTGGTGTTATGGGAGGAACATGAAAGAAAGATGATGGGAAGGTTGGATGCATGGAGCTTCCTACATATTTTCATAAGAGAATCAAACCATTATAGTTCTTTTAGGCTCATGGAGCTATGGAGACTAGTGTTATTGTGCTCACCTTACCATGGGCAGTGAATTGGTGAAACTGAGGGAATGAAGTTGCCCTTAGGCTTTTCTCTCTTTCTCTCTTCCTGCAGCTCTTAGAGTGTCCCTCCTTGTAAAGTCCTAGAGTTTTGCTTATAAAGGGAAGGGGAGGATAGGATGCAGCGCATCCTCCCTGGGCCTTGGACCCAACATTCCTTCCTTCTACAAGGAGGGAATGGGAAAACCTTGGGCCGTGGGCCCAAAAGGCTTCTCTGGAAGGGATCGAGTCATGGGCTTAAGTGGACGGGCCACAAAAATGGCTACCCCGTATGAAATGAGTCATGGGCTCAAGGAAATGTTATACCTGTTAGGGATTGAGCCATAGGCTCGGAAATGTTATACCCCTTCGGGAACGAGCCATAGCCTCGAAAATGTTATGCCCCTTCAGGGGCGGAGCCATAGGCTTATAAATGTTATACTCCGCCCTTGGGGAGCCATAGGTTCGGAAATGTTATACTCCCTTGAGGGCAGAGCCATAGGTTTGGAAATGTTATGCCCCCTTGAGGGTGGAGCCATAGGCTCAAAAATGTTATGTCCTCCTTTAGGGGTGGGTGCCATAGGCTCATAAATGTTATGCTCCCTTAGGAGTGAAGCCATAAGCTCGAAAATGTTATACCCCCTTAGGGACGGAGCATAAGCTCAGAAATATTTTGCTCTCTAGGGGACGAGCCGTAGGCTTGGAAATGTTATGCTCCTTAAGGGCGGAGCCGTAGGTTCAGAAACAATTACTCCTAGTTGACCTCATCAACGGGGTTCTGAAGAAAGGATCCCCATTAGGGGCTGAGCCGTAGGCTCGGGAATGTTATGACTCTTCAACATTATCTGATAGGGATTTGAATTTTGAGAACATTCTGAAATTTTTGGGAGTGATTGTTTTTAAGTTAAATGTACTTTTCATCTCTCCAAAGTATAACTTTTCCTATTGTGGTCCGTGCTGGTCCCCTCACCCCCACATTTTGGTCCCTAAATGCCTAATTTTTCCCAATCCGCACAAATTGGGATAAGCCTGCACGCCCAGATGATGGATAATGTTAATGTGGCATGGAAAAGGCTTACATGGCAGCTCAATAATCCCTCGTGGCCCAGCAGCCTCTTTTCTTCCCCAACCACGTCAACCCTAATCCTACATTCACCCCAGCCACTTTTCTTCTCCCTACCCTCCCTCTTCCTCACTAGAATCATATTTGCTCCAACCACAGTGCGGTGGTATTGAAGATGAATGGATTCACGATCGAGTGGGGGGTTTTTTTCAATCTTGATTATTTTGGATCTTATTCTATGTTGGATTGAATCAATTTGCAAGAAATTGAGGTTGAAGAGTGTGATAAGGGTCCCGAGCTTGGGGTTCACCATGTCCTCGTTGGATGAGTCGGTGACGGTGTAGACCTGTTCGCCCTTGCCGCCGTACACCGGGGCACCAAACCTGGTGCCAGGAAGAGGACATCTGCAATTTCAGGGAGCTGAATCTCGGCCACCCATTACCCAATGGTGCTGCCGGACTCCTCTGTACAGCTTCGTGGTGACTTAAGGATGAACCGTAGGCCTCGGCCTAGGCCCCGTGCCGTTCATCATCATCATCATCCTCCCTCAAGGGCTCAGATTCAGGGCATCGCTCTAGGACTGAAGCAACTTCTGCTGCTGCTACAATGGCCCCGATGAATCCGCTGCGGCGCCGTAGGATGGACTGCAATGAAGTCGTCTTGTGGTTGTTGCGCCTGACGTTGCTGTGCTGGTAGGGCTCGATTCCGCTGCTTTCGGCATTGATCACACATCTGTTGATGCTGCCTCCGCTGCCGGATGGGCGGTGGAGGAGACCTACAACGGCATGAGCTTCCTGTCGGAGAAGAGCTCGTCTGCCAGGAGCATTGCCACCGGATCATCATTTTCACTCAATATCTCAACCCATCAGGAAAAACCCACATCTGATCAAAATCACGGGCGGAAGACGCTCGGGCGGGAGCGAAGATATTGTACGGCAAAGATGGAGAAGATGAGGGAGAAGCAAGTGACAATGGCGTCGAGTCCGGCGTAGACAATGCTCTTCATGAACTCTTCCTTCCATGGCTCTCTCGGCCACTCCCTTCTCCTACTCTTTCCTCCGTCATGTTGCAATCGGAGCAACGATGCGATGGTGGTCGTGGTGGTGCAACCCGCCGCGTCTCCCATTCCACGGCGTTTTTTTTTCGAGCTTTTCTTCTCCATTCTTTTCTCTTTTTTTCCCCTTGCTGCCTTGGATTTTGCTTGTTCACTGTTTGGTTCTGGGGGCAGAGAGCTACATGCGCCTGCAAATGGTACCTTTGCACGTGTCCATCGTGTGCCATGTAAGCCCTTGGAGTGCCACATAACCGGTTTTCGTCATTGAAGGTCATTGAAGGTGTACTCTTATTCCAATTTGTGCGGATTGAAAAATTAGGCATGTAGGGACTAAAATAGGAAAGAAAAAATAGCAGGAACCACAATAGGAAAAACGGTAATTTGGAGGGGCCAAAAGTACATTTTAACTCTTATTTTTCATTCCCAATTTTATTAGCCAGCTCCCAAAAAATTTCAAAACGTTCTCAGAACTGACCCGAAGATATTTTCTGCTCTCAATTCCTAAAAATTTAAAAATGGAACAATAAATCGAAAAACAAAACCAAAATGGGTCCTAAACTTGTTCTTTCCGCTAAAATATTAGGTTATTTAATTTAAAAGGGAGAAGAGAGTCCTTTTGAACCTTAAAATTAATAAATTTCGTGATCTTGACCTTGACTTTTCATTAATTAAATTGCTTGAGAACATTTTGTATACTCTTGGAGTAGCGATATAAGGCTATTCTTACTAATCAAGAGATTTATATAATACATTTGATTAAAATTGACCAATATTTTCTTCCATGAGATATTAAAAGCTGCCTTTATAGGGCCTCCTATTTACAGCTGTAAATCAAAGGTTAAAGGGTAGTAATGATGTTTTTAAAATGATCTTCGTAGAATTATTTGCTCAATAAGTTTTTTTTTTTTTTTTAAAGTGTAGAGCTAAATTTCATAGGTTACACAGCCAAAGATCAGATGAGGTGCTTTTAAATTTACTCTTAAGAATTTTATTTATTTATTTTAGGTGTGACCACTCTTTAAGTATTTCTCTTATAAGAAAATCTATGTATAATAGCACATTTATTATCTTGAATGGCAATAGGACAAGTGTCCTTACTCCTTCCTGAAATTAATAGTGGCTGACATAATAAGCATTTATTTAGTAAATCTTCCTGAAATTAGTAGTGGCTGACATAATGAGCATTTATTTATTAAATCTAGGCTCTCTGTTTTTTTTTTTTTTTTCCTTTTCTTCTTTTCTTTTCTTTCTATGTGTTAAAAAGAGAAGAATAATTGGATTAAAATTACGCCAACCCTTACACGCTCCATATTTGTTGCTAGAAAGATTTGGACATGTTTTTAGAAAAGGGGAAAGGAAAAAAAAAAAAAAGATTTGGACTTCTATAATTATTTTCCTCTAATCCTCGCATAATGTTCGATTCATCGCAACTAACTCTATATAATGTACATTTTTTATATGCTAGTTGTATCGTACGCGCGTTATGTGCATACTCAATCATGCTCAATAACTTTTTTAGTGTTGCTTAATAAGAAATAATATTTGTTCTTTTATTTGAGGTTTTTTTTTCTTCTTTTTACAATTCTTCCTGCGTGCTAATAATTTATAGAGTAATTCTATTTATACATTTTTAAAATATTATTCACACCAAAAATACTCACGTCGTGAGTTTTAAGTGACTCTGATGTTGTTTGACCAAAACGTTCATTAGACAATCACTTAAAACCACATCAATATTTCAAGGTGAATGGTGTTTATAGGATGTTCAAGCAGAATTTACTTTAATTAAAAAACCATAGATGCATTTATATATATTGGTATTAAAAAATATAATATTATTCTTCTAGAAAAAGTGAATCCCAAATAAATTTAACCACTGACATATGGAAGTGGACCTATAAACATGGACGGGTATCACTTATCACATATAAGTGATGAAATTTATTTGCAATCGATTTATCCTATTAAAAAAGGTCATGTGTCCGAACTATCGTATATGTTCAAACGAGTGTGAAATGAACGTGTTAGTCGTAACCTAATCACCACCTTGAGTTCCCCTAAAAAAAATATAATTGTTTTTTATTAAAAACGGACATTGACACTATTTATTCAAGTAAAGAGTATCGATTTTAATAAGATGATGTCGCCTTGAGGTGTCGACTTATATCGCTTTCCTCATAAAATATTATTTTATTAAAATGTAAGGAGAAATTTCATCACAACTGCGTGCATGTGGAAACTATGGAAGGGACAAATTTCAATAATGAGGCGTCTCACTCATTAAAATTGTTCCCGTGAAAGGGATTTCAAGTACGTTTTTTCCTTTCCATCTTTTAATTTTCTTTCCTTTGTAATTAAGACCACTGAAGTCTCCTAATCTCAAAGTCAAAAGTGGAGTTCAAACAGGAGTAATACATGGCTTAAGAAAAATAAAGAATATATCTTTAAACACACAAATCACGTCACACGTACTCACCCGTGATTAGTAAGTCTCGATCGATGTAAAATATTTATATTATTAGATTGAGAAACAGTAATGAAAACGATTTTAAAAATAAGAGAGATTTTGAAACAGTTAGTTATAGTTAAAATTTAAATTTTGAGGTAATTAGTAATATTTTGCAATTTAAATTTTGACTTTTGAATTTATCAATTTTAATTCCTATTCTTAGTTTACTTATAATTATAGTTGATGGAACTAAAAAGTTCTTTGACTTTATAGTAGTATAGATTAAATTACTTGAAAAGGAATATCATTTTTTATTTTATTTTCTTTCAATTTAAACCATCAAAATTTATGAATAAAAATCCTAAGGTAGTCGAATTTTTTGAATTTGTGGTCACGAGGCCATTGGCACGTACTATTTTGTATTTTACCCGTCTCAAGCATAATCATTATTATTCTTTTTTTTTTGTGTGACATTGAATAAGAGTTATTTTAAAGTCTAGAATAATACTTTCTTTTTTTAAAAAAGGAATCGAATAAAATTAGACATCAATAAGTATATATATATATACTATTATAAAGTCAAATGACCCTTTACTTTTTTTAACTATTATTATGAGTTAACTGAAAATAAGGAATACAAATAATAATTCAAAATTTTTAAATATAACTAATTATTCAAAATTTAAATTTCAAAATATTACTAGCTGCTTCAAAAAATAGTCTATTTTTTAAAAATCATATTTCTATAGTTTTTAAATTTAATAACATAAAAATTTTATCTTTAACCATTGAACTCATAACTTCAAATATTTTATATTAATTAAAGGCGATCGAATAGCACATATGATGTGATTAGTTGGTAATTACACATTTAAGACACTAAACAAATGGGCGACAGACAATAAACATAAAAGGTCCACTAACGGCGTTAAGAACCGTGAGTCAAGAGACGCATGTGCGGGAGAGATTTTATTAGAGAGAGAAAGAGACAGAGAAAGGAGAGAGTGACAGAGAGAGACTTTTAGAGAGAGATTTTTGGAGAGAGAGAGAGAGAGACCGAAAGGGGGAGAGAGAGATTCTTAGAGAGAGAAAGAGGCGGTAAAGGAGAGAGAGAGTGCGTGGTCGTCTCGTCTCTCTTTCTGTCGTCTTCTGTACAGTCTGTAGTTACTTACTGCAACTGTCGCCCCCACCACCACTTGACCTAACCCTAACCCTAAACTGCCATTTTTAACGGAACCCACTTCTCTAGGTTCTCCCTCCCACTCTCTCTCTCTCTAACATTTCTTCTTTTTTCTGATCTCCCCCATTTTACCCATAAAAAAAGAACCCTACTTGTTGTCTCTCTCTTTCTCCAAATCTAAGCTCTCCTCCTCCCCCCCCCCCCCCCCCCCCCAAACCAAAGTTCGGATTTCGGGAGATTCCGGTTCTAGGGTTTCCATGATTCACGTCGTCAGTGAATGACCCATTGGGGGTTATTTATTTATTTATTATTTTGGGTTTTAATTTCTTTCCTTTGTAGTTAAGAAGATGCATGTCAGTCTCATTTGCAGTGTCCGGGTTTGGTTGCTTCTCTTCTTACTGCTTGTCCTTGGCGGCGGCCTTATGGCCGTCTCGGATGCGGAGCTCCGATCACTGCTGGAGTTCAAGAAGGGGATCAGAGGGGACCCATTGGGGAAGGTTCAAGGCTCGTGGAACCCCTCTTCTGTCACAGATCCGAGCGCTTGCCCTAAATCGTGGCACGGCGTCGCCTGTGACGAGGGTGGGAATGTTGTCGGCATTTCCCTAGACCGCCTTGGGTTGGACGGGGATTTGAAGTTCTTCACCCTGAATGGGCTCACCATGTTGAGGAATTTAAGCCTTTCCGGCAATTTCTTCACCGGCCGGCTCGTGCCGGCGATCGGGTCAATGAGTTCCTTGCAGCATTTGGATCTGTCGGGTAACCGATTCTACGGCCCGATCCCGGCTCGGATTCACTACCTTTGGAACCTAAACTACCTGAATTTGTCATCCAATGATTTTGAGGGAGGGTTTCCTGGTGGAATCCACAACCTCCAGCAGTTGAGATTGCTGGATTTGCATTCAAACAGGCTATGGGGGGACATCCAGGGCATTTTATCCGGGCTGCAAAATGTGGAGGTTGTTGATATTAGTGATAATTCCTTCTACGGGTCGCTTACCATTGGTGCAGAGAACGTTTCGAGCTTGGCGAATACAGTGCGTCATGTAAATATGAGCCACAATAAGCTGAGTGGTGAGTTTTTCAAGCGGGATACTATTGCCATGTTCAGGAACTTGGAGATTTTGGATTTGGGTGCTAACCAGATTGTTGGAGAGCTCCCTTCATTGAGCTCATTGACAAATCTCCAAGTTTTGCGTCTTGGAAGTAATCAGTTTTTTGGATCGATTCCGGAAGAGCTGTTGGGGGGTTCCGTGCTGTTGGCTGAATTGGATCTTAGTAACAATGGGTTTACAGGTAAAGGATTGGCTACCCTTTAAGTAGATTTTTTGGAAATTGCACATTCTCTTTGGTAATTTACTTATGATAAGCTACTTTTTGAGAATGGGGAGTTGCATTCTTTCCTTTACAAAGAAACACCCAAAGTAATTGCAAGAACTGTTGTGCATATGTTTTCCTTTTGATGTCAACTTAATGTAGTATATATTTTCTCTTGCTGCGCTGTTTAAGCTTATTTCATGAAATAGTTACCATATTTACTCATTAATCTTTTATTGTATTAGCTATTAAGGGGCTAGCTCTTCTAAAGGTGTATTGTAAGTGTTTGCATGTATGTTGATTGCGAAGCATGTGGAAGGCCTGAGATAAATAATTCTCGTTCTCCATGCAGTTGGTACATGTGATAGAAAATACAGAACTGAAGTAATACTAGCACGATTGCTTCTACTCTTGCATTTTTTCTGTTTCTGTGTTGATTACTTTAATTATTTTACAAAGAAAAGAGATTACAGATAACTTGTACATGCGCATTGAAGAGCTAAGCTCATAATTTGTCATTGAATGATTCATCTAAAAGTTTTTGAAGCTTACAAATCTTTATTTGGCATCAGCTTGGACAAAAAGTGACACTAGATTTTTGAGCATATGCTTCTTACTTCTCCATGCTGTTAATGTTTGCTGAGCATGTACTAAAAGTGTTTGTTTCAGGTTGCAATCAAATTTTTTTCTAATCTCGGAGCTAACAAGATTCTCACCCTCTATACCATGTTAAAATACAAGCATGTTGAATATCCTGTTAGCAGACATTTGAAATATCCTAAAAATCCTTCATGTTTAAAGTGTAAGAATCATAGAAGTCTTTCAAGCTGACAGAAAGTTTTGTGGACATGTTCCCCCAAACACCATAGCCCCATTCCCCTTGCCAAAAAAGGACTTTAAGTTCTCTTCTGTTCAATTTATAGTTTATGCACATAAATATGCTATATTGGATTTTCTTTCCCTGACATGTTTGTTCGATTTTTATATGTTTCATTTACTTCTAAATGCTTTGATAATTGAGCTTGTAGCATTCTTATTTTTATTTTGATCCTCAGAGCTTTACAGTGATTATCTCCCCTTTTGCTTAAGATGTTTAATATTGTTGCATTTATTTGGTAAAGCGTCCATCTTTGTCATACAGTTTCCAGGGGTAGCTCTAAATGCTGATATTGCTGCCTTTGCCTCACTTGATTAAATAATTCTGGTTATTCTGCTCTGTCCTTTCCATGAACTCAACTTTAACCCTTTGCATTTTTTAAGCATTTAATAACTGTGTGCTTACAGGCATTATCGAGAAAGTCAACTCCACCACTTTAAATGTCTTGAATCTTTCGTCCAATGGGCTGTCAGGGTCTTTGCCTTCTTCATTGGGAGGTTGCATGTTTGTGGACTTGAGCAGAAACTTGATCTCTGGTGACATATCCATTATGCAGAAGTGGACGTCCAATTTGGAGATTCTCGATTTGAGTTCAAACAATTTGACCGGAAGCTTTCCAAACTTGACTTCTCAGTTTCAGAATTTGTCTAATCTTAAAATTAGAAACAATTCTTTGGTGGGCACTTTACCTCCTGCAATAGGGACATATCCAAGACTGACTGTAATAGATTTCAGCTTGAACAAGCTTATTGGTCCTATTCCACACAGCTTCTTCACTTCTTTGACGTTGAAGTACCTGAATCTTTCTGGAAACCACTTTACAGGAGTGATTCCTCTTGAAGGATCACATGCCAGTGAATTACTAGTTCTAAATCCTTATCCGCCGGTGGACTCCCTTGACCTTTCTGGTAATTACTTAACAGGTTCTTTACATTCAGATATAGGTAAGATGGAGGCGCTTACTTCGCTGAATCTTGCAAGAAACTGTATGTCAGGGCAGATTCCAACCGAAATGAGCAAGCTCAGTGGCTTGAAAAAGCTTGATTTGTCCAGCAACAATTTCAGTGGTGAGATCCCTGATGCACTCCCATCATCGCTAACAATATTCAATGTTTCCAATAATAATCTATCTGGCCGGGTTCCGGAAAACCTGAGCAACTTCTCCATCTCTTCATTTCAACCTGGAAATAAACTGCTAATTTTTCCGAACAGCATTCCTTCACGCAGTGGTCCTGTTGCTGATGTTAATACAAAAGGGAAACATCATAGTTCAAATTCCAATATTAGAGTAGCAATCATTGTTGTGTCAGTTGGGGTTGCTGCAGTGATCATATTTGTATTACTTGCTTATCATCGGTCACATCTTCATGATTTCCATGGAAGAAGCGGATTTTGTGGCCAAACAACTGGGAGGGATATTAAGGTGGGAAGATTCACTCCATCATCTCTCTTCAAATTTCACCCAAATGTTGAACCACCCCCGAGTTCATTGAGTTTTTCCAACGACCACTTGTTGACTTCGACTTCAAGATCTTTGTCTGCTAAAGCTAATTTTTCAACTGAAATTGTTGAGCGTGTTGTGCCAGAGAAAATGCCAATTGGTTCAGCGTTGACAAGTCAAAATCTGCCGGATAATCAACCCACAACATCTGGAAGGAACCATTCTCCTGGTTCACCGTTGTCTTCCTCACCACAGTACATCGATGCATTTGAACAATCTGTAATACTGGATGTTTATTCGCCTGATTGCTTGGCTGGACAACTGTTCTTCCTGGATGCTTCAGAGGCTTTCACAGCTGAGCAATTGTCCCGAGCTCCAGCAGAAGTTCTGGGTAGAAGCAGCCATGGTACCTTATACAAAGCAACTTTAGATGGTGGGCATATGTTGACTGTGAAGTGGTTGCGCGTGGGACTGGTCAAAAACAGGAAGGAGTTCGCTAAGGAGGTTAGAAGGATTGGGTCAATGAGGCATCCGAATATCGTTCCATTACGAGCTTATTATTGGGGGCCTAGAGAACAGGAGAGGCTGATTCTAATGGACTATATCAATGGGGATAGCTTGGCCCTACATTTATATGGTAAGAAATTCAAGCACTCATACCGGCTGCTAAACCCACGTACTTACAGTAATTCATGCACATTTATAGATGTATACGGATATTTTACTGCATGTTTGATTATACAGCATATACAGTATATAAAAATGAAAATATTTTTGACTTGAACATGTTACTTTTGGGGCTTCATATGGAATTGGTCTTGTTTTGTTGTCTCTGAGATCAGGTGAGCTCTAGATTTTGAAAGTTAGGCGCTTTTTCTGGGTTAGTACGTCCCAAACGTTTGTTAAGCACCTGGGCTTCGTCGCACATTCATTTCATTTTCCTCAGTGGCACGCAGAAGTTGTATAATTTTTAAATATTAATGAGTGAATATACACTGTATGGAATAGAAAACTTGAGAGAGCACTGAGAGGATATCAGTTTTTCGTTTTTCCTTCTTGCTTCGTTTAAGGTTAATTTTTAAAATTGCACATTATTTAGGTTTATTATCATTCAGTACATTTCACATTCAAAGTTAATTCCAGTTAGCCAAGCTTACATTGCACTGAGCCAAACTTGTTTGCACTTGTCCTATTGAATCACTTTGCTTCAGTTCATGTGGATCGAACTGATGATTACACTGGAGGCGAAGATGACATTTTGCATCGAGTGTTGCGTCTTCGATTCACACATACTGCTTTAATTGTTTGCATCGTTGTCATTTTCACTTGCATCAAATCTTCATTTCAACCTTTTGATTCCTTTGTCAATTCATCTATATGTTCTGCAGAGACCACACCGAGGAGGTATTCGCCGTTATCGTTCCCCCAAAGATTAAAGGTTGCTGTTGACGTTGCTCGGGGTCTGTTATACCTCCACGACAAAGGACAACCTCATGGAAACCTAAAGCCAACCAATATCCTCTTGGGTGGGCCCAACCTCGATGCTCGCCTCACCGATTACGGCCTTCACCGCCTTATGACGCCAGCGGGCATTGCAGAGCAGATACTGAATCTCGGTGCACTCGGGTACCGTGCCCCCGAGCTCGCCTCATTGGCCAAACCCGTCCCATCATTCAAAGCTGACGTGTATGCATTCGGAGTGATTCTGATGGAAGTGTTAACCAGAAGAAGTGCGGGCGACATCATTTCAGGCCAAACTGGGGCTGTCGATCTCACTGACTGGGTTCGGTTGTGTGATCGAGAAGGGCGGGGAATGGATTGTATCGACAGATACATCGGTGGAGGGGAGGAACCGCCGAAGGCGATGGATGATTTGCTAGCAGTGTCGCTCCGGTGTATCCTCCCTGTAAATGAGAGGCCTACCATTAAACAGGTTTTCGAGGATCTGTGTTCTATATCCGTTTGAAATTTTGTACATGTGTCCTGGAATTATTTTTTGTTTTTCCTCGGCCCAATCTTTATTTTAATATTGTTATTATTATTTTTTTTCCAATTTCTTTATTTTCTACTACTACTCAATTGTTTCGCCTTTGGGGAGGCAAGTGATTATTATTCTTTTCTTTTTTTTTTTTTGAAGAAAGTTTCTTGTAAAGGGATTCAACTGTCCATTGATTGATTGACAGTATTTGAATTTGATGGTTAATTGAAAAGGCTTGGAATTTATTTTGGTTTGGCACTTTGAGTGCTGTTAGGTACTCCTAATGATTTATTTCAGATTTTAATAACTTAATTATTTAATGAGTTGTTGCCATCGTGAATTCATTTATCTTATTATTAGAAAGGTACTGAAAAGGGATGGGGACGAAAAGTACTATTAGAAAGGGATTGGGTAAAAAGTGATTATTTTTAATCAATTAAATCCTAAAATTTTTAAATATTTAAAATATTTTTATTTTTTTTAAATATTCCAACAAAATCAATCAAATACAAATTATAAATCAAATATTTTGTAATTATAAAAGTTATTTTCTCACTCTCCATTTTTCCCTTTATACCTTTCACTTTTTTTTAATCTTTTTCTTTTTGATAAAACTTTTTTATTTAATCTTTTATATTAAAATAAATATTATATTAATGAAAAAGTCTTTAGGCAGTACAAAGAACATGCGATGTGACTAGTGCTATTCTATTTAGTTATTTGTCCTCTTATGTTTTGTTATTATTTAGAAATACCAAAAATTATATTAATAAAAAAATCATTGAGTATGTGCGAAGCGCGTGCAATACAACTAGTACTATTAGAAAGGGATTGGGGTGAGTAACAATTATTTTTCTATCAATCAATACTTCCATTGTTATACTAGTAAGTATTAATTCAGCTAGTAGTGACCTGCCTCTTTATTCTGGAGGTTTAAGTTTTTGATACGTTGAACTGTGAAGCATTTTCTCATTCCTTATTTCCCGAACTTTAACTTCCTCTATAAAATAAATAAATAAATAAATAAATAAATTCGACTGTCATATTTTTCTCTCCAACTCTTCCACTTTCCTCTCTATTCCACTTTTTCCTCTTCTAATACTTAGCCATCCTTTTTTTTTTCCCTTTTTTCTAGTTTAGTTATTTTTCTTCTTCTTTTTTATTATTTATTTTTTTATATTTAAAAATGAATTATACCAAAAATTATATTAATAAAAATATGAATAGTATTACTGAAAAGGGATTAGGGTGAACAGCAATTACTTTTCTATCAATTAATATCTCAATTGTCACATTTTTCTAACTTTCCCATTTTTCTCTCTACTCACCCACTTTTTCCTCTTCTAACACTTACCGTCCTTTCTTTTTTCCAGTTTAGTTATTTTTCCTTTTTATTTTTGTTATTATTATTATTTTTTTTCATATTTAAATTAATTACACCAAAATTTTATATTAACAAAAAATGGTTGAGCCCAGGCAAAGCATGTATGGCGAAAGTAATCAAATACCTTTTATTGGTAAACATGAACGGAGGGATCCGTGGCGCAATGGTAGCGCGTCTGACTCCAGATCAGAAGGTTGCGTGTTCGATTCACGTCGGGTTCATTTGACGGTTTTTCCCGCGGAAACGATGACGTTCATTCTTCTGTCTCATCATTTGCCCGTCCACTGTTATTTTATTTTTTTCTAACCCAAATTTTTGCACCACTTGAATTATACGGGCTTGAAACGGCTAGGTTCTAGTTGAGATAAAATTGATCTGATCCCTCAAACTAGAGTTTAAGTAAATTAGTAAATATTATAAGGTTGTGAACAACAGGAAGTAAACCTAACTCAATCCACTATTATTTTAATTTTTTGCTAACCCAAATTTTCACGTCGCTGAACTGCATGACCTTGAAACGCCCAGGTTCTAGTTGGGGGAAAATTGGTCTGATCCCTCAAACTAGCGTCTAAGTAAATCAGTAAATATTATAAGGTTATGAATAGCAGGAATTAAACCCAACTCATGCCTGACAGACCCAATACCTTATCACACAACCCACTCCATAGAATGCATCTCTATTTTTATTATTCTTCCACACTCCAAACTAAATTGAATACATTAAACTACTTGATTGAACTAGATTTCCATTAACCAATTAATTGGTTAAATAAAATCTCACTCAATTAATTCTATCAATTAATTTGTAGAATTTTACAAGTTCATGTTAAAATTAATATTGTGATACTTTATATGGTAAAAGAGAATCATTATACTCTCATTTTGTTTCAAAGTATCTTTTAAATCCCTTTTTTAAAAAATAAATACACACTAAATTTACGTGAGTCCAGTTTAAAAGAACATTATTTTGCTAAAATTGATAAGTAGGCAATAAATTTCTTTTAATACCCAAACTTCTTCACTAACAGCCATGGGACGCAGGCTTCGTCCGGCGAACGCCGTGTTTTGTCTAAGCCGGAAGAAAAAGCCCACGAATTCATACTCTGATCCGCCACCAAATTCTCACTCTCCCTCCCTTTCTCTCTCATCGACGAGCCACAATCATGCCCCCGGACGTGTTATCCTTCTCTTTCCCTCTCTCCCCTTCTTCTTCTTCCACGTTCCCCTACCCTCCCTCCCACTATTACAGCTCCTCTGCTCGCCACCCATGGCTTCCCTACAAGAAGATGGGGAGCTCCGCCCGAATCGCCTGCGTTTCGACCCGGTCCAGGAGGAAATCGGGTGCCAAGGCGGAGGGTTCGGAGGCGGAGGACTTGGTTCGTGGTCTCCTCAGGAATTTCACCGAAGAGAGGCCCTTAGTGTCCACACTGAACAAGTATGTTAAGGTTGTCAGAACTGAGCATTGTTTCCTTCTCTTTGAAGAGCTTGGGAGGCGCGATAAGTGGCTCCAGTGCCTTGAGGTTAGGGCTTTCTTTCTCTCTCTCTCTCAAAAAGATGCAATTTTTATTTTCTGGGTGTTGGAATTTCTTCAAATACTGTGTTAATTTGCTAGTGTGGGTTTATTTTGAATTGGGCTTCGGAAGTATGTACGATGGCCGTGGAGAGTTTTATTTATTTATTTAATTCCTCTGAAATGGTAATCGAAGGATTTGAAACCCAAATTGCGGCCACTCAATTACCATTTTATTGATTGGACGTTGACTTTTCCAGCCTAGTATTTGTGTAACTGGTTGCAATAACTTAAATTCATGGCCTTTTATAGGATTTCTTAGTTGGGCTCTTTTCGTACTCATTTCGCTTCATTGTTTTTAGAGTGATTGTCTTGTGAGAAACCTATCTAGGTACTGATGTACTTCACATGAACTACCCATTTGGCTTGTTTGTGTTTACCATAACTAGCAAAATTAGAAAAGAAAGGGTTTCATTTAAAACAAGTCTTTGTGAGAATTTTTGCTTTGAAGATTGTAATGGGGCAATCAACTCCTATGTTTGTGTCAGCTAGGCTTTAGACAAACTGAAACTAACCTGCAGAAACTGGCACCAACTGTTGACAGTTGACCCTTGAGGCATGAACCGCCACTGGGAAATTAACTGGACAGTCATTTATCACAAAATGGCTGCTGCCCAGCCAACTGCTTTCCGTCTTATTCAGTTTTGTTAGCAGTTTCACACCTTTTTTTGTAGCAGTTTCCGAGAAACTTAGTAGAATTTTCGCCGTATGATCCTTAGAAAGAGTCTGAATGATTCTCAGTAACATTTGTGATGACCTTAGGAGGGATCAACGATCATGTGGTTTCCATAGAGAGTGATTCTCATGGAGTAATAACATATGTGCGAGAGAGCTCGGTAGTGAGGTATTCTGGGTATATTTTGAGTTTAAGGTGTGAGTTGCCATCTCCATTTGCATAGTGCATTTTCTTTTCTCTTCACGCCTGGATGTAGACATATGCCGAAGAACAGCATATACCTGTGTTGATTTTGTGTTAATTGCCCATTTTCTCTTCATATCTTATTCCAATTTTGCTGTTTCTCTGGACCTTTTTCATAGCAGTCTTGGTATTGGAATAATGATTATTTGAACTTGTGGTTGTTTTCACTTTCATATACTTGCATTCAGGTGTTCAGATGGATGCAGAAACAACACTGGTATATTGCAGATAATGGAATTTATTCAAAGCTAATAGCTGTTATGGGAAGGAGAGGTCAAACCCGGATGGCCTCGTGGCTGTTCACAGAGATGCGTAATAGTGGTTGTAAGCCGGATACATCCGTGTACAATGCACTCATCACTGCTTACCTTCACTCTCGAGACAAATCCAGGGCGTTAACTAAATCTCTTGCATACTTTAACAAGATGAAGGGGATGGAGCGGTGTCAACCCAATGTTGTGACTTATAACATTCTGTTGAGGGCTTTTGCTCAAGCACGAGATGTTGAGCAAGTGAACGCCTTGTTTAAGGAAATTGATGACAGCATTGTTTCACCTGACATCTATACCTATAACGGAGTGATGGATGCCTATGGGAAAAATGGGATGATTAGAGAAATGGAATCTGTGCTCTCACGCATGAAGAGTGATCAGTGTAAACCTGACATTATCACATTTAATTTGTTGATTGACTCGTATGGTAAGAAGCAAGAATTTGATAAGATGGAACAAGTTTTCAAGAGCTTATTGCATTCGAAGGAGAAACCAACACTGCCAACTTTTCATTCTATGATTACAAATTATGGGAAGGCACGGCTCAGGGAGAAAGCGGAGTATGTTTTCAGAAAGATGACTGATATGAAATACGTCCCAAGCTTCATCACTTACGAGTGTCTTATCATGATGTATGGGTATTGTGATTGTGTCTCAAGGGCTAGGGAATTGTATGATGGGATTTCGGCATCTGGAAAGGATGTGAAAAATTCAACTCTAAATGCGATGCTTTATGCCTATTGCTTGAATGGATTGCCTTTGGAAGCAGACCTACTTCTTGAGAGTGCCTACGCTACTGGGATGGTACCTAATTCTGCAACATATAAACTCCTTTATAAAGCCTACACCAAATCCGACATGAAAGAGCTTGTTCAGAAGCTGCTTAAGCGTATGGATAAGGACGGTGTGATTCCTAATAAGAAATTCTTTCTGGAGGCCTTGGGAGACATTGGATCTTCTCCACCATTCTCTAAGTCTGCTAATTCTGCCAATAGTTCGAGTAGGCTGCAGGACCGTGCAAAAACTTAGGTGGAAGTAGTTGCTATTTCACTTCAATTGATCTTCCATCATTTTCTCATGACGTTGGATTTCAGTAAAAGGGATCAAATAAATCTCTGCTGAGTTTAGAGCTGCATGTGTGAAATGCTGAGTTGATTCTGCTTCTCTATGTGCCGTGGTACGACACGTCTCCTGTCTTAAAGTTGTCCTGTCATTCTGATTTTGTCTGTCATTCTTTAAGTTGCACACATGTTCATTTCTCAGACTTTCATGATTTTTGTGTGGGTAATTTTCATTTCTCAAATTCAGTTAAAGTTTTTCTCATTTTCCTATGTTAAGTGGTTTAAATACCCCCATAACCTCTGCCGGCTTTACCTAATCCATTTCCATACAAATTTCTGCAATTGCCACATCAGCCTTCGTCCATGGATTTGGATGGGAGCTTATAATGGAAGAACTTGAATGACAGTTTCAGGGTACACGTGAATTGACACAAATCGATGCCTGGGGGCCAAGATGAGAGGGTCCACATAGCCTGGGGATCAGCTGTACAATTTGCCTCATAAACTTGTGTTTTGAGCATTTTATCATCCAACTAAGTCTTACTTAGTGCTCTGCTTGATACTTCCTTCAGGTGGCAAACTACTTCTAAATATGATGAGTCAGTAATTTTGTTCATGAAACTTACTTTATGTCGTTTATAGATTTTGGGTTCGGATCGACTGACTCTGCCTAGTTTTGAACTAGCTAATTTACCTAACGTGTATCGATAGAAACGAGTCTGATCAACCTCACTGAAACGTTTTGTGATGTATAGCAGGTCTCTGCACCGATGAGAGCTCGTTCTGAAGGACCGCAGGGAGGGGGTTCCTCAGTATCTGCAGGGAGGCACTGATCATTGAGTTTGGATACTGTTGCACGAAGTTCCTCTTTGGGGCAATTGTTGCACCTGCAATGCGTTGACTGAAGTGAGATTTTCTTATATTAGAAGGCAATATTGAATTAAAAGTCACTCATTGTAGAAAAATATGGAAGTGTTCTATCTTTTTTATAAAAAAAAAATTCAGAAGTTTGTGCTATGTTTGCATTGTGGAGTCCAGTTCCCATAATTGAGATTTTTTATAAAAAATAAAAAAAATAAAAAAAATCGAAGCCTAAAGATGTACACGATATATAATGATCCCTTTGTGTGTTATTTTAATTAAAAATTGATGTAATCTTTAGACCCAAAGCATCTCTGAAATCTAACCTTTACTCTATTTAGGTTTTAGGTGATGATAGGCTTTTACCTTTCATTGTTTTTGCCTCCGTCACTCAGTGCCTTTCCTAACAAAATTTCATGATTTTTATTTTTAAAAAGGATAGATTGTGGATGAAAAAAAAATAATAAATGCATAGGCATTTCTATTTTTTTGAAACTTAGTGCTGTGGTGCTTGTGTATTGTACTCCTTAATAATCATGAAATCAAGACTTATATTTTTTAATACTTAAATAAATTCTGCAATTTTAAATTTCATGAAGATTGGTAGTAGCATACTGTTCAGCAACCAAAAAAACAAAAAAAGATAAATTAAGTAGTGAAGTGTTTTTTTTTTTTTTCTTTTTTATAGAATAAATAGAACATTTGTTTTCGTTTTTAAATAACTACTTTTGTTCAATTATGCTCCGAAGATTATTTTTGATCAGTTGTTTTTTCGTTTCTTATAACTACTTTTTTTAAAAAAAAATTTTGATTTAAACAACGTCTCCCTATGAAACTTTTGATTTTAAATCAATAACAACTTATTTTTCTTTTAAAAAAGTGATGCCTTGCGAATAATTCATAATTACTTAAAATAAATATAAAACACCCATTTATGATAGTCTATACTTTTTTTCCGCCTTTTCAATAAATATGTTGTTCTATTCTTACACCGAGGAATTATTTTTCATGTTGCAACGCACGCCAATCACCACTTACAAGTGTAAATGCTTTCGGACAAGAAAAATAAAGTTTTTTATTTAATTTAGGATTTAAGGCCCATACCATAAGGCATAAAAACAAAAATTAAAATTAAAATTTTTAAAAACATCATTAAATTACTTCGGTGATTAGGGATTCTGGTTAGGATATATCTAACCTGATAAATTTTCCCTCTAATTTTTGGTGACGAGGCGTTCCCTCCAATGGAGACTACCGCTACAGCTCCACCTTTTACTTCTCCTTCAGATTTATACGCCTCTCTCCTGCAAACGAGCCTCAAATCTAACTACCTACTTGCCGGAAAATCGGTTCACGCTGCAGTAATCAAAGCCGGGCTTCAGTCCGGCGTGTTCCTGATGAACAATCTCATCAATTTCTACTCTAAAACTGGGTCTCTTTTCGATGCACATAAAGTGTTCGACGAAATGCCTGTGAGGAACACGCTCACTTGGAACTCAATGGTATCCGCATATGCAAAGCAGGGCAAGATTGATTCTGCCCGCCGCCTTTTTGGTGAAATTCCTGTTCCGGATTCCGTGTCGTGGACTGCGATGATTGTAGGGTATAATCAGATGGGTCGTTTTGGACATGCGATCCAGATGTTCAAGGAGATGATTTTATCTAGAGTTTCGCCAACTCAGTTCACGGTTACTAATGTTCTTGCTTCCTGTGCTGCCATGGAAGCTTTTGGCATTGGGAGGAAGGTCCACTCTTTTGTTGTTAAAATTGGGCTTAGCAGCTATATTCCTGTTGCCAATTCGCTCCTCAACATGTATGCAAAAACGGGTGATCCAGCAACAGCCAAGGTTGTTTTTGATCGAATGAGATTGAAAAGCATTTCGAGTTGGAACTCTATGATATCATTGCATATGCAGTATGGTTGGATTGATCTTGCTCAAGCCCAGTTCGATGAAATGACAGAGAGAGATGTAGTGACCTGGAATTCAATGATTGCTGGTTACAGCCAACATGGATGTGATCTCGAAGCGCTTGATATCTTCTCTAAAATGATGAAGGATTCGTCATTGAAGCCTGACAAATTTACATTGGCTAGTGTATTGTCGGCCTGTGCCAATCTAGAGAAGTTGAGACTTGGAAAAGAAATGCATTTATATACCATCAAATTCGACTTTGAAAATTTAGGGCCAGTTAAGAATGCCTTGGTCTCAATGTACTCAAAATCAGGTGGGGTCAAAACTGCTCAAAAGATTTTAGACCACAGCTTCAATGCCAACATCAGTGTTATAGCATTTACGGCACTGCTCGATGGATATATCAAGCTTGGGGATATGAATCCAGCCAAGAGGATCTTTGACTCATTGAGCAATCCTGATGTGGTTGCGTGGACGGCCATGATCGTAGGTTATGTTCAGAATGGATTCAATATGGAAGCAATGGAGATCTTCAGGACAATGGTTAGAATAGGCCCGAAGCCAAACAACTACACTCTTGCAGCCATGTTAACTGTCAGCTCAAGCTTGGCCTCCTTGAATCATGGCAAACAAATCCACGCAACTGCCATGAGATCAGGTGAAGCATCATCAGTTTCTGTGGGAAATGCTTTAATTAACATGTATGCGAAATCTGGAAGTATTAGTAATGCAAGACAAGTGTTCAGATTGATTCATTGGAACAGAGACACAGTCTCTTGGACTTCCATGATTATGGCCTTCGCTCAACATGGTCTGGGACAAGAAGCTATAGAACTGTTCGAGAAAATGCTGGTACTCAATATTAGGCCTGACCATATAACTTATGTCGGTGTACTTTCTGCTTGCACGCATATTGGATTGGTGGAAAATGGCCGCAGCTATTATCATCTGATGCAAAATGTACACAAAATTGAGCCCACCCCAAGCCATTATGCTTGCATGATCGATCTACTTGGGCGTGCTGGACTCCTATGTGAAGCACAAGAATTTATTCAAAATATGCCGATCGAACCTGACGTTATAGCATGGGGTTCCCTTTTGGCTTCTTGTAAGGTCCATAAAAATGTGGAGCTTGCAAAATTTACGGCAGAGAGATTACTTCTAATTGATCCGGACAACAGTGGGGCCTACTCAGCCCTAGCTAACGTGTATGCTGCTTGTGGGCAGTGGGAGGATGCTGGCATTGTTCGAAAGTCGATGAAGGATAGAGGAGTGAAGAAGGACCAAGGGTGTAGTTGGGTTCAAATGAAAAATGAAGTTCACGTCTTTGGGGCTGAAGATGGGCTTCACCCACAGAAAGATGCGATTTATGAGGAGATGGCGAGAATTTGGGAAGGGATCAAAAAGATGGGTTTTGTTCCAGACACTAAGGCTGTTCTTCATGATCTTGATGAGGAAGTGAAGGATCAGATTCTTATGCATCATAGTGAGAAGCTGGCTATTGCATTTGGACTAATAAATACTCCGGAAAAAACTACTCTGAGGATCATGAAGAACCTTAGAGTATGTAATGACTGCCACAACGCCATAAAGTTTATCTCCAAGCTGGCCAACAGAGAAATAGTTCTGAGGGATGCTACTCGTTTTCACCATTTCAAGGATGGGTCATGTTCTTGTCGGGACTATTGGTAGGGCCACAACAAATGTTCCTCAAACCCAAACTAATTGCTACGAAGGTCAAAGCTTGTATTGCTTTGACGGCAACCAAGGTTTATTGGGGCGTCGTCTCCAGAAGTACATATAGACTACATTTATGGAAGATATTGGAGATCGATATGGGTGTCCTTGGCCATGAGAATGATAATCATTCTCCTTGAGTGCTGCATATCGGAGTTAAACCTTTGTACTTGCACACTGGATATAACATATAACAGTGGCATCTTTGTGACCTTTTAACTGGCATGGCGTCCAATATCTGGTACTTCCCTGATCCTGATAGCCTTCAGCAGGAACTCTGTATAAGAAATCTGACCTGAGTATTTCTGCAACCATGAAGATAATATGAGGACAACTTTAGAAGGGTAGGGAACTGATTCTAACTTTTCTTTTTTTTCTTTTTTCCTTTTCTTCAACTGTGAATATCACCTTTTGTAGGACAATGTATATATCTTATTTAAAAGAAAGATAAAATTCCTTGGTTGGATAATGCAGTGTTTCTGTCGTCTGTTTTCAACTGCATGTAATAAATTTAAACTTTCCGAGAATGCTTGGGCTGCTGAGGAATCAAGGACTGATTTGCTCTTTGAAAGGAAGTTTGGTTCAGAGTTCTGACTATGGTTTTCTCTTGGTTCTCAGTAACTCTGTTATCACTGTATACCTAAAGGTATGGAATTTTGTTTTTCGGTCATTGGATATGTGAGAAGCCTCATTTAGTTTTGGTTTTGAGTTCAGGGTTTACTCATTTACTCATTCTGTTTCTTTTTCTTTTCCCTTTGTTAAAGGCCCAAAGTTCTTTGTTGGGAAAGACAAGATTTCGAGAGTTTCAACCGCTACACATAAGTTGAAAGCAGTTTATTTGTGAGGGAGGAAGCGACTTACAGCACCCCATATTTCATAATCGTAAGGACGACGGAACTTATTCAACAATTATAAAAGAAGGAACACAGAATACCAAATGTAAAAAATGATATAGAAACACTTCATAAGCCAAACTTAACTTGTTTTTTAAAGCATAGACAAACTTAAAAAGTGGTACATATTTATGAACCAACCAACGCCTTGAACAAGGAGGGACAGACCTGATTGACAGTAACATGTACTAAAAGGTAACATGAAACCTACCCCTGAAAGTAACCTTTCAAGGCAATGCATCTACTGCAAGAACTATAATTTAAATTAATCTCACCATTTCTCTATTGATGGTAGTTATTCACATGTACAAATTCTCGACTCTGCTAGCTGCTTGCAAAATGTCAGCAGCAACATATGACTCTATATATATATATATATATATATATATGTAAAAAAAGAAAAACAAATTTCACCAAGAGAAGCCTCTGCCAACTCAAGGCTTGAAGCATGACCACAGACAGCGAGTCCATCTCGTTCATATTTTCATCTTTCTGAAGGACGATTCGCCCAAAGGTTACTCAAAGCCCGGAGTCGTTGGAAGTACTCTCCCAACACAAGAAGGCCTCGAGCTGATTGTCGAATTGTGAGGATACGAGAAATCTGCTGCAAGGTTTCCTGTCGGAGATGGTCGGCCTGTTTCGAGAAGCGAATGTACTGGAAGATGTTTATAAACACAATGTATGACTTCTTTTACTAGGTATAATGTAATTTGCAACATGACTACTAGCATGCAACAGCTAAACGCCCTTAAAAAGTGTTTGAACAGGGTGTTTTTGGATATATTTCCTTCGAAATCGATTGATTAGTTAACTAGAAAGGAATTTAGAAAGGGTATTTGTAAGTATTTAGACACCTTCTCCAAGTGCAAATGAAGAAGGTACCACTTACATTAAGACTTGGAATCCTGAAATAAATGATGATGATAATAATAATACAACCTGCTTTAAATAAGTGACCTACTTTGCAATAGAATGAATATACATACTAGCTAGTTTTATTTATACTAATTGTTCAACGAACAATCTAAAGTAGGTTTCTTCTTGAAATAGAAGAGGTAAACTCTCGCACTTCAAGTCAAAGTACATAAAATTTGGAGTATTAAGATAATTATAGAAGGGAAGAAAAAAACAACATGGGAAAAAGAACGCGTTGAGTTCGATTCGTAGAATGAAATAGAGTGGGAATGAGAGGTATTTAATAGAAATAGAACATATAATGAATTGTTAGTCCACTCATGGTTCATGAGAATAGCTATTCCCTCGCCATTTTGGTCACTATCCATGGGTATATCGTTCTTTACATATTATCATCCTACAAAATAGCTATATCAATTCAACTCCATTCTATTCCACAAATCAAACATGATGCAAGCGTCAGAATTTTGCAAGACTAAGAGTATGGATGCTGTACGAAAATTTGTTTGATGATGAACATAAGGCTGCAAGGAAATGCGATGAATACCTGGTTTACAAAGCTCGCAAGAGCTTCCAACTTGTCCATGGCAGCAACCATTAGTGGGACGTAAGTTCCTTCGCCTAATTGATCACCGGCTACACTCTCGGCCAGCGTTTGCTGGAGCCTCTCCATCCCTTGTGAAAGAGCATCTTCTGCTTGCCTACACGAATCCCTGAGGCTACGAATTTCCAGCAGCTGATGGTCTGTCAGTGGTTCAAGTTGTGGCACAATAACCTGCGATTGGGATAAGCTCACAAAGTTAGATTGGAGAGAATTTACCTGTTTAGAAGCAACTACGTTACTAGTTCATGTTTTGCCTTCTACATCCCAAGTTCACCTCCTCACAATACGAGGTTACGGAGGGCCAAGCCACACACCTTTAAAATCTCTGAAGGGCGAAACCCTCCAATCCATGAGAACAATCGCTCAGCTGATGTTTTCCACATGCCAGACATCAGGTAGAAAATGTCAGCCTCGGCAGCGGTAGCTTTCATGCGAAAAAGTTCAAAGTAGTGACTCATTCCACCATTTACATGTATCTGAAGCTCTACATCAGTTATGTTGGCATTCAAAGCATTCCTCAAGTCAAGAGTCCGTCTATTTTGTTCTTCCAACCAGTGTTTATATTCAATCTCGAATGCAGTAATCCCTGCACCAATATTAGCTTGACAAGTTTCAGGAGTCAAGAAAGGGCAAGAACAAAGAACAGGTAGATTTTAGAGGGGTATTGCAGGAAGGCCTTAAGAGTCTTCTTGATCTCAAGAGAATTATATAAGCAGCTCAAAACATTGATTTGTGTGTGACAAAATACGTAGCATATCTGGGAACTCACATTTTGTTCACAGCACTAGGGTGTTTTTTTTACTACACATGTCACACTTGTTAAATTTAAGAAGTTCATAGGGGCTGAAGGATCCATATGTCCCTTCAAAGTAACCTGTTTCAGGTCTTCTCATTCGCCTTTAAACAATGTGATCATTCTGCTCTGGGAATGGAGTAAGGGCTCTGAAGGATCCATATGTCATGGAAAGTGATGCATATATTGAGGAAGAAGGGTGGGAAGCAGAACAATGAAATCCATCATTCATGTCACAAATTACCAACGGCTGAAGGATCCCTAAATTTTCCTTTCCACTCGGGTTTGTTAAGCGCTATCAAAGCCATAGATCACTCAGCTACCAAAGTTAACCATAGGGTTTCACCGACAATATCAACCAGTATTAATAGCATACGAAGCAAACCTGAATTGACGTTTCCGGAGAACTCTAGACGACTACCATCTAATCCTCCACCTATAGGCACCCCCTGCAGTGAAGCATTCTAGCATTATCAGTTTTGATTCATTGTTGCTTTATAGAGATGGATTTATATTTTAGTAAAAGAGTTCTTACCTGTAGTAGTCTAACTCGATTAAGTTCTTGCTCCAACTGAATCAGCTTTGAACGACTTAATTCAAGCTGCTGCACATAGGCCTACGATTTAAACCGGATCAGATACCATTTGTTAATACATATCATGACAGTCTCATGCCATGTTGTTCATCTATACTGAAGTGTCACACTTCGT
The DNA here is from genome assembly GCA_034195605.1 of Santalum album. Lineage (NCBI taxonomy): Eukaryota > Viridiplantae > Streptophyta > Magnoliopsida > Santalales > Santalaceae > Santalum > Santalum album. Next base: position 14,025,275 of record CM067261.1, on the reverse strand, counting down.
ACCTTTTTCCGCAAGCGGCTTTTTCGCGCAGCCTCACGGTTCTGTGCCAGACGCCTTTGTACCTGCAAATTTTCATGAAAAGGAAAACCCGATGGTTCAATTGCTGGTGACAGAGGAAACACTAGACGAGACAATGCAAACATTACTTCTAGAAAGGGGTAAATTTTATGAAGGAGAGGATCCCAAACTCTTGTAGATTGAAAGAAAACTTAAGATGACACTATATTTTTCACCTTTTCATTAGGTTTACTTGCTTCTTGGTCGTACTTGATTGAAGGGGCTAGAATCCCAGGTGAAGCATCCTCTGACTGAGAAATTTAAATAGTAAATCACCCGAACTAGAGAAGCAGAAAAATTTATGAAATATGTATATAGACAAGCGCGCGCCCGCACCTGATTGTCCAGCTCAGTGTCCATGCCTGGAGCTGCAAAGGCAGATGAGCTTGTGCAGGCAAGACCATTGAAGTCGCCCCACGCATTAATCTGGTGCAGTGGCTCGTATACGCCCATCCTTCTCGAAGTAACAAATTGCGTCGATGTAGAGTTCATTTTCTTCGCACTGGAGGAAACTCAACAAGCCGTATCATCCACCCAATACAACCAAGAAGAATAATCCTAAGCCTGGAATCAAATCGAGGTAGGAAACATGAGAAATTTGAGACGAGGGATGCAAAATTTTGTTGTTGCATGAAGCATCAATCAATGCAGAGCAAATCAAACCAGAGACGACCATACTTTTGTGGAAGAAAGGAAACAACAGCATATTGGAACATAGCTTATTTATTGTTCCCTATTCACATGGGCTTCATCGACGACCACACACACACACCCACACACACCCATGATCCGACAGTAACAATCAAAATCTTCAACTACTGCTGAAAAAAACAAAGCTGATTAAAGCAGAGACTAGGTAGAGCCTTATAAATTCTGTCTATGACCAACCCAGGCTCATCAAACAGAGAACCAAGAGAACAATCAAACGAACCATAATTACAGCAGAACACGAAAACAGAAAGAGACGTGAGAAAGAAACGAACCACGAACGGGAGCTCCTCCGCGGAAACTCGAATCAAAAGCTTCTTCTGATTCTGAGCTCAAGAGACGATGTCCAAGGGCGCACAGCAGTCTCTGCAAAACCCTACTGAACATCCGTCTCGAGGGCCGATTGAGAGCTTACGTAATTTGAAATTTGTTTCTGTTCCTCAAACGCCACAAAGCGTAAGATAGACACGCCCCCTCCCTCTCTGTCAATGTTGGATTGTTTTTCACTGCATGCTGCCGATAATATTAATTGTTTAATAATATTTGTGGCAAATTATTGTTCCCCCATCCAGTCAAATATTGTATTTTATCGTATTTATATTTATTTGAATATGTCTGGTTCGTCATATTTCCACTGCGAGCGAGGAGCTAGCGCTAATGTGCACGCCACGGTTCGTTCTATTCTGTTAACCTGCGCGCCGTCCCGCGGGCCTCTAACTTGCGAGCGCGTCAACGGCGGCGCGTGCTGCGCAGTGCGGAGGAGGAGGGTGCGGACGACGCGGCATGTGATGGCGGAAATGATACGAGAGTGGTTCCACGGGCTCAACTGCGCGCGGGCTTGGACTATTTGGTTTGTGTCACTTTTTGGATTATTCAGTTAACTTCTCTACTACTTTATTTTATTTTTTTTTCCCCTTTTTACTTCCTTCCAAATTTTCCTATAATTGTAAATTAAGACGTTGTTCTCAGATTCAAGTAATTTTTACTTGTCAATTTAATTGAATAAAATAAAGATGGGAGATCCTAAGAGTCCAATCATGACGATACCACTTCATTACTAAATCAACCCTTATGACTCATTTGAATGATGAAAATAAAAATAAAAGTAAAAATATTGAATTGCAATTAAAATGAAATGAAATAGTTACTTCTTTACAATTGCCGTTTCTTCTCAAAAAAAAACCGATTATTTCTCATTCTTATATCATTCGTTCTCATCACTCAAACGCAATCCATAAAAAAAAAAAAGAAAAAAAAAAAGAAAAATGTCGTGTAAAAGTATGGTTTGTGTTTAATAATGGGATTGTCGTCATCAGTGTCCCTGCAGGGCTTGAAGGGTCAAAACATTGGTTAGAGGGTTGCGTATGGCCGTCAAACTCTCCTAATGCACAGAATGCAAAAGTAAACTCTGGCCATTTTCGGTGACAAAGGAGGGAAAACTTTGTTTAATTCGAAGTTGGTAGTTTCGTTGAATCTGATCACATGATCTATTTGAGTGCAATTCAGTATAATCATCCTTCAAATGATAGGTGTGTGTTATCACTATTACATAAAAATTAGAATATTTTTTATTTTTTTATGTACTTTCAATTTATATAGTAAAATTTTTAGAACCAAATATAACGACATATGAGATTGTGCTCGTAATATCATGTTTCGCATCCCAATACACTAATTAATGGGGCAAACAGGCCTCACTTTCGGTGCAAGTTGTCTTTGTGCAGAAGAACTTTCACAATCTTAGGCATATCAAGGAAGATTTCGACCAGACATAAGCTTTACGATTTTACAACTATATAACTCCTTCACTTGATTTGGCAAGACAGCATTATATGCCCAACCACGATTATAAAATCATATGCTTTTTCTCTATCAATTTTTTTGTGGGTTAAATTAATTAGTGGATGCCCAGAAGGCCACCGGAGAGGTTGACTGGATGCCTATGAGATATGTTCCCAATTAAAGTATCCAAAATTAGTGAATTAGCTTGATTTGTTTTGTTTCTTAAGTGTTACTTTAGTATTTATTTTCCTCTTATTATAGGATTTCTTTTCCTCTTACATGAAAGGAAGAATTTAATTTTGAGACTGATTCTTTAAAGGTGGTGCGGTATCTTCATTTGGATATCTTATCTTGAATTTGGAATTTCCTACCGTTTGGATATCTTATCTTGAATATTATTTTCTTGTTATGGCAGCTTCATAGGTAGTGGTGTACGCATATTGGTCGGGGTGGAAATAGGGTTGCTTATATTCTCGCTAAAGGTGTTTCTAGTGACACTTATGTTGGGGTGTGGTTGGGAAATTCGTCGTCCCATATCTTTTCTGTTGTTCGTTTTGAGTACGAGGCTTTGTTCTCGAATGATGTATCGTGAATCTTGATTTCATTAATTTAACTCCTATCTTTCAAAAATAATAATAATGTTGCGCTTGAATGCATATCATCTAATATAATTACATGCAAACATACGAGTGCCAGAGCGTTTGATGAAAAACTACATGTAAAGTGAAAACGCGTCTCAAGTAAATAAGTTTTTTTTTTTAGCCTATTTTGAATTTTCTTTTTCTTTTTCTTTTATATGTGATAAGGGGAGAGTATATCCATAAATTGTGATTTGAATGGCCTTCACACTAAATCAAAGAGTGGCTTAAGAATCAACCCTAATCATTTAACTATTGTAGATGAGTTAATAGCCCTAATGGTTGGTGGTGTCCCACTGGGGCTGCCCCACCTTCCAGAGTGAGGATAAGATAAGCTCTCAAATGGCTAAATGTGGTTTCATTATGATTATAATAATGTATAAAGCTTTTGAATGGTTGGTTGAACACTTAGTGGGTTTCCTTTTCATATTCTCTGTGTTTGCGTGTGCATGAATAATTTTAAAAAGAATATATTTATATAACCCATCATCCAAACAGTCCTTTCTTCTCTCTTCCCATGTTTGGTGTGTTCCCCCAAGTGCACTCTAGTGTGCCTCCCACTAAGAAGGGTTATGGTCGCCCACAGTAGAGTGAAGAGATGTGCACAAAGGATAAAACCAATTATAAATTAGATTCCAAGAAAAAAAAGAAATAAAATTGTTCATAATTTTTTTTTCCTTTTCCATATTCCTATTTTATCTATTATATTAATTTTTTTCTTTTCTAGCATGACAAAATTTATTTTTGGATTGCGTATGTTCTGATGTGCAGCAATTATTGTGGGCAGAGTCCTTTTTTGAACTCAATTAAACAATATGCTTATGACTCCATTATTCCCTTTGCATGTGATTTTAAGATATGAATTAGGCGTTGTTATAAAATTTAGTGTACTTTTTCATAGAAAGGAAGGCGCAATCTTGATAAGAAAAGGCTTGTTCATGGGAATAAAGATGTGAAAGTGTATCCAATCTTTTAGGCAAATGAAAGCTTCCTCCCATGCTTTAGGGGTTGGTTTGCAGAATCTGTTTCGAATCTATTTGTGATTGTTGCATTACGACATTCGGTGAAGCTTTGAAATGTCACATCCCTGAAAATATGAGCGGAGATGTCGGAATGTGAGGTTCTAAGTAAACAGAATCTATTTGTGAGTGTTGCATTACGACATTTGGTGAAACTTTGAAATGTCACATCCCTGAAAATATGAGCGGAGATGTCGGAATGTGAGGTTCTAAGTAAATATGCGAGTGAAATAAAAATCCAAGTTGTGCTTATAAATGAATAAATAGATCAGATTCTAATTTATGTACATAGTTCAGGTGACTTGTAATAATTTTAGCGATGATGAAAATGATAACAATTGTAGTATGGAATATGATTATGATATATTGAAAAGCATGTTATTGTGTTTCAATTTTTAGAAAAATTTTATGATAATTCACAATTAAGAGCCAATGATACTATTTTTTAGGAGTTCATTATTATATTACATGAATTCTATTTTTTGTTAGTACATGTTTAAATTAAAATATTTGTTTCCTATAGATAAATAATAGGCGAAACCTTTTAATTTCGTGTTAACCTTCAAAATAAATGCTTCCTTCCATGTAAATAATTTGGTATATTTTAACTTATGAATATGTATTTTTATATATATACTAAAAGGGCGACATTTATCGTGATGTTGTACATGTGTTATATTTGTGGATTCTAGTTGTCCGTGTTAAATATAATAATATCACATATGGGAGAATTTGACTCAGTGTGCCAAAAATAATTTCGAAATACGTGATAATAAGCATAAATGTGAGATTTCAGGAATTAAATGGGCCTTGTAATGCTTAACCTATAATAGAAATAATGATTAATGAGACATTCCGATTAAAAAAATATTTGTATTCCTTGAAATCCATTCCTCATTAACCGCCATATCAAACGTATCAGCAGAAGGAAACAGCACTACGATGCAAATTAGGAATCATTGTTAAGTATAATGTCAGATTGTACGGAAATTAGGATTAGAACGGACATAAAGGCCTAAGACAGGGAAATATATATATATTATAAGCAACTTGACTGAAAAATCATCTCACTACGATCAATTGACAAAAGGAAATTTAATATTATATGTGGTTGGATTAAAAAGAATAATTGTGACGCACCTTTACGTTTAAATTTTAATTTTTTAAAATCGTATATATATATATATATCTTCACATTTCTTCGTAATTTTTGGAATTGTAACGAGGGAATTAGATTTCATAAGAATGTTGCGACTCCTCCTTTGTTTGAGAACATGAATGCTCAGATTCCATAATTAGGTTTTAACAAATCATTATAATGAGGTTTGATTATACCTTTAATGTTTTACTTAGCTCCATTCTGACCCATGAAACGTAGTGTAAGGGCAGGTTTGATTGCTTTGTTTTACCTAATCTTTGCTTATATGGCTCGTGCTGGGTAGTATAAATTATTTTATTGATCTTTATCTATATTTAAAAATTTTGGCGACTAGAGGCCACGTCATATTGGATTGTCTTCGGATTTTCCCATAAAATAAATAAAATAAAAAATAAAAGTAGAAGGTTTTAGCCGTCCCATGTACCTAACACTTTGTTTTAATATTTATATATATATATATATATATATATATATATATATAATTGCATGAATTAATATAAATTAACTTATCCTCTAGATGAACGTTGCGACACATCTTTTAATTGGTTGACATCGTACCTGTTTTAGTTGGAAAAGTTAAAAAAAAAAAAATCATATTGAGCTTTCGGATGAATGAATAGGTGGGCGAGTAAATTGGTGGACATATTGGCCTTTGGACCAACAAAAGCCGATTGGCCTTTGGACGAACAAAAGCCGTTTCAACATTTGAAATTCAATAAAAAAAATTTTATCTACAATTAGTGGTGACTTTCTTTTAGCAATTAAAAGAGAATTTGATAAGGTGGTAACATAAAATTTCAATTTAAATATGTGAAAGTTCTCATGTTCATATTTTATTTACTTTTTTTAATTTCACATGCAGTCAAAGTTCAACTTACTAAAAGCGATACTTTTTTTTAAAAAAAAAAAAGTTACAAAGAAGGCTAAAGCGTAGGAAGAAGGGGAATTACTTCATTGTTCAATATAGTAACCTGACCTCCACAACAAGAAGGTAGGTCACTGCCATCTTAGTTAATGCTTGTCAGTAAAAAAAAGTGGAACTTTATGTAAAAACTATGGAAAAATTATTCAAATGAACTCCCCAATTATTAATAAGGTGGGCGGCACATGAGTTCGTAACCTAATAAATTTCATAGGGAGTTATGAAGTAAGACCTTTTATGGTAAAACTATGAATAAGGGTTGCGATAGGTAGGATAATGGTCTTATCTTTACCGTTTCCCTAACTTTAGGAGCTTCACCCTTATCTTGACAGGTAAAATAAAAAACTCAGTTACCTATCCTAATGGATAATGAGTAAAGATTTTTGTTACTCTAATGGGCAAATGGGTTATAAACCCATATGTAACGAAATTGATAATCTTTAACATATCAAAATAGACTCTGACAACACAATGAAGGAGCATCAGTGCTATTAGGCCTGCATCATAAGTACTTATAATTATATAGAGCAAAATCAATCCATCGCAACTCGAAAGCACGCAACCCAAAATTTGAAATGCTCACGTCTTCTTCTCTTGTTGCCTCTTGATTAGTCGATTGTTAACGAAAGAAAACTTATATCTATATATATTTATGAAAATACAGTTGGATACACAGGTAAACGGATGAAACAAATTTATGTTTATCCTACTCTTTTAGTTAAACGGGTAAAATTTTCTTATTCCCCCTTATTTAAACAAGTAAAAAAAAAATTAGGGTTACCCGTTTTGGGGTCTCAAACCGCCACTCAACCCACTTCCCATAACCGCGCCTTCGCTTTCGCCTAGCCATCTCCACCGTGGATGCGCTGCTCCCAGCATTGCCAATCCCGCCGCCATGGTCGGAATAGACCCCCTGTGTTTCACGGGGTTGTTGCAAGGGGGAAGATGATGAGTTTTTTTTCCTTTTTTTTTATTTTTTTATTTTTTTACTTTCTCTGACTTGGTAAACTTCAGTACAAAACCTTTTTTTTATTTGTTTTTACTTCTTTTAATTGTTTGGCTTAATCGGTTCCTCCCTTTGACTTTAAAATTTTTTTTTTTTGCATGAATTCAAATTTAAACAAACCCTGATTCCCTTTATTTTCTTTTTCTTTTGGCATACAATTAAAGATAATAACTATCTAATTAGATAGGTGTTGTGGGCACCGTTAACTTGTCCTATACACAATTAGACTCTTGAACTTATCATTTGATTTAAAGACCTTTTCGTTGAAATCTTTTTTTGTTTTTTCTATTTTTCTTTAAAAATAAGGCAACGACTCTATTATTTTTATTTTTTTGTCCGTCAAACCCAAATGGGATGTGAGAGCATTGCTGGCCCTAATAAAGACACAAAGAGGCCTCTGTCTATTGAAATGGAGGTTGGTATCCTCTAAGTATTCACTTCCTTTAAAATCCGAATCTAAGTGGGATCCGTCATTGAGTTGCATCTCTTTAAAGATTCCGCGGTTAAACAAAAGGCATACATACACTGTGATTTGATATTTCAAAATCTAATGAAGTGGCTACGTAAAATTTGTGCAACTTCCACGCCTTCAATTTACTTACTTTAAAAATTTTACGGTTGGAAAAAAAAATTCTTGATTTCTATAATATTATTTACATAAAATCATATTATAGGATTAATATGAAATTCATAAAACGCCCATGTTATATATTACAATTTAAATGATACATGATAAGCATAAATAAATATAATAATAAGAGAAAGTAAGAATATTCTGACCTAATAAATATGAAATCATATTAATCATACTAATAAATATTCTGACCTAATAAATAATAAATATTATTTACATAAAATCATATTATAGGATCAATATGAAATTCATAAAGCGCCCATGTTATATATTACAATTTAAATGATACATAATAAGCATAAATAAATATAATAATAAGAGAAAGTAAGAATATTCTGACCTAGGAGTAGAGGTGCATACTATCTACAAGGAAATAGTTGCTAGCTTTCGTGTATGTTCTTTGTAGCAGTCACTTCCGAAGTATATAATAATCCCATATCAAGATCCTCCTTTGCGAACACAAATGAAGTAAGGAGTACCTAATCAATTTTTAAGCCCTTCAGCTGCTCAAAGAAAATAGTTTAGGGAAGAAAGATTTTTTTGCGTTTGTGAAGTCCTGCCAAGCACACTTATATTGTAAGTTAACTATGTAACTCTCATGGGATCTTAATGGGCTAAATAAAGGCCCATTAAATAGAAAAATAAAAACTGAAAAGTTAAAACCTCATTAATTATTTTGAATTTTATTTTTCCAATAAAAAAAATTCAACAATGTCCGTAAAAAAATAATAATTCAACAATGTACACTTAGTGACTACAAAAAAATAATTCAATAATGTCCAGAAAAAAATAATAATTGCAACCTAAGAAATCCTAATAGACAAAACCTGGAACTAGGTTCCTTGAGCAAGATATTAATAGTGATACACACAATGTGATCTTGTTCAGTTGGGTTAAACAATGAGCGCTAATAATGGTCATGCACTTAGAACCATCTAACGAGAGTTATGAGGGATCAGCCTCGATTCTTATAATTGCAGCCTCATGACTGCTCTCATATAGATAAGTCCTCAAGAGTACATAAGAGCTGATACTTGCAGAGATTCTTACTTAGCCTTTACCATTCATATCTTGAGTACTATGTCATCCTAAGGATGGGGAAGGAGTCCTCAAGAGTACATAAGAGCTGATACTCGCCAAGATTCTTACTCATCCTTTACAGTTCATATCTTGAGCACTGTGTCATCCTAAGGATGGAGAAGGAGACTATACCTTGGCATAATTCCTTTAAATAAATTTATTACTCCCAAGCTGTCACCCATCTAATTTGTTTCTACCCTTAGGACTGCAATAAGTAGGCTTACCATTGTTGGCTCACATTTGGGTTTAGTGCCATTCCCTTTGATTAATCTAGGACTGACTCCTAGATAAACCATTATTTAAATAATTCTAAAATATCTTGGGTCATAAAAGAATCCTCAAATTCTATTTTTTCTCCATTAAGAGCCACTCCGATTAGCATTTGATTCCTTGTCATCTGTCACCATCAATCTTTTCAGTAGTCTTTGCAATTCACATCGTGTCCACAGTGCTCTATTATAGGCAACACACGGATTTCCTTTTGCTTAGGCAAGTCCACATAACTCAGGTTAATGCAAAAATCTATAGAAACACAATCAACTCCGTTAGAATATGTAGGGCATCTCTTAAATGCATTTTATGTAACCATTGTTAGGATAATTCTTAATAAGAAAAAAAAAACTTTTTTGGTATAGTACCACTCATCGATGTGATCGTACATACCAATAAAAACACACTATAATAATAAAGTACGTATATTTTTAGCCCACTTTCTATTTTCATTATTTTTTATTTATCATTGGCACGCTTCTTTTATTTTTCTATTTCCATATCAGGTAGCGAGTACCCACTTTATCAAAGCTGTGCTCATTTTTTTTATTTTCTCAAATGTTTTTCCTTTTGCTATTTTTTTTTTGTTTTGTTTTAATTTGCGAGCTTCTATAAATACTCTGAAAAAAAATCAAAAAATAAAATAAAAATTCTTTTCTCAAAACATAAAACATAAAGGCTCTCACCTACAAAAAATAAATTATGATAGATATATGATAAAAAATTATTTAAAAAACAGTTCATTCGTGTTTTTAAATTTTTTAAAAAATGAAAAATGGCTGAAAATGAGACTACTTACACAATAACAGGAATGAGCAATAAGTAATAAATAGGGAAAAAAATAGAAAGCAAGGGGATAAAACATATTCATGAATAGTGGGTATATTACAAAAATAAAAATAAAACAAGGGCAAGGAAGAAAAGGTTTTCTTCAATAACTATATTACTGATTGAAACATTTTAAGCACATTAAAGTACAAAAACCACCATAATTAGCATGCACGGAATATTCTAATAAATAGCACGTATCCGCGTATAATTTACGCATTTAAAGAATTAAAGCCAAATTATAACTCTTATAATAGAAATGCATAGATAGACATATTGGAAACTTAAAAGAGATATTCAAGAAATATGAGGTCATCATTTTAATTTATTTTCGGTTATATGTGCGTGTTAGCCCATTAATTTGGAGCCATTTAATTACCAAAATACTTGCATCTATATACATATAAATGCAATTAATGTCTAATACACGTGTAAATTCCATATTAGCTGTCTCAATTTCAAACCGGAAAATAAATATTTCCGTAACACCATATCGAAATTTTCAATTCATAAGTCTCCAACATAGAACTATTTCCTTAGCTGTTGGGGAAAAAAGATTTCCATCATATAATTTACACAAGATTATATTATAGGATTAGTATGAAATTCATACAACATTCATATATACACAATAAGCATAAATAAAATAATAATAAAAGAAAGTTCTTCTACAATAACGCCCATATATCAAGATCCTCACTATCCTAGAAGTAGAGACGCAGCCCTCGCTACTCTAAGGAAATAGTCCCGGCCATTGTGTAGGTTCTTGATGGCGGTCAATTTTAGGGTGGCACAACAACAGTCATATCAGGATCCTTTCCCACGAACACAAACAAAATATAGATTATGGAGTACCGGGTCGATCTAAGACCTTTAGATGCTCAAAAAGAGTTTTAATGTTTTTCCTTCACCATTGATTATGTAATTGAACTAAATAAAGGTCCATTAAATAGAAAAATAAAAACTGAAAAATTGAAGCCCCATTAATTATTTTTAATTTAATTTTTCAATTAAAAATTCTAGTATTTACGTTGACATCTCATACATTCTCGATTCAGCGTGCACCAGGACAGGTCACTAATTGATTCCAGACCAATTTCACCGGAGAATATATATATATATATATATATATATCTTCTGAATCTAAAGCAATCAAAGGGGTACAAGGATTTAATGAGGCAGCTACTTAAAAATTAAAGCCTCCACTACATCAATTTAAATAATTTTAAATTTTCATATTGACATCTCATTCGCTCTCTCAGTGTGGCCCATGAGTTAATGAGAAACTTGAACGGAGAGAGTAGTTTGTTTGTGTGAGAGGTGAAAATCCAACCTTGCTAAATTGCGTAGAAACACGTTAAAATTATGTTTTAGATCATTATTCAATGAAATTTTCATGTTTAATGCCTCATCTAATGGGAAGTTTTATTCATTTACTGTATTTAGGGGATAAACTTATACGATGATTTGAAACATCATAAGAATTATTGTCTTGATTGGCAAGTATAATCGCATCTCATGGTGACCTGCCTCCTGTTACGGAGGTCAGGCGTTCGAGCCTTCACGTTAAATTGTAAAATAATTTTTCATTCCCCTCTTCCCTACCTTCAGCCTCCTTCGTAACCAAAAAAAAAAAGAAAAAAGAAAAAGAATCATTACTATAGATGCTTATAATCATCGACAAGATCAAAATAAATATAAGAATAAGCATCCCAAGGAATCTAATCCCATAGACATGCAATTAAATTAGCTACTTGGGCTTCCCCTTACCCCTTGATTAATTTTTGTGTGAGTTGGGCTGTAGCCCACTCTTGGCCCATCTTCTTCCACAAAACTTATAACAGCCCAAATATACGACTGCGGGGGCTTTAAGTTGACCTACAAATACGAAATTTATACATGATTTGAAATTTCAATTATTTATTTATTACATGCATTTTTTTATTTTTTAAAAATTCATCATCAAAATAGAGGAACGGTGGGTCCACCATGTTTCAATTCAACGGGAGGAAAAATGGTGAACTCACGTGTGTTCTTCGTTAATGCGACATGCTTGCTTAACGTGAGCGTTGCATTTTGACAAAGGGTGACTTATAATTTTGACTCTAAAACGTCAATAAAATGTAAATCAAGCTTAACGACGAGCTGACTATGAGGTTATGTTACAAATTATTTATGAAAGACAAATTACTAGAGATTTCATTGAAAGGATGAAAATTAACATTAAATAATATTTATTTTCCGACACTTAATTAATGAAATAGTTAAGATTGTAAATTTAATCTCAAATATTAGACTAATTGGGTTACACGCTGGAAAGAATCAGTACTCGTGAGACCTTTTTGTCCCTCGAATTTAAATGAGAACCTTCCTTTATTGAAAAATAATAATAATAATAAACAGAAGAAAAAGGAGAAAAATCTAAACTCCACTACATTGACCTGACTCTGCTGCCACAGGTTTGATTTGAACCGTGGTTAACTCCACAGTTAGTGGGGGTGGGGGGACCCAAACGAGAATTCTGTGAAAAATGAAGGGTTAGGCATGGTAATAAGAGTGAAACTTTACGTTTAACTGTATTCTCGGGTAGCACTGTAGCCACCAAGGCTCTCGCACAGAAAGTGCTGCCCGTGCTGCCCGAGTCGATCCGTAATCCTCGCTGGGGCTTGTCGGGCAGCTCCCCCCTCTCTCTCACTCTCTCCCTCTCAGTAAACAAACCCAGGGAGTGAGCAGAGAACTGTCTCCGTCTCTCTCTCTCTTCTCATATATCATCTCTCTGATAAGGTTTCTCTGTGGCTCTGCGATCTTCATCGGACGGCTCAGGATGAACGGAGCCTCCTCCGCGCTGTTCCTCGCGTTTTAAAGCTCGAAGCTCTCAGATCTGCGATCTCCGTGCTCAGATCTACACTCCAGGTACGGCTTTTCTTCTCTGATTCGGTTCTTGTGCGATGATTCTCGAGCTTTGGTTGCTTTTTAGGTTGATTGATCACGTCTTAAGCACGATCTGGGGGTTTTGTTACCGAAATTGAAGTTCCTGCTGTAGATCGCTTCCTTTCTTGCGATCCTACTGGGTTTTGTTGCGAAAATCGAAGTTTCCCTCGTTGTGTTTGAATTTTCTTGCATTTTTCGTCGATTTTTTCACCTTTTCCAGCGATTTTGCTGCTTCTTCTTTTTTTTTTTTCCCGGCTGGTGGAAAATTTCTTGTCGTTTTTCTTTGGGGTCGGAGAAAAGAACCATTTCATATCTTATTTTTTCTCAATTTTATAATACTTTTCACCTTTTCGTGCATAAAACAAAATCGTTTTTTTTTCCTTTCTGTTTTACAAAATGTTTTTTCTGTTTGGAATTGAGATCTAACGGTAGGGAGAGCTCATGAGTTTGCAGATCTAACGGTCTTCCACTCGTTCTGGACTGTGCACAGAGAGAGAGAGAGAGAGAGAGAGAGAGAGAGAGAGAGAGGTTGTTTTGCGGCGAAAGAGAAATGGAGAGTATCGAAAATGGTTCCGTGCGCGTCGTGGTCAATGGGGCTCCGTTGACGTGCGCCGCCGAAGCATTAGCCGCTCTCTTGGTGTCGGCTTTAGCCACGAGTCAGCCGATCCCCGAGGTAAGCCGATCCTGCGTCCTTGACTATTTGTTTCCTTGAAATATTGATGATGATGATGATTATTATTATCTGCTTTTTAAAGTTTTTCTCCTGAGTGATATATATATATATATATATATTCCAACTTTTTTAAAAACCATTTTGAATTTTTGGCTTATCAGAAGGAAAATTTTCTGATATTTAGTTGTATTTCTGTTTTTTCTGTTTACTTTTTTATTTATTGTTAGTATAAAAAGGGAAGGGGTTCATATTCCCGGTGTTGACTAACATGCGCATAAATTTGTGTTTTTTTTTTTTTTTTTGGTTTTTTTCCTCACATTTTTATATTACCTCTCTGTGTTAGTCAAAAGGCACTGGAAATGGGTAGCCAGCTCCCTGGATTCTCGTGCCGTACAGTAGTTTCCCTTTTTCATTTTTAAAGCTAACGTGCGCCCCAGGTTCGTTTGTCCGTAACCAGAATTCCCAAAGCATTTTTTAATTTTATTGTAATTTTCATTTTTGTAAAATTTGGGACCACTCGGAATGGAAAAGGAAAATAAAAATTAAATAACATCTTTGGGCGTCCGACGAGAAAGCACAACGGTCACATAAAGAACAAGAGGATAACATTCGAATATTCGATTTTAGATTCCCCACCGGCGTCTTCAGTGCCAGCGCCACTTGAGTGACTACTTTTAGAAAGATTATTCCACGTATTAGGTGAATAATCTGTGATGATTCTCTATGCTCTTAGTCGAGATGATTTCTATAATTAACTGCTTTCATTTACTCCGAGTAAAAAACTTCATTACTTCATATGAAGATCAATCCTAAACTTTACTTCGCGGAATCGAATATTTAACCACGATGAGAAGAGGAGTTTGTTGTGACCACTAGGCTACTTACTTCTAAGCATGTTGAGGCACTTGTTGATTTAGAATATTTTAATGCTTAATCATGTTTGTTTAAGCTATAGTGGTCGCTTTCTCGTTTGTGTGTGTTCTCATAACTATATACAGTTCCAGAGTTTTGTCAGAAGAGTTGTCGACCAAATAAAACCGTGGGTATAATGAACTATCCGATCTATGTTAATGTTGGGACAGTAAAATGTTTAATGTTAAATGCATGCTTTGTTTGACATGTTTGGATTCACATCCATGAAACAGGTTGAGGTCCCCTTTGGGTTGTTCCTCGGTAACAAGCCCCGGAACAAGGGAGACCAGAGCGACGAAGGCAAATCCGGGCCATCCGATGTGGATGGAAATGGAGATCATAAAGATGGTGGGAGTAACACGAAGGAGGATCCACCCTCCAAAGACAACTCCACAGACAACAAAGCCCCACCGGAAAAGGAGCAAAAGGGAGAAGAAGAGAATGGAGATGGTGAGGAGAGCGATGAAGAAGATGAACAAGCCGGTGGTGATGGGCAAGAGGATGAATACAATGAAGATGAGGATGACAACGATGATGATGATGGAGGAGATGATGATGAAGATGACGATGACGACGAGGATGATGATGGAGATCATGGTAACGTGGAAGAGGAAGGGGAAGAAGATGAGGACGAAGAGGAAGAGGAGGAGGAAGAAGAGGAACTGCAGCCCCCAAAGAAGAGGAAGAAGTAAGCTAGGAACATAGTGGGCCCTCCTATTCCAAAAGAACTTCCCTTATGATTTGTTGTCTAACTATATAGCTACTATGGGCCACTTATTAGGATTATGTTGTGCTTACCAAAAGACTTTGCCACACGTTATGTGCACTATGTATTAGAGTACTTCAAAGTATTGGAGCTGCGGCTACAAGGGGGAGTTGAGGGAGTTATTATTGTAATTTCTTAAGTTTGGCTTACATCAATTTAGGTTCCTTTCATTGAAGACATTTTTCTTTGGTGTGCGTTGGTCAGATTCGCCTTCATGTTTGGTTCATTTATGGTTGAAGCAACGCAAGATTTTCATGAATAATTTCAAAGTGGTTTAAAGATCACATTCAATTTGTAATTTAAGGTTTCCAACTCTTTTATGGGTCATTTGGCACCAAAAAAAAAAAAAATGTTATTCCGATCAGTTCTTTTTTCTAAATAAATAAGAAAAGAAGGAAACCTCCACCAAAGTACAGAAATTGTTCTAATTTAAGGCGTTGGAATACAGTGGGTTGCTTGTTTGTAGTTCAGATTGTTAATTTATTTATAAAAATACATTATCTTCGTTACCAAAAGATTTATTAAACCGTATATATTCACTTTTGATTGAATATATACTGCATAATCTTTCAGTTGTTTATGATTTAAGATGGCATTTGTTTGTACTGATTGTCCTCTGAAGCGGGTCAATCTATGATTCGTTCAGAGGTATGCTCGTCCAAAGCATTTGGTAATGACTTTGAATCGATCTGAATGTGCTCCGACCGAATCAACAATAAAAATGTCTCTGATTCGTTCAGCAATGGCATTCAGCACCTATTTACAAAATTACCCATGAAATTTTTTCAAAATTACAAGTGTATCCACCCACTCCTCTCTACCCCTCTGAAATTCTCTCCCCCCTGGCTCTCTCTCCTCTTTGCTCCCCTCTTCAATCCCTCATATTTCTCTTTGATCACTTCTCTCTTGTTTGCAATTTTTTGAGTGTGAAAACCTATATCTCTACTTCTCACACTGACAATGGTTTATTCTTAAACCTAAATCATCTTCAAAAACCTAAACTTTTATGCTGCCATCACAGCCATCTGAGAATGAATGGGGACCTCGACATCCCCAATTTCAAGGTATTATAGCTTGCATATTTAGTTAGACCTGAGGATTCTTGGATTTGATTAGGTTTGGAGATTTTGCATTCTGGGAGGATATATGCAAATTTGGATTTTTAATTTTAGAGTTTTGATTTGGTGTATATTTGAACTTTTGATGTGAGAATTTGATTTTCTTTAATTCTGAGGATTGTTGATTTCAATTGTGATTAGGATTTTGATTTGAGAGTTTTCATTTGAATCATGGTTCTTGAATTGGAGTTTTATGAAATTTCTTCTTTTTTTTTTCTCACAAATTTGGGTTGAGAATGGGAGGCTTTGGAGCTAAAGCAGATTTGGGTTGAGAATTGATATTCTTTTGCTACACCCAAGAATCCTAATTTTTCATTTTTCATTTTTCATTTTTGTTTTACTTTTCATTTTCTTGGGATAAATAGAAGAAAAGAAAGGGAAGGAGATGAACAATATATGAGACAAATCTGAATTTTTATTCTTTTTCTTTTTCACTTCACATTTATAAGCTTTGAGAATAACTTGAAAAAACGAGCAAGGAAATCATGGCTAATTATTTTGCAGTTTGTGATTTTTTTTTAAAAATTATTAATTAAGAAATAAGTGTTACAAAAATACAAGAAAGGCAAAAAATGGAAATACAGTTCATTCGACATTTCATTTAGTAATATAATCAATCAAGACTAATTCAATACGTATTCAAAATTAAAAGTCAAGCAGACTTACTCTCATAAATTAAAACAAGACTTTAAGTACATAAACTATGAAAGCCTAAATACCATTGACGAAATGACTCACAGATCCTCAAAAAGGCCTAAAACCAAACAGACAACAGGAAGAAAGGATTGGTAGTTTATTATTTATTTATTAGAGGAGAAAAAAAAATTACACAAAGTCAAGATTGAGAAGGTATGATATGGGTTGATAAAGACAGGCATGCTAGCCCCACGTTACACAACCAACATGTCCCAATTAAAGCACAACCTCGACTCATAATTTACTCAGCAAGCCTCGTCTATCCATCCATTCACAAATAGGATTGAATAGATAAATAATTTTTTTTTTTTATAAAAAAAACTCATGGCTAACTGATAAAAATAATCGACGAGAGCCAAAAACAAAGCCTAGAAAGAATCAACATGCCAATTAGACCCCAAAACTTGTATCTTCATACCCAAATCATATGAAAAAAGTGTAAAGGAATCTACATGAAAAACAGAACCTCAGAGCTCCGCAGATCAAATCCCAAGATCAAAAATCTTGGCCGAACGAAAGGATTAACAAATTTAGAAATATCTCAGAAAATTCAGGTTATGTACAAATAGGAGTGTTCAACCGAACCGAAAAAACTAAAAATTCAACGAAAATCAACTAAAAATTCTTTAACCTAACAAAGAAAGCCGGCCGATGTGCACCCTTATTTACAAATGCCTTGCCCCAAGCCCCTAGCAACTCAGAAGATAGCACATACCGAGTTCTGTGTCCAACCGCTGTGTGTGTGCAGCGTGCCAATAAAATCTGTTCAGACCTTTTTCCCTTAACAGGGATGACAGGTCTGTTTAGAAAACTTGACCATTCGAACATACAGATAAAAATGAAGCAACTCCTCGATTACCAACAATAAACATGCCTGGGTGGGAAGAAAAAGACTTCTCATAAGCATCCGAAAAGCGTGCAAAGCAGACGGTAACACAATTTGGAGCAAAACAAAAGAGACCATCATTGGCTCTTGAAGATTAAAAACGATTCAATACAAGTTCCTTCACAAGCAGCCATTTGACAATGAGAATGCCCGAAACACAATACAAGAAACATGATCATGTAGCATCAAGTCTTCTTACAAAACACAAATGGTAAATCGACATAATTTGATAGGTTTATCAGAAGCTATAAAAGAAACAGAGATTCAAAATGGAACATTCTTGCTTGTAAATCGCTTGATGAGAAAAATAAAACACATGCGACCAAATGAGAAATCAAATCCATCAATATATTCAAGCCTCACTATGTAGATTTAAGGTTAAAAGGAAACATAAGCAAAAAATCAAAACCGACAAATTCATAGGAAACTGGAAAAACGTAATAAACCTGTCGAAAAATCAATAACTTAAAAACAACAGAAAACACCAATTCATAAGAGGAAAAAAAGAAAATCACGCATAAAAGAGAATGGAAGAAGTTTACACAAGGTAAGGAGAAGAAGAAGTAGAGGAAGAAAAAATAAAGAAAAAGAAGAAAAAGGTGATCTGAACAATATGTAGAAGATGAAGAAAAATAGTTCAAATATGTTTTTTTGCAGCTCATAAAATTCACCAAAATTATAGACTAAGAAATCAACCAGCATTCAAAGTCACTTCCTCACTTTCATAACTGAGCAATGACCAGAAAAGCTTTAAATTAAACATTCTGCAACAGTTGGAGATCGTCCCTGGAATTCAGCAGCAATTTATCTGCAAATGTGGAGCCCAAATATGTCAAGAGTAACCAAACAAGAAAGTTAAAATAACACATCTGAGAAGAAAATTTTTCTCGTAAATTTCTTCAAAATTGTGATTCATCATTCCAGGAAGATAAATGTATCACAGTTCACTTGGAGTAACAAAAAGAAAACATTGAGATCATTATCATGCCAGATAAAATGTCTGCATTGTATGTAAAAACAGCCAATTAAAAACAAAAGGAAATACTCTAAAATATAGATAGAAGACATACCATACCAAAAACTTCAACATCCATGAATTATATGACCATACTATACATGTGAACAATATAATACCCATCTTTGCAGAGCCTACTACCAATCCACTTCAAGAAATGAAACCCAGACAAAACCACATAACTCATAATTTGAGTTCAGCAGGAGAATTAAGTCAAAGAAACAAGAAAAACAAAAGGACTGCCATTATATAAATTTTAAAGCAGGATTCTAACCAGATTTCCAGGAAGGGGGAAGTAGGCAGCCGTTGGATGTATAATTCCCAACAATGAGGACATAAAAACAGACGCCAATGACCAAAAAGTAATTACTTGTCTTTTGCTACGTGCAGCTCATTCCAAACTCTTGGACTAAGGGTTTGCTCTTTTTTATTTAAAAATTTGGCAAAACTAAATAGTCAAGATTAAAGGAGTTTTCCTCAAGCTCACAAAAAATTTATAGGACTACAATTATAAGAGAAATGCAATCAGATGCTAAAGATTGCTGACCAACATAAATGAACACAAAACAAACCATAAAGATGCAACTACACTTCCCTCGGCCCTACCATGGAATGGGCAAAAAAACGTCCAAGGAAAGAAAAAATAGAATCTATAGAACCTGTTGATAGGTGCCTGAAGAACACCAAATATTTACCATTAAAAACAGCACCAATGCCAGAAAAAAAAAAAAAATGAATAACAGGCTTGACAAAACCAAATAATGTAGAATTGCAATTCTGCCACAGAGAAAGAGGAGGAAATATTGTGCACAAATGTCCCCTAGGGCTGGGAGAAGTCATCTATGATACACAACCTTCCCCTTGATGGTG
>CM067261.1:12516296-12551296 GCA_034195605.1 Santalum album | reverse complement strand
CACCACCACTATTTACAATTCATTATTTTCAGAAATCCAAGGTTTCTATGGTTGAAATCGATCTCTTGATTCTCCTTCGTTTGCTATTCGTAGGTACATCAATGAAGACGGTGAGCCATTGATAGACATGGATATCGCAACAGGCCGAGTTATTTGATGATATCGAGGATCACGAGGCTTGGGGTTAACGAAATCAATCTCCGACCCCGGTTTGCAATGAATTTGAATTATCAGATCTAAAGTCAAGGCCCGAAAGAGGGTGGTCAAGAAGAGTACTAGATCCACTGGGAGGACCTGTACGAACCCTCATCTTCAAGGGGAAGGGGGGAGCAGGAAGGAAAAGATGAGGCATGGGACCGGAGGGGATATGGACAGAGTAGGGTCGAAAAGGGGCCTGGCTTCAGTAAGGGAGGAGCGGAGAAAGGAGGGTGGGACCGTGAGTTCAGATTTAAACTTTGCTGCGTGTCAACATGTCAAAAAAAAAAAAACTAGTATATATGAACCTCAAGTTTAATTTTAAGCTCCCTGACACGCTGCAGGAGGGGTGTTAGAAGGAGGGGTGTTAGGAGGGTGTGAAAATCATGGTTATGACTAGCGATTTTAAAAAAGTTAGGGTACACAAAGAAAGTTTTGAAGGCATGGGGTACATTTGGAAAAGTTTTTACCATTTGGGTTATTCCAAGAAAAAGCTCCAAATATGACTCATGTATAATGATATAGGATTTATACCCACTAATAATAATAATAATAATAATAATAATAATAATAATGATAATAAAAATTTATAAAAACATAAATAATTAGCAATAAAGAGTTGGCAATACTAATTTCAAAAGTTTATTATTTTATTATGAAAATTTTTTCTTTAGTTAATAAATATTTAAATTAAATTATTCATTCTTTAAAAAGAAAAGATAGAAGAATTGCTTTTTATTTCGAGTCATCAAAATTAAAATATTTATCGTGTAAATAATTTGCAGCGTTTTAATGTACGAATAATTGCTTTTGAACTAAAATTATATTAACCAAAAATATGTAAAATAACATGGTCTAATTATTCGGATAAAATATTAAAGCATAGTATATTATTTCAGAAACTGGACGAGTTGTTCTGTGCCACTGCACCGACCCATTCCATTCGTCTCAGAGGCGCGTTCCTTTGGGGGAGCTATCGGCGCGACACGTGCGAGGGATGTCAGTTTGTGGTGACGTGGAAAGCTAGAGATTTGAAAATCCCATGGGAACAATTCCAAGGACAGTTCGAAGCACCAATTTGTGCTTCATTACCCAATGCTTTATGGGAAAGGAAGAATCATGAGGTTGATTTGCCTCATGAACTCGAATTCGATAAAAGGTGCATCTCAATTTCGGTCAGACCTATTCAAATCTCTCTTAAATTGGATCGAATATTATCGAAAAGAGATACAAACTCTTAGAAAAAGTCTAATTAGACTCTCAAAATTCTCATGAAATTATTTAGGATTTTATGTCTAGAACGCTTCAGAAATTTAGTGTAGCTTTCCAAGGCTTGTTATTAATTATTAACATTAAAAATAAGGTTATGAGATGGGTAAGATATCCAAGACCTACTATTATTATTATTATTCGGGTTATTATCAATATTATTGTAATTATCATTATTATAACTTATTGTTGTTATCGGTATTATTGTTGTTGTTATTATTATTGTTATTATTACTATTATTATTGCTACCATTGTTTTATTATTTCTAGTTTTTAGATTATTATTGTCCTTGACTTATTGTTATTATTATTATTTTTGCTAATTTTGTCATTATTATTATTATTTTTATTGTTATGTATTAATATTATTTTTACTTTTACTACTATTATTATTATCATTATTGTTTATTCATTATTACTACTATTAGCATATGTATTACTATTGGTATTATTATAATAGAGGAAATACTAATACAAGCAATAATATTATTATTTGTATTACTATTGTTGTTAATATTATTATTATTATTATTATTATTATTATTATTATTACTGATTTTATGATTATTATTGTTCTTGATTATTATTGTTCGTGGATGTATCCACGAACAAAAGTTCATATTCAAGTTGAAGCAATGAATCCTGAAACTATTATTGGAACACCTTTTATTGATGCTCCAGAAGACACCTCTTCTGAAGAACTTCAAAAACACCCTGTTACTCAAAATCAATTAAAATATTTGTTTCATCAAAATAATTACACTAATGAATTCCTCAATCATCTAGGAATCCTACTCCTCAATACTCGCAATACGCTAGAAATGCGTCTTGCTACTCTCGAAATTCAACATAATACTATGTTACGTTATTTTTCCAAAACAGGGAGGGAGAAGGAAGTTAAGAAAGAACCTGACCCCCTATAAGAAACAAAAACCTCCTTGTCTCCCATTCGTCCAGGAGTGGGAACCTCCTTAAAGGATCCTGAGATCTCTTCTCATTTGAGCAACAGGTTTAGTCCCTTGTCTCCCACGGACTTTCCTGCTCTGCATTCCCCGGCTACCTCATTTGCAAAGGTGGTAGCATCACCATTGAGATCTCCAAACCCAAACCCATTCAGGCCGAGGCAACCCTCTGCTTCAGGCTATTCTAATAAAGGCTTTATTAAATTCTGTGATCTTGAACCCTCATTCTTAAAACCAGAATTTATTGATCAGCCCCAGAAGCTTGCTGATAAAATTATTAAGAGATCCCATGATTCTCTTAATTCATCCAGCCCTAAAACCCTTGAATTCTATGAATTCATTCTTCTTGACACACAATCCGTGGACCTTGCAGAGGTACCAGATAAAAATGATCCTTCAAGGACAATTTTTATAAAATTTAAAATTAAGAAAATAATTTCTCTTGAACAATGGGATAAACAGGGAGATCCCTGTAAATATCGGAAGCTTTCACTTCCATTTTCTCCACAATATTTTAACTATTGGGATTACAGAGATGCTTGGACAAAATTTCTTTTAAAACAAAATCAAAATTATTCTTTAACTTGGTTTTGTTATTTCTGCCCAAAGCTTTCTACAAAAATCCCTTTTTGGTTCATTAATTGGTGGAAGACTTTTGGTTTAAACTTAACTATTCTTCCAGCCGATGTTGAAATTTGTTTTAATTATTGGAAATCTTTAATTAAACTCCCTGAAACCTGGTCTGAGGTGCCAGAGCTTTTCATTTTTGCCAAACATTTTAGCCTCACCTGGATTCTATACTTAGAATACCAGATTCGCGAAGAAAGTATTGACGAATTCATCGTTCCCCAATTCGGCCGACAAATTAAGATCAAATGGTGGAATTCTATGGATTTAAAGAATTTCTCCGTTGATTCCGTCAACAATTGGGTGTCCCAACATCCTCATTTGGCCAAAGCCAGTCAAGTTATTCCGGCATCCCAGCCGCAGCCAATGTCATTCAAAGAGAAAATTTCCAAGACTGAAACTGAAGAAGAAATTCAGTCCATTACGAGAGAATTCAAGATCTCTCAACAGTCATCCTCGTCAGCCCCAGCTCACGAAGGACCCAGCCAACAAACTGCTGAGCCAGAAGAAATTCCAGACTTAGCACAAGACAATGAAGATGATTGCTACGGCATCCTCGATCCGCTCAGCTTCGACAATCGAGGGACCTACCACGCATAAAGCAGTGGTCGCCGACGCATAATTCCAACCAGCTCATAAAGAGACAGGTGCGAGGACATCATGAAGATTGCCACTCGACACAGTAAAAGTTGCTTTTCGCAAAAGCAAAAGCCTTTTACTATTGAGCCGACACATAACGACAATAATCATGAAGATTATTGCTCGACAAAGCAAAAGCCACTTTATTCCAGCCGACACAAGAAGACAAGAAGTCATGAAAACATCGAGTCAGTCCTGAGTCAGCATCATTATTGTATTTGCTTTAATTATTTCCTTGTAATCCCATTCCTCTATAAAAGAGAGAGAGACTCATCGAGAGAAAGCAGAACTAATGTTGAGAGGAAAATTGTGGAGTGATATTTGCGACGAAGAGGAGCAAAGTCAATCTCCTATGTAAGCAATCTTTTCTCTTTAATAAAAGTTCTCACATTTATCCAAAATTTATCCAATCTATTTGCATTACTATTTCTTATTCTTACTTGCTTTCTGAGGCAGAGTTATTTATTTTGCATCTAATTATTTTTAGATTGATTTCGGTCGATCCTTAGTTGTATTGGTATCAGAGCAAAATAATTAGACCAAAATCAATCTAAAAATAATTAGATGCAAAATAAATAACTCTGCCTCAGAAAGCAAGTAAGAATAAGAAATAGTAATGCAAATAGATTGAATAAATTTTGGATAAATGTGAGAACTTTTATTAAAGAGAAAAGATTGCTTACATAGGAGATTGACTTTGCTCCTCTTCGTCGCAAATATCACTCCACAATTTTCCTCTCAACATTAGTTCTGCTTTCTCTCGATGAGTCTCTCTCTCTTTTATAGAGGAATGGGATTACAAGGAAATAATTAAAGCAAATACAATAATGATGCTAACTCAGGACTGACTCGATGTTTTCATGACTTCTTGTCTTCTTGTGTCGGCTGGAATAAAGTGGCTTTTGCTTTGTCGAGCAATAATCTTCATGATTATTGTCGTTATGTGTCGGCTCAATAGTAAAAGGCTTTTGCTTTTGCGAAAAGCAACTTTTACTGTGTCGAGTGGCAATCTTCATGATGTCCTCGCACCTGTCTCTTTATGAGCTGGCTGGAATTATGCGTCGGCGACCACTGCTTTATGCGTGGTAGGTCCCTCGATTGTCGAAGCTGAGCGGATCGAGGATGCCGTAGCAATCATCTTCATTGTCTTGTGCTAAGTCTGGAATTTCTTCTGACTCAGCAATTTGTTGGCTGGGTCCTTCGTGAGCTGGAGCTGACGAGGATGATTGTTGAGAGATCCTGGATTCTCTCGTAATGGACTGAATTTCTTCTTCAGTTTCAGCCTTGGAAATTTTCTCTTTGAAGTCTTTGAATGACATTGGCTGCGGCTGGAATGCCGGAATAACTTGACTGGCTTTGACCAAATGAGGATGTTGGGACACCCAATTGTTGACGGAATCAACGGAGAAATTCTTTAAATCCATAGAATTCCACCATTTGATCTTAATTTGTCGGCCGAATTGGGGAACGATGAATTCGTCAATGCTTTCGTCGCGAATCTGGTATTCTAAGTATAGAATCCAGGTGAGGCTAAAATGTTTGGCAAAAATGAAAAGCTCTGGCACCTCAGACCAGGTTTCAGGGAGTTTAATTAAAGATTTCCAATAATTAAAACAAATTTCAACATCGGCTGGAAGAATAGTTAAGTTTAAACCAAAAGTCTTCCACCAGTTAATAAACCAAAAAGGGATTTTGGTTGAAAGTTTTGGACAGAAATAACAAAACCAAGTTAAAGAATAATTTTGATTTTATTTAAAAAGAAATTTTGTCCAAGCATCTCTATAATCCCAATAGTTAAAATATTGTGGAGAAAATGGAAGTGAAAGCTTCCGATATTTACAGGGATCTCCCTGTTTATCCCATTGTTCAAGAGAAATTATTTTCTTAATTTTAAATTTTATAAAAATTGTCCTTGAAGGATCATTTTTATCTGGTACCTCTGCAAGGTCCACGGATTGTGTGTCAAGAAGAATGAATTCATAGAATTCAAGGGTTTTAGGGCTGGATGAATTAAGAGAATCATGGGATCTCTTAATAATTTTATCAGCAAGCTTCTGGGGCTGATCAATAAATTCTGGTTTTAAGAATGAGGGTTCAAGATCACAGAATTTAATAAAGCCTTTATTAGAATAGCCTGAAGCAGAGGGTTGCCTCGGCCTGAATGGGTTTGGGTTTGGAGATCTCAATGGCGAAGCTACCACCTTTGCAAATGAGGTAGCCGGGGAATGCAGAGCAGGAAAGTCTGTGGGAGACAAGGGACTAAACCTGTTGCTCAAATGAGAAGAGATCTCAGGATCCTTTAAGGAGGTTCCCACTCCTGGACGAATGAGAGTCGCCTTCAACGGGGGAGACTCAATTGATAAGAGATTAGGGTTTGGTGGCTTTATACCGAGTTTTACCTTTGGACTGGTGTCCATTGAAGAGGCTGATGAAGAAGGGCTCGACTGAGTCTTCTTATTCTTATCAAATTTTGATATTGAGACTGGGGTTCCCAGACTCTGTTTGTTTCCAGTCATGGTTGACTTATTCTTTTCCCTGCAAAAATTCTCGTGATAAGAAGTCGGGTAAATTATTGGTTTCACCCTTAATATATTCAATATCGAAATCGAATATACTAAGAATGGCTTGCCATCTTGCAAATATTTGTTTTGACGCAAGATTCTCAATTAAAACAAACTTTGCAGATTTACAATCAACTCTAATGAGAAATTTTTGATTTAATAAATCACTTTGGAATTTAGTGATGCAAAGAACTATTGCCAGGATTTCTTTCTTGACAGTGGAATAGTTTCTTTGAGCTGCATTCCAGATCCCAGAAGCAAATTTAACTAACTCTTCTTCCCCCCCCCCCCGGGATTTTGTTGTTTTAAAATACCTCCGTAGCCAAGATCAGAGGCATCAGTTTCAACAATTTTAAAAAATGAGGGTTGAATAAGAGCAGCACAAGGTAATGTTTGAATAAGATGTTTGAGTTCTTTTACCTTTGCAGTATGAGCGTCAGTCCATGGAGAAGGGGACTTTTTAAGACGATCAAATAGAATTTTACATTGAGGGCGTAAATGTTTAATAAAATGAGAAATATAATTCAAACAACCTAGAAATCGTTGTAATTGAGTTTTGTCTTTAATTTCATCAGGAAATTTAGAAGCAAATTCAATTGCTCTATGAATTGGCCGTATGCGACCTAAATAAATGTCATGTCCCAAAAATCGCACTTTAGTTTGGAAAAGCTTGATTTTAGGGGCTGAAACAACCAAACCATTTTGTTTAATGATTTTCTGAAATAATTGAAGATGTTTCCAATGCTGGTCCAACGAATCAGAAAAGATGAGAACATCATCAATATAAACAATTGAAAATGATGAATAAGGATTGAAAATATCATTCATGATTTTCTGATATTCACTAGGGGCATTTTTCAGGCCAAATGGCATAACATTCCATTCATATTGTCCAAATGGGACAGTGAATGCAGTTTTATATCTATCTTTTTCAGAAATTTGTATTTGCCAAAATCCTGATTTCATATCAAATTTTGAAAATACTTTTGCCTGATTTAATCTCTTTAAGAGATCATCTTTATTAGGGATTGGATATCTTATCCATCTTAATGCTTTATTTAGGGGTTTATAATTTATTACAAGGCGCAGAGCACCTCGTTCAATTTCTGCTGCATTCTGAACATAAAATCCAGAACAGCTCCAAGGGGATTTTGAAGGTCTAATTAACTGTTTGTCCAATAGACCTTGGATTTCTTTTCTGCAATATTCAGTTAATTCTGGAGACATTTGAATTGGTCTAACTTTTGTAGGAATATTTTTCTCATCAAAAGCTGGTTCATATGGTAAATCAACTTGATGTTGTTTTCTATTCCAAAATGCACTGGGAATATTTGAACAAATTTCTTTTTCAAGTTTTTCTTGAAATTCTTTTGTTTTTATAGAAGAGTTTTCAATTTGATCTTCTATTCTTTTAATAGAAATTTCTTCTTTTAAAGAATTTATGTGATTAGTTTTAGCATTAATTATAGATATTGTTTCAGGTTGAATATTATTAAATTTTAGAATATTCAAATCTCTAGCCTGTGGCGGATATTCAAAATAAAATTTTACTGGTTTTCCTAAAACTTTAGTTTCAATTCCTTCCCTAGTAATTTGCATAGGATGCAAAAGATAAAGAAAGGATAATCCTAATATTAATGGATGTGAGAGGTCTTTGATTAGAACAAAACTGGTATTAAAGCAAATTCCTTGATTACAGACTTTCGCTTTAGGTAATTTATATTTTAATTCAAGTCTTTGATTCGAAGCACTTCTTAATTGTTCTTTAGTTTTTACAAAATATTTTGTAGGAATTAAACACTGCTGCTAAACTAAACGATACAGAGGTTAGAGAACAGTGTTTACAAAGAGTAAAAGAAAAATTAAATTCAAAATCAGAATTAGGAGAATCTTCTAATAAAAATCAAAGATACAATGAAGGATTTAATCAAGATGTCTTAGAAGTCGTTAAACGACCTAGACCTCTTAATACTACTAGGAATGCTGAAATAAAAGATTTACAGCATGAAGTAAAAGCAATTAAGTCAGAAATTAAAATTTTAAAAGAAAAGGTACGAGATTTAGAACAACCTCAAGTGCCAGTTAAAATAACAACTGACAAATATCTCACCAGAGAAGAAAACACAGAAGACGATACAAGTCTTAATATTTCACCAATAGAAAAAATTGTCATACAAAAATGGTACTGTAGAATTACTTTAAGAATTTCTACAAATTATTCTCAAGATTTTATTGCCATGATTGATTCAGGCGCAGATCTTAATTGTATAAGAGAAGGTTTAATTCCTACAAAATATTTTGTAAAAACTAAAGAACAATTAAGAAGTGCTTCGCATCAAAGACTTGAATTAAAATATAAATTACCTAAAGCAAAAGTCTGTAATCAAGGAATTTGCTTTAATACCAGTTTTGTTCTAATCAAAGACCTCTCACATCCATTAATATTAGGATTACCCTTTCTTTATCTTTTGCATCCTATGCAAATTACAAGAGAAGGAATTGAAACAAAAGTTTTAGGAAAACCAATAAAATTTTATTACTACTATTAGCATATGTATTACTATTGGTATTATTATAATAGAGGAAATTCTAATACAAGCAATAATATTATTATTTGTATTACTATTGTTGTTAATATTATTATTATTATTCTTATTCTATTATTACTGATTTTATGATTATTATTGTTCTTGACTAGTTATTACTATTAATTACTATTATTATTAATATTCTAATTTTTTTATTACTACTTATTGTTGTTATTACTATTATTTGTTTTACAATTATTATTATTACTTCTACTGATTTTAGGAGCTGATAGAACGAGGCCATTTTGCTTGACAATGCGTTGGAAGATATGAAGATGTTTCCAATGCTGATCAACAGAATCAGAAAAGATTAGAACATCATCAATATAAACAATAGAGAATAATGAATATGGAAGGAAAATATCATTCATAATTTTCTGATATTCACTAGGGGCATTTTTTAACCCAAAGGGCATAACATTCCATTCATATTGTCCAAAGGGGACAGTGAAGGCAGTTTTATATCTATCTTGTTCAGAAATTTGTATTTGCCAAAATCCTGACTTCATATCAAATTTTGAAAAGATTCTTGCCTGATGTAACCTTTTAAGAAGGTCATCTTTGTTTGGAATTGGGTATCTTATCCATCTTAAAGCTTTATTTAATGGTTTGTAATTTATTACAAGACGTGGAGCGCCTCGCTCGATTTCTGCAGCATTCTGAACATAGAATCCAGAACAACTCCATGGAGATTTAGATGGTCGAATTAATTGTTTTTCTAGGAGCGTTTGTATCTCCTTTTTACAGTATTCAATTAATTCTGGTGACATTTGAATAGGTCTAGCTTTTGTAGGAATATGTTTTTCATCAAAGGTAGGTTCGTAAGGTAAATCTACTTGATGATGTTTTCGCGCCCAGAAGGCATTGGGGATGTTTGAACAAACTTCTTGTTCAAGAGCTTGTTGGAATTCGTTTATCTTGATAGAAGATTTTTCTATTTGTTCTTCTATTCGTTTAATAGCAATTTCTTCTTTTAGAGAATTTAGATGATTAGTCTTTAAGCTTATGAGGTTAAGTGTTTCTGGTTCGATATTATTAAATTTAAGAATATTCAAATCTCTAGCCTGTGGTGGATATTCAAAGTAAAACTTAATAGGTTTTCCTAAAACTTTAGTTTCAATCCCTTCTCTCGTAACTTGCATAGGATGCAAAAGATAGAGAAAAGGTAATCCAAGGATTAAAGGATGAGATAAGTCCTTAATAAGAACAAAACTCGTATTAAAGCAAATTCCTTGATTGCAAACTTTTGCTTTTGGTAATTTGTATTTTAATTCTAATTTTTGATTAGATGCACTTCTTAATTGTTCCTTAGTTTTAACAAAATATTTAGTTGGAATTAAACCTTCTCTAATGCAATTAAGATCAGCGCCTGAATCAATCATGGCGACAAAATCTTGTGAATAGTCTGTAGAAATTCTTAAAGTAATTCTACAATACCATTTTTGGATGACTATTTTCTCTATTGGTGAAATATTTAAGCTTGTATCATCTCCTTCTTTTTCGTGTCGAAGATATTTATCAGATGTAATAGATGTAATAGGTACCTCTACATTTGCTGAATTCGAATTTTTTAATTTATCTACTTCATCCTTTAAAGTTTTAATTTCTAATTTGATTACTTTTACTTCCTGTTGTAAATCTTTAATTTCTGTATTTTTAATTATATTTACCGGCCTTGGTCGTTTAACAACCTCTAAGACATCCTGGTTAAAACCTTCATTATATCTAATATTTTTACTAGAAGATTCTTCGGTTGTTGCTTTTGTGCTTAATTTTTCCCTAACTCTTTGTAGGCATTGTTCCCTTACTTCTTGGTCACTAATCTTTGCGGCGGTATTTAATAAAAATTCTATATCATAATCTAAGGTACCAATTGTTTTCTTAGAACATGAGCATTCAGAGCAGATTTGAACTTGCTCTGTTTGTTTAAAAGCTTCGTCTGGAGAATGATAATCACTATCATCTTCAGAAAGATAATCGAGATCAAATTCTTCTTCAGATTCTTCTGAAGAGCTGTTTTCACTTTCTTCTATTGTGCAGAGCTGAAGAATTAATTTTTCTTTTATTTCTTCTTCAAGATCTAAAGATCTAATTTTCCTAGCGAGTTTGCATTTATTAGCATAATGACCTGTTTTTCCGCAATTAAAGCATTTAATTATTTTAGGTTTACTTGAAGATTTTTGTTTAGGGCGAGATTTTGACGGTGGTTTTAGAGATGGTCTTTTATAATGTTTTGTATGCTTTTCTGTCTTATCCTTAGGGTAATATTTCCTATCTTTAGGGTAATATCTTCTTTTATGTTTTCTTTTTGTGAAGCCTGGGTATCCAAATTGTTCACACCAGGTTCCTAATTCTTGCTTGGTAGCTTGTCTTTCCTTTTCTAAACTGAGCTTAAATTTTAAGTCTTTACAAAGTTTAGATGCGACTTCATTAATGACTTGATTAATTTCTCCAAATGTCCATTCGGAGAAATCATATGTATGGCCATCTTGGTCCTTCATGGCCATCATTTCATCTTTAACCTTTTCACTAAAAATTGGGGGTAAGTCATCAACAAATTTCTCTTTCCAATGGGGTTCATGACAGTCTTTTCTAGAATAGACCCTAGAAATAAATGTATCTCTATACCATCGATAATCAGACATTTTTTTACAACGAATATTATTCAAGATATTATATCCATGAGCTTCATCCTTAGCCCATCCAATAAAATGTAAAAGTAATGTTTGAAGTAGAACATTTAAGGCATTTGGGATTGTTTGTCCATTATTATTATAGACAACATTTCCATGATTGTCTTCTAATTTTGCTTCTAAGATTACATTCTTTTGAAAATCTGTAAAGTTTTCCCACCAAACAGCGAGAATACCAATAAATCCTAATATGATTTTCTCTGTGGATTTTCTGACTGTTAAATTTTGTTTTTCTTGGTAGATTAAACCTACTTTATACATTTGTCGAGCTGTATTGGTAATTTGAAATTCTGATAAGCCATCTATTTTCCATTCATAGAAGCTATCAGTATTATAAATTTTTATGGGCAAATCTTCTTCATATTGAAGGTCTGGAGCGGATGGTCTTGGATAATAATTTTTAGTGATGGATGTATGAGCAGCAATTTTTGGTGAATCTTCAAGATTTAAGTCTTTGATAAAATTGTCTAAATCTTCTATAGTTGGTTCTTCTTTTCCTAAGACCGAAATGTCTCTTGTCAACATGTATGAGGGATCAGGAAATTTATAAAGGGTTCCAGTATTTCTAACTAATCTTTCTTGTTTTGTTTTTGTTTCTTGTAGAGGATCAGCAGTAGGTGCCGCTTTTCCCTCCCCTTTTTTTGCAAAAAAACGCAAAAGTGTATTATGTTGAAGTTCAAGCGTTGCAAGACGCATTTCAAGGCTATTACGGGTATTAAGGAACAAAGTTCCGAGATGATTTAAAAATTCATTAGTATAATTTAGTTGGTGAAACAAATATTTAATTTGATTCTGATTGACTGGATGGTTGTGAAGAGCTTCAGATGATTTATCATCTGGAGTATCGATAAAGGGTGTACCAATAATTGGGGCCTCCGATTTAACGGGATCTAAATGAATATGAATTTTGGTTCGTGGAGGTAAAGGATTGGGTTCAGACGTATCCATGTATTCAGGTGGAGACGTATGAGGTGGTGGCTGAGTATCAGCACGTAATGGTGAACTAAATCCTGGATTTTTCGAAGTTTGTCCTTGTTCTAAAGGATTAATGGTTTTATGTGTACTAAGTGACTGATGGTTATACCAGTCAGGAAAAGGAATATTTTCTTCTGACTGAAGACAATAATCTTTCCAACGATCATATGTTTGTTTAATTTGATTATCAGGAATCTGATGGAATTCAGGACTTAACCAAAAGGTTCTTTCTAATTTTTGATCAAAAACAAATGGGTTTAGGATCCTATCTAAACATCCTATTGTTCGGAATGGATTAGGGATTCGAACATTTTCGGTAATTTCAGATTCATGAGGAGAATCGTGGCTCATCATTATTAACCTGAGGTTGGGCTATTTGGTTGGCAACCCGAAGGCTATTAGCTTGAATAGTTGGTGGATTACGTATGTCAGAGACAGAATGTCGAGATCTGACAAAACTCTCAGTTCTGGCAGTTCGGTAATTGGTCAGAGATCCTTGTCTGGTGAGCGGTGGCTCGTCGGATAAGGATTCGATTTCAACTGATGTGGTTGGCCTAAATCTAATGGCAACATCTCCGTTGTCATAGGTTATAAAACTATGGACCGGCTGACTAGGCGGCTGAATAGGAATTGGATTGACTCGAGGGCAGATCCATTCCTCTGGGTAATCTATTTCGTCCCATTTTAGTAGACGTGGAATCATCATTTCAACATTAGGTGAAGCTTCAAAACACAAAGTTTGTTTTGGAGTAATAGCTGGCGAGGTGTACCTAGCTAATCCTGATGAGGTCATTACTCTAAAATGGATTTTGTAGATTAATTTATATGGACATGTTCCTAAAAGGAAATTATAATTATGTGTTTTAATATCTAAAGTTAAACTTTTTTCTTTATGTTCATCATTATCAATTCCAATGATGAAATTTGGGTATGTGTTAAAATATGCAGGGCCATTTGTAAGTGAAGTTTGAGCATTACCAATTATGGATTCTTTGTAATCGGGAATTCTTGCATCTCTAAGAACTACAAGCATCGAACTGTTTAATCCTAGTTTGGCTAAGGGTTTGAGTCCAATTTGAACACAACCTATATGACAGTCCCTATATCCTAGTCTGGCATATTTCTTTAGAGATTTCTTAGATAATAATTTGCAAGAATAATTTCGAGAACTATCGAATTTAACATTAATTTCTTTTTTCTTTTCACAAATTGCAGATTTAAATTCTAACATCTTGCCTTTAGAATAAATTGATTTCGGATTTATGGAAGGGAGCTTCCAATCTTGTAAACTTCTTTCTTCCCAAGCACCTTCGGTGCTAATAATTGAAGAACTAGTTGGAATTTCTTCAGATCTAACAGATCTTGTTTCCATGCTTCTTAGTTGTCTATTCCCACGGTTACGACTGATTACAGGTTAGACCTAACTCGGCTACTCCGCCATCAACGGTCTCTACCTAACGTAATACAGGAGCCTAGACAAATAAGTTGCAGAGCTACAAGATATGGAAAATCTAAATAGATTCCAAATAATTTTCAATTATTAGGTCGAAGATATTCGATGAAGATTTCTGTTTACTCAATTAAAAGGCTCTGATACCAACACCACTAAGGATCGCAGAAATCCAGAAATCAATAATAGGCATGAACAGATTACAATAAATAAATCACAACTAGAGATCGAAATAAATCTGCCTCAGAAAGCAAATAAGAGATAGAAATATAAGATAAATGTGAGAACTTTATTAAAGAGAAAGATTGCTTACATAGGAGAATTCTGTTCCTCTTCGTCACAGATATCGCTCCACAATTTTCCTCTCAACATTCGTTCTGCCAAACTCTAGACGACTAACATTCCTTTTATAGGGGAAGGAATTCAATTACACGAATAGGAAAAGCAAAATACAATAATGAGAATAGTAAAAGCTGACTCAGGATCGACTCGGCGTCTTCATGACTTCTTGTCTCCTTGTGTCGGCGGAAACCTTTTACTGTGCTGAGTGGACTTGATGTCTTCATGACTTCTTGTCTTCTTGCGTCGGCGGAACTTTTCCTGTGCTGAGTGGGCATCTTTATGATGTTCACGGGTTTGATTGTTGCGACGGTGCTCCATGCTTTATGTATGGTAGGACCCTCGATTGTCGAAGTCGAGAGGATCCAAAATACCGTAGCAGTCGTCTTCATTTTCCTGTGCTAAATCAGGAATGAATTCTGATGACTCAGCAATTGGCTGGCTGGTCCCTTCGTGAGCTGGCGCTGACGAGGTTGACTGTTGCTGGGCTTGCTGAGAGAGCTGGAATTCTCTCGTGATTGCCTTCATTTCTTCTTCAGTTTCTGCTTTAGAAATTCGGGCTTTGAATTCTTTAAATGTCATAAGGTGAGGCTGCGGGGCCGGAATAGCCGAACTGGCTTTTGCCAAATGTGGATGGAGAGTTATCCACTTGTTGACTGAATCAAATGAAAAATTGGCAAGATCCATGGCATTCCACCACTTGATCTTAATTCTCCTTCCGAATTGAGGGACGATGAAGTCGTCAATGGTTTCTTCATGGAATTGGTATTCCAAATATAGAATCCAAGTGAGGCTAAAATGTTTTGAAAAAATAAAAAGCTCTGGCACCTCAGACCAGGTTTCAGGGAGCTTAATTAAAGATTTCCAGTAATTAAAACAAATTTCTACGTCGGCTGGAAGGATTTGTCGGTTTAAACCAAAAGTCCTCCACCAATTAATAAACCAGAAAGGAATTTTAGTAGATAGCTTTGGGCAGAAATAACAAAACCATGTTAAGGAATAGTTTTGATTTTGTTTAAAAAGAAATTTTGTCCAAGCATCTCTGTAATCCCAATAGTTAAAATATTGTGGGGAAAATGGAAGTGAAAACTTCCGGTATTTGCAGGGATCTCCCTGTTTATCCCATTGTTCAAGAGAAATGATTTTCTTAATTTTAAATTTTATAAAGATTGTCCTTGAAGGATCATTTTTGTCTGGAACCTCTGAGAGGTCAACCGATTGCGTGTCAAGAAGAATGAATTCATAAAATTCAAGGGTCTTGGGACTGGATGGATTAAGAGAATCATGGGATCTCTTAATAATTTTATCAGCAAGTTTCTGGGGCTGATCAAGAAATTCAGGTTTAAGGAATGAGGGTTCAAGATCACAGAATTTAATAAAGCTTTTATTAATATAGCCTGAAGCAAGAGATTGCCTCGACCGGAATTGGCTTGGGTTAGGAGATCTCAATGGAGTAGCTACAACCTGAGCAAAGGAAGTAGCCGGGGATTGCAGAGCAGGAAAGTCCACGGGTGACAAGGGACTAAACCTGTTGCTCAAATGAGAAGAGATCTCAGGATCCTTTAAGGAGGTTCCCACCCCTGTATTAATGAGAGTCGCCTTCAAACGGGGAGACTCTAATGCAAGGAGATTAGGGTTTGGTGGCTTCATGCCGATTTTTACCTTAGGACTGGTGTCCATTGAGGAGGCTGGAGAGGCTGAAGCACTCGCCTTTTTATTCTTATCGAATTTTGATATTGAGACTGGGGTTCCCAGACTCTGTTTGTTTGCAGTCATGGTTGACTTATTCTTTTCCCTGCAAAAACTCACGTGATAAGAAATCGGGTAAATTGTTAGATTCACCCTTAATATATTCGATGTCAAAATCAAATATACTAAGGATGGCCTGCCATCTTGCAAATATTTGTTTTGATGCAAGGTTCTCGACGTCCTTGATTAAAACAAACTTTGCAGATTTACAATCAACACGAATAAGAAACTTTTGATTTAACAAGTCACTTTGAAATTTAGAAACACAAAGGACTATTGCTAAAATTTCTTTTTTGACTGTGGAATAATTCTGCTGAGCAGAGTTCCAAATACCAGAGGCAAATCGGACTAACTCCTCTTCCCCCTCGGAATTTTGTTGTTTCAAAATTCCACCATAACCTAACTCAGAGGCATCGGTTTCAACAATTTTAAAAGATGTGGGCTGGATAATGGCGGCACAAGGCAGCTGTTGAATTAGGCGTTTAAGTTCCTGAACTTTTGCTGTATGGGCTGGTGTCCAAGGGGACGGAGACTTCTTAAGACGGTCAAATAAGATTTTACAATGGGGGCGTAAATGTTTCAAAAAATGGGAAACATAATTTAAACAGCCTAAAAATCGTTGTAACTGAGTTTTGTCTTTAATTTCATCAGGGAATTTGTATTTAATTATGTTTCCCATTTTTTGAAACATTTACGCCCCCATTGTAAAATCTTATTTGACCGTCTTAAGAAGTCTCCGTCCCCTTGGACACCAGCCCATACAGCAAAAGTTCAGGAACTTAAACGCCTAATTCAACAGCTGCCTTGTGCCGCCATTATCCAGCCCACATCTTTTAAAATTGTTGAAACCGATGCCTCTGAGTTAGGTTATGGTGGAATTTTGAAACAACAAAATTCTTTCCTGCTCTGCAATCCCCGGCTACTTCCTTTGCTCAGGTTGTAGCTACTCCATTGAGATCTCCTAACCCAAGCCAATTCCGGTCGAGGCAATCTCTTGCTTCAGGCTATATTAATAAAAGCTTTATTAAATTCTGTGATCTTATTATAGACAACATTTCCATGATTGTCTTCTAATTTTGCTTCTAAGATTACATTCTTTTGAAAATCTGTAAAGTTTTCCCACCAAACAGCGAGAATACCAATAAATCCTAATATGATTTTCTCTGTGGATTTTCTGACTGTTAAATTTTGTTTTTCTTGGTAGATTAATTTATATGGACATGTTCCTAAAAGGAAATTATAATTATGTGTTTTAATATCTAAAGTTAAACTTTTTTCTTTATGTTCATCATTATCAATTCCAATGATGAAATTTGGGTATGTGTTAAAATATGCAGGGCCATTTGTAAGTGAAGTTTGAGCATTACCAATTATGGATTCTTTGTAATCGGGAATTCTTGCATCTCTAAGAACTACAAGCATCGAACTGTTTAATCCTAGTTTGGCTAAGGGTTTGAGTCCAATTTGAACACAACCTATATGACAGTCCCTATATCCTAGTCTGGCATATTTCTTTAGAGATTTCTTAGATAATAATTTGCAATGTTGAGAGGAAAATTGTGGAGCGATATCTGTGACGAAGAGGAACAGAATTCTCCTATGTAAGCAATCTTTCTCTTTAATAAAGTTCTCACATTTATCTTATATTTCTATCTCTTATTTGCTTTCTGAGGCAGATTTATTTCGATCTCTAGTTGTGATTTATTTATTGTAATCTGTTCATGCCTATTATTGATTTCTGGATGCGATCCTTAGTGGTGTTGGTATCAGAGCCTTTTAATTGAGTAAACAGAAATCTTCATCGAATATCTTCGACCTAATAATTGAAAATTATTTGGAATCTATTTAGATTTTCCATATCTTGTAGCTCTGCAACTTATTTGTCTAGGCTCCTGTATTACGTTAGGTAGAGACCGTTGATGGCGGAGTAGCCGAGTTAGGTCTAACCTGTAATCAGTCGTAACCGTGGGAATAGACAACTAAGAAGCATGGAAACAAGATCTGTTAGATCTGAAGAAATTCCAACTAGTTCTTCAATTATTAGCACCGAAGGTGCTTGGGAAGAAAGAAGTTTACAAGATTGGAAGCTCCCTTCCATAAATCCGAAATCAATTTATTCTAAAGGCAAGATGTTAGAATTTAAATCTGCAATTTGTGAAAAGAAAAAAGAAATTAATGTTAAATTCGATAGTTCTCGAAATTATTCTTGCAAATTATTATCTAAGAAATCTCTAAAGAAATATGCCAGACTAGGATATAGGGACTGTCATATAGGTTGTGTTCAAATTGGACTCAAACCCTTAGCCAAACTAGGATTAAACAGTTCGATGCTTGTAGTTCTTAGAGATGCAAGAATTCCCGATTACAAATCCATAATTGGTAATGCTCAAACTTCACTTACAAATGGCCCTGCATATTTTAACACATACCCAAATTTCATCATTGGAATTGATAATGATGAACATAAAGAAAAAAGTTTAACTTTAGATATTAAAACACATAATTATAATTTCCTTTTAGGAACATGTCCATATAAATTAATCTACAAAATCCATTTTAGAGTAATGACCTCATCAGGATTAGCTAGGTACACCTCGCCAGCTATTACTCCAAAACAAACTTTGTGTTTTGAAGCTTCACCTAATGTTGAAATGATGATTCCACGTCTACTAAAATGGGACGAAATAGATTACCCAGAGGAATGGATCTGCCCTCGAGTCAATCCAATTCCTATTCAGCCGCCTAGTCAGCCGGTCCATAGTTTTATAACCTATGACAACGGAGATGTTGCCATTAGATTTAGGCCAACCACATCAGTTGAAATCGAATCCTTATCCGACGAGCCACCGCTCACCAGACAAGGATCTCTGACCAATTACCGAACTGCCAGAACTGAGAGTTTTGTCAGATCTCGACATTCTGTCTCTGACATACGTAATCCACCAACTATTCAAGCTAATAGCCTTCGGGTTGCCAACCAAATAGCCCAACCTCAGGTTAATAATGATGAGCCACGATCTCCTCATGAATCTGAAATTACCGAAAATGTTCGAATCCCTAATCCATTCCGAACAATAGGATGTTTAGATAGGATCCTAAACCCATTTGTTTTTGATCAAAAATTAGAAAGAACCTTTTGGTTAAGTCCTGAATTCCATCAGATTCCTGATAATCAAATTAAACAAACATATGATCGTTGGAAAGATTATTGTCTTCAGTCAGAAGAAAATATTCCTTTTCCTGACTGGTATAACCATCAGTCACTTAGTACACATAAAACCATTAATCCTTTAGAACAAGGACAAACTTCGAAAAATCCAGGATTTAGTTCACCATTACGTGCTGATACTCAGCCACCACCTCATACGTCTCCACCTGAATACATGGATACGTCTGAACCCAATCCTTTACCTCCACGAACCAAAATTCATATTCATTTAGATCCCGTTAAATCGGAGGCCCCAATTATTGGTACACCCTTTATCGATACTCCAGATGATAAATCATCTGAAGCTCTTCACAACCATCCAGTCAATCAGAATCAAATTAAATATTTGTTTCACCAACTAAATTATACTAATGAATTTTTAAATCATCTCGGAACTTTGTTCCTTAATACCCGTAATAGCCTTGAAATGCGTCTTGCAACGCTTGAACTTCAACATAATACACTTTTGCGTTTTTTTGCAAAAAAAGGGGAGGGAAAAGCGGCACCTACTGCTGATCCTCTACAAGAAACAAAAACAAAACAAGAAAGATTAGTTAGAAATACTGGAACCCTTTATAAATTTCCTGATCCCTCATACATGTTGACAAGAGACATTTCGGTCTTAGGAAAAGAAGAACCAACTATAGAAGATTTAGACAATTTTATCAAAGACTTAAATCTTGAAGATTCACCAAAAATTGCTGCTCATACATCCATCACTAAAAATTATTATCCAAGACCATCCGCTCCAGACCTTCAATATGAAGAAGATTTGCCCATAAAAATTTATAATACTGATAGCTTCTATGAATGGAAAATAGATGGCTTATCAGAATTTCAAATTACCAATACAGCTCGACAAATGTATAAAGTAGGTTTAATCTACCAAGAAAAACAAAATTTAACAGTCAGAAAATCCACAGAGAAAATCATATTAGGATTTATTGGTATTCTCGCTGTTTGGTGGGAAAACTTTACAGATTTTCAAAAGAATGTAATCTTAGAAGCAAAATTAGAAGACAATCATGGAAATGTTGTCTATAATAATAATGGACAAACAATCCCAAATGCCTTAAATGTTCTACTTCAAACATTACTTTTACATTTTATTGGATGGGCTAAGGATGAAGCTCATGGATATAATATCTTGAATAATATTCGTTGTAAAAAAATGTCTGATTATCGATGGTATAGAGATACATTTATTTCTAGGGTCTATTCTAGAAAAGACTGTCATGAACCCCATTGGAAAGAGAAATTTGTTGATGGCTTACCCCCAATTTTTAGTGAAAAGGTTAAAGATGAAATGATGGCCATGAAGGACCAAGATGGCCATACATATGATTTCTCCGAATGGACATTTGGAGAAATTAATCAAGTCATTAATGAAGTCGCATCTAAACTTTGTAAAGACTTAAAATTTAAGCTCAGTTTAGAAAAGGAAAGACAAGCTACCAAGCAAGAATTAGGAACCTGGTGTGAACAATTTGGATACCCAGGCTTCACAAAAAGAAAACATAAAAGAAGATATTACCCTAAAGATAGGAAATATTACCCTAAGGATAAGACAGAAAAGCATACAAAACATTATAAAAGACCATCTCTAAAACCACCGTCAAAATCTCGCCCTAAACAAAAATCTTCAAGTAAACCTAAAATAATTAAATGCTTTAATTGCGGAAAAACAGGTCATTATGCTAATAAATGCAAACTCGCTAGGAAAATTAGATCTTTAGATCTTGAAGAAGAAATAAAAGAAAAATTAATTCTTCAGCTCTGCACAATAGAAGAAAGTGAAAACAGCTCTTCAGAAGAATCTGAAGAAGAATTTGATCTCGATTATCTTTCTGAAGATGATAGTGATTATCATTCTCCAGACGAAGCTTTTAAACAAACAGAGCAAGTTCAAATCTGCTCTGAATGCTCATGTTCTAAGAAAACAATTGGTACCTTAGATTATGATATAGAATTTTTATTAAATACCGCCGCAAAGATTAGTGACCAAGAAGTAAGGGAACAATGCCTACAAAGAGTTAGGGAAAAATTAAGCACAAAAGCAACAACCGAAGAATCTTCTAGTAAAAATATTAGATATAATGAAGGTTTTAACCAGGATGTCTTAGAGGTTGTTAAACGACCAAGGCCGGTAAATATAATTAAAAATACAGAAATTAAAGATTTACAACAGGAAGTAAAAGTAATCAAATTAGAAATTAAAACTTTAAAGGATGAAGTAGATAAATTAAAAAATTCGAATTCAGCAAATGTAGAGGTACCTATTACATCTATTACATCTGATAAATATCTTCGACACGAAAAAGAAGGAGATGATACAAGCTTAAATATTTCACCAATAGAGAAAATAGTCATCCAAAAATGGTATTGTAGAATTACTTTAAGAATTTCTACAGACTATTCACAAGATTTTGTCGCCATGATTGATTCAGGCGCTGATCTTAATTGCATTAGAGAAGGTTTAATTCCAACTAAATATTTTGTTAAAACTAAGGAACAATTAAGAAGTGCATCTAATCAAAAATTAGAATTAAAATACAAATTACCAAAAGCAAAAGTTTGCAATCAAGGAATTTGCTTTAATACGAGTTTTGTTCTTATTAAGGACTTATCTCATCCTTTAATCCTTGGATTACCTTTTCTCTATCTTTTGCATCCTATGCAAGTTACGAGAGAAGGGATTGAAACTAAAGTTTTAGGAAAACCTATTAAGTTTTACTTTGAATATCCACCACAGGCTAGAGATTTGAATATTCTTAAATTTAATAATATCGAACCAGAAACACTTAACCTCATAAGCTTAAAGACTAATCATCTAAATTCTCTAAAAGAAGAAATTGCTATTAAACGAATAGAAGAACAAATAGAAAAATCTTCTATCAAGATAAACGAATTCCAACAAGCTCTTGAACAAGAAGTTTGTTCAAACATCCCCAATGCCTTCTGGGCGCGAAAACATCATCAAGTAGATTTACCTTACGAACCTACCTTTGATGAAAAACATATTCCTACAAAAGCTAGACCTATTCAAATGTCACCAGAATTAATTGAATACTGTAAAAAGGAGATACAAACTCTCCTAGAAAAACAATTAATTCGACCATCTAAATCTCCATGGAGTTGTTCTGGATTCTATGTTCAGAATGCTGCAGAAATCGAGCGAGGCGCTCCACGTCTTGTAATAAATTACAAACCATTAAATAAAGCTTTAAGATGGATAAGATACCCAATTCCAAACAAAGATGACCTTCTTAAAAGGTTACATCAGGCAAGAATCTTTTCAAAATTTGATATGAAGTCAGGATTTTGGCAAATACAAATTTCTGAACAAGATAGATATAAAACTGCCTTCACTGTCCCCTTTGGACAATATGAATGGAATGTTATGCCCTTTGGGTTAAAAAATGCCCCTAGTGAATATCAGAAAATTATGAATGATATTTTCCTTCCATATTCATTATTCTCTATTGTTTATATTGATGATGTTCTAATCTTTTCTGATTCTGTTGATCAGCATTGGAAACATCTTCATATCTTCCAACGCATTGTCAAGCAAAATGGCCTCGTTCTATCAGCTCCTAAAATCAAACTTTTTCAAACGAAAATTCGATTTTTAGGTCATGATATTTACCTCGGTCGTCTTCGACCAATTCATCGCGCTATTGAATTTGCGTCTAAATTCCCTGATGAAATTAAAGACAAAACTCAGTTACAACGATTTTTAGGCTGTTTAAATTATGTTTCCCATTTTTTGAAACATTTACGCCCCCATTGTAAAATCTTATTTGACCGTCTTAAGAAGTCTCCGTCCCCTTGGACACCTAGCCCATACAGCAAAAGTTCAGGAACTTAAACGCCTAATTCAACAGCTGCCTTGTGCCGCCATTATCCAGCCCACATCTTTTAAAATTGTTGAAACCGATGCCTCTGAGTTAGGTTATGGTGGAATTTTGAAACAACAAAATTCCGAGGGGGAAGAGGAGTTAGTCCGATTTGCCTCTGGTATTTGGAACTCTGCTCAGCAGAATTATTCCACAGTCAAAAAAGAAATTTTAGCAATAGTCCTTTGTGTTTCTAAATTTCAAAGTGACTTGTTAAATCAAAAGTTTCTTATTCGTGTTGATTGTAAATCTGCAAAGTTTGTTTTAATCAAGGACGTCGAGAACCTTGCATCAAAACAAATATTTGCAAGATGGCAGGCCATCCTTAGTATATTTGATTTTGACATCGAATATATTAAGGGTGAATCTAACAATTTACCCGATTTCTTATCACGTGAGTTTTTGCAGGGAAAAGAATAAGTCAACCATGACTGCAAACAAACAGAGTCTGGGAACCCCAGTCTCAATATCAAAATTCGATAAGAATAAAAAGGCGAGTGCTTCAGCCTCTCCAGCCTCCTCAATGGACACCAGTCCTAAGGTAAAAATCGGCATGAAGCCACCAAACCCTAATCTCCTTGCATTAGAGTCTCCCCGTTTGAAGGCGACTCTCATTAATACAGGGGTGGGAACCTCCTTAAAGGATCCTGAGATCTCTTCTCATTTGAGCAACAGGTTTAGTCCCTTGTCACCCGTGGACTTTCCTGCTCTGCAATCCCCGGCTACTTCCTTTGCTCAGGTTGTAGCTACTCCATTGAGATCTCCTAACCCAAGCCAATTCCGGTCGAGGCAATCTCT
Source organism: Santalum album (assembly GCA_034195605.1). Lineage (NCBI taxonomy): Eukaryota > Viridiplantae > Streptophyta > Magnoliopsida > Santalales > Santalaceae > Santalum > Santalum album. Next base: position 12,527,347 of record CM067261.1, on the reverse strand, counting down.
TGCTTCAGGCTATATTAATAAAAGCTTTATTAAATTCTGTGATCTTGAACCCTCATTCCTTAAACCTGAATTTCTTGATCAGCCCCAGAAACTTGCTGATAAAATTATTAAGAGATCCCATGATTCTCTTAATCCATCCAGTCCCAAGACCCTTGAATTTTATGAATTCATTCTTCTTGACACGCAATCGGTTGACCTCTCAGAGGTTCCAGACAAAAATGATCCTTCAAGGACAATCTTTATAAAATTTAAAATTAAGAAAATCATTTCTCTTGAACAATGGGATAAACAGGGAGATCCCTGCAAATACCGGAAGTTTTCACTTCCATTTTCCCCACAATATTTTAACTATTGGGATTACAGAGATGCTTGGACAAAATTTCTTTTTAAACAAAATCAAAATTATTCCTTAACATGGTTTTGTTATTTCTGCCCAAAGCTATCTACTAAAATTCCTTTCTGGTTTATTAATTGGTGGAGGACTTTTGGTTTAAACCGACAAATCCTTCCAGCCGACGTAGAAATTTGTTTTAATTACTGGAAATCTTTAATTAAGCTCCCTGAAACCTGGTCTGAGGTGCCAGAGCTTTTTATTTTTTCAAAACATTTTAGCCTCACTTGGATTCTATATTTGGAATACCAATTCCATGAAGAAACCATTGACGACTTCATCGTCCCTCAATTCGGAAGGAGAATTAAGATCAAGTGGTGGAATGCCATGGATCTTGCCAATTTTTCATTTGATTCAGTCAACAAGTGGATAACTCTCCATCCACATTTGGCAAAAGCCAGTTCGGCTATTCCGGCCCCGCAGCCTCACCTTATGACATTTAAAGAATTCAAAGCCCGAATTTCTAAAGCAGAAACTGAAGAAGAAATGAAGGCAATCACGAGAGAATTCCAGCTCTCTCAGCAAGCCCAGCAACAGTCAACCTCGTCAGCGCCAGCTCACGAAGGGACCAGCCAGCCAATTGCTGAGTCATCAGAATTCATTCCTGATTTAGCACAGGAAAATGAAGACGACTGCTACGGTATTTTGGATCCTCTCGACTTCGACAATCGAGGGTCCTACCATACATAAAGCATGGAGCACCGTCGCAACAATCAAACCCGTGAACATCATAAAGATGCCCACTCAGCACAGGAAAAGTTCCGCCGACGCAAGAAGACAAGAAGTCATGAAGACATCAAGTCCACTCAGCACAGTAAAAGGTTTCCGCCGACACAAGGAGACAAGAAGTCATGAAGACGCCGAGTCGATCCTGAGTCAGCTTTTACTATTCTCATTATTGTATTTTGCTTTTCCTATTCGTGTAATTGAATTCCTTCCCCTATAAAAGGAATGTTAGTCGTCTAGAGTTTGGCAGAACGAATGTTGAGAGGAAAATTGTGGAGCGATATCTGTGACGAAGAGGAACAGAATTCTCCTATGTAAGCAATCTTTCTCTTTAATAAAGTTCTCACATTTATCTTATATTTCTATCTCTTATTTGCTTTCTGAGGCAGATTTATTTCGATCTCTAGTTGTGATTTATTTATTGTAATCTGTTCATGCCTATTATTGATTTCTGGATTTCTGCGATCCTTAGTGGTGTTGGTATCAGAGCCTTTTAATTGAGTAAACAGAAATCTTCATCGAATATCTTCGACCTAATAATTGAAAATTATTTGGAATCTATTTAGATTTTCCATATCTTGTAGCTCTGCAACTTATTTGTCTAGGCTCCTGTATTACGTTAGGTAGAGACCGTTGATGGCGGAGTAGCCGAGTTAGGTCTAACCTGTAATCAGTCGTAACCGTGGGAATAGACAACTAAGAAGCATGGAAACAAGATCTGTTAGATCTGAAGAAATTCCAACTAGTTCTTCAATTATTAGCACCGAAGGTGCTTGGGAAGAAAGAAGTTTACAAGATTGGAAGCTCCCTTCCATAAATCCGAAATCAATTTATTCTAAAGGCAAGATGTTAGAATTTAAATCTGCAATTTGTGAAAAGAAAAAAGAAATTAATGTTAAATTCGATAGTTCTCGAAATTATTCTTGCAAATTATTATCTAAGAAATCTCTAAAGAAATATGCCAGACTAGGATATAGGGACTGTCATATAGGTTGTGTTCAAATTGGACTCAAACCCTTAGCCAAACTAGGATTAAACAGTTCGATGCTTGTAGTTCTTAGAGATGCAAGAATTCCCGATTACAAAGAATCCATAATTGGTAATGCTCAAACTTCACTTACAAATGGCCCTGCATATTTTAACACATACCCAAATTTCATCATTGGAATTGATAATGATGAACATAAAGAAAAAAGTTTAACTTTAGATATTAAAACACATAATTATAATTTCCTTTTAGGAACATGTCCATATAAATTAATCTACAAAATCCATTTTAGAGTAATGACCTCATCAGGATTAGCTAGGTACACCTCGCCAGCTATTACTCCAAAACAAACTTTGTGTTTTGAAGCTTCACCTAATGTTGAAATGATGATTCCACGTCTACTAAAATGGGACGAAATAGATTACCCAGAGGAATGGATCTGCCCTCGAGTCAATCCAATTCCTATTCAGCCGCCTAGTCAGCCGGTCCATAGTTTTATAACCTATGACAACGGAGATGTTGCCATTAGATTTAGGCCAACCACATCAGTTGAAATCGAATCCTTATCCGACGAGCCACCGCTCACCAGACAAGGATCTCTGACCAATTACCGAACTGCCAGAACTGAGAGTTTTGTCAGATCTCGACATTCTGTCTCTGACATACGTAATCCACCAACTATTCAAGCTAATAGCCTTCGGGTTGCCAACCAAATAGCCCAACCTCAGGTTAATAATGATGAGCCACGATCTCCTCATGAATCTGAAATTACCGAAAATGTTCGAATCCCTAATCCATTCCGAACAATAGGATGTTTAGATAGGATCCTAAACCCATTTGTTTTTGATCAAAAATTAGAAAGAACCTTTTGGTTAAGTCCTGAATTCCATCAGATTCCTGATAATCAAATTAAACAAACATATGATCGTTGGAAAGATTATTGTCTTCAGTCAGAAGAAAATATTCCTTTTCCTGACTGGTATAACCATCAGTCACTTAGTACACATAAAACCATTAATCCTTTAGAACAAGGACAAACTTCGAAAAATCCAGGATTTAGTTCACCATTACGTGCTGATACTCAGCCACCACCTCATACGTCTCCACCTGAATACATGGATACGTCTGAACCCAATCCTTTACCTCCACGAACCAAAATTCATATTCATTTAGATCCCGTTAAATCGGAGGCCCCAATTATTGGTACACCCTTTATCGATACTCCAGATGATAAATCATCTGAAGCTCTTCACAACCATCCAGTCAATCAGAATCAAATTAAATATTTGTTTCACCAACTAAATTATACTAATGAATTTTTAAATCATCTCGGAACTTTGTTCCTTAATACCCGTAATAGCCTTGAAATGCGTCTTGCAACGCTTGAACTTCAACATAATACACTTTTGCGTTTTTTTGCAAAAAAAGGGGAGGGAAAAGCGGCACCTACTGCTGATCCTCTACAAGAAACAAAAACAAAACAAGAAAGATTAGTTAGAAATACTGGAACCCTTTATAAATTTCCTGATCCCTCATACATGTTGACAAGAGACATTTCGGTCTTAGGAAAAGAAGAACCAACTATAGAAGATTTAGACAATTTTATCAAAGACTTAAATCTTGAAGATTCACCAAAAATTGCTGCTCATACATCCATCACTAAAAATTATTATCCAAGACCATCCGCTCCAGACCTTCAATATGAAGAAGATTTGCCCATAAAAATTTATAATACTGATAGCTTCTATGAATGGAAAATAGATGGCTTATCAGAATTTCAAATTACCAATACAGCTCGACAAATGTATAAAGTAGGTTTAATCTACCAAGAAAAACAAAATTTAACAGTCAGAAAATCCACAGAGAAAATCATATTAGGATTTATTGGTATTCTCGCTGTTTGGTGGGAAAACTTTACAGATTTTCAAAAGAATGTAATCTTAGAAGCAAAATTAGAAGACAATCATGGAAATGTTGTCTATAATAATAATGGACAAACAATCCCAAATGCCTTAAATGTTCTACTTCAAACATTACTTTTACATTTTATTGGATGGGCTAAGGATGAAGCTCATGGATATAATATCTTGAATAATATTCGTTGTAAAAAAATGTCTGATTATCGATGGTATAGAGATACATTTATTTCTAGGGTCTATTCTAGAAAAGACTGTCATGAACCCCATTGGAAAGAGAAATTTGTTGATGGCTTACCCCCAATTTTTAGTGAAAAGGTTAAAGATGAAATGATGGCCATGAAGGACCAAGATGGCCATACATATGATTTCTCCGAATGGACATTTGGAGAAATTAATCAAGTCATTAATGAAGTCGCATCTAAACTTTGTAAAGACTTAAAATTTAAGCTCAGTTTAGAAAAGGAAAGACAAGCTACCAAGCAAGAATTAGGAACCTGGTGTGAACAATTTGGATACCCAGGCTTCACAAAAAGAAAACATAAAAGAAGATATTACCCTAAAGATAGGAAATATTACCCTAAGGATAAGACAGAAAAGCATACAAAACATTATAAAAGACCATCTCTAAAACCACCGTCAAAATCTCGCCCTAAACAAAAATCTTCAAGTAAACCTAAAATAATTAAATGCTTTAATTGCGGAAAAACAGGTCATTATGCTAATAAATGCAAACTCGCTAGGAAAATTAGATCTTTAGATCTTGAAGAAGAAATAAAAGAAAAATTAATTCTTCAGCTCTGCACAATAGAAGAAAGTGAAAACAGCTCTTCAGAAGAATCTGAAGAAGAATTTGATCTCGATTATCTTTCTGAAGATGATAGTGATTATCATTCTCCAGACGAAGCTTTTAAACAAACAGAGCAAGTTCAAATCTGCTCTGAATGCTCATGTTCTAAGAAAACAATTGGTACCTTAGATTATGATATAGAATTTTTATTAAATACCGCCGCAAAGATTAGTGACCAAGAAGTAAGGGAACAATGCCTACAAAGAGTTAGGGAAAAATTAAGCACAAAAGCAACAACCGAAGAATCTTCTAGTAAAAATATTAGATATAATGAAGGTTTTAACCAGGATGTCTTAGAGGTTGTTAAACGACCAAGGCCGGTAAATATAATTAAAAATACAGAAATTAAAGATTTACAACAGGAAGTAAAAGTAATCAAATTAGAAATTAAAACTTTAAAGGATGAAGTAGATAAATTAAAAAATTCGAATTCAGCAAATGTAGAGGTACCTATTACATCTATTACATCTGATAAATATCTTCGACACGAAAAAGAAGGAGATGATACAAGCTTAAATATTTCACCAATAGAGAAAATAGTCATCCAAAAATGGTATTGTAGAATTACTTTAAGAATTTCTACAGACTATTCACAAGATTTTGTCGCCATGATTGATTCAGGCGCTGATCTTAATTGCATTAGAGAAGGTTTAATTCCAACTAAATATTTTGTTAAAACTAAGGAACAATTAAGAAGTGCATCTAATCAAAAATTAGAATTAAAATACAAATTACCAAAAGCAAAAGTTTGCAATCAAGGAATTTGCTTTAATACGAGTTTTGTTCTTATTAAGGACTTATCTCATCCTTTAATCCTTGGATTACCTTTTCTCTATCTTTTGCATCCTATGCAAGTTACGAGAGAAGGGATTGAAACTAAAGTTTTAGGAAAACCTATTAAGTTTTACTTTGAATATCCACCACAGGCTAGAGATTTGAATATTCTTAAATTTAATAATATCGAACCAGAAACACTTAACCTCATAAGCTTAAAGACTAATCATCTAAATTCTCTAAAAGAAGAAATTGCTATTAAACGAATAGAAGAACAAATAGAAAAATCTTCTATCAAGATAAACGAATTCCAACAAGCTCTTGAACAAGAAGTTTGTTCAAACATCCCCAATGCCTTCTGGGCGCGAAAACATCATCAAGTAGATTTACCTTACGAACCTACCTTTGATGAAAAACATATTCCTACAAAAGCTAGACCTATTCAAATGTCACCAGAATTAATTGAATACTGTAAAAAGGAGATACAAACTCTCCTAGAAAAACAATTAATTCGACCATCTAAATCTCCATGGAGTTGTTCTGGATTCTATGTTCAGAATGCTGCAGAAATCGAGCGAGGCGCTCCACGTCTTGTAATAAATTACAAACCATTAAATAAAGCTTTAAGATGGATAAGATACCCAATTCCAAACAAAGATGACCTTCTTAAAAGGTTACATCAGGCAAGAATCTTTTCAAAATTTGATATGAAGTCAGGATTTTGGCAAATACAAATTTCTGAACAAGATAGATATAAAACTGCCTTCACTGTCCCCTTTGGACAATATGAATGGAATGTTATGCCCTTTGGGTTAAAAAATGCCCCTAGTGAATATCAGAAAATTATGAATGATATTTTCCTTCCATATTCATTATTCTCTATTGTTTATATTGATGATGTTCTAATCTTTTCTGATTCTGTTGATCAGCATTGGAAACATCTTCATATCTTCCAACGCATTGTCAAGCAAAATGGCCTCGTTCTATCAGCTCCTAAAATCAAACTTTTTCAAACGAAAATTCGATTTTTAGGTCATGATATTTACCTCGGTCGTCTTCGACCAATTCATCGCGCTATTGAATTTGCGTCTAAATTCCCTGATGAAATTAAAGACAAAACTCAGTTACAACGATTTTTAGGCTGTTTAAATTATGTTTCCCATTTTTTGAAACATTTACGCCCCCATTGTAAAATCTTATTTGACCGTCTTAAGAAGTCTCCGTCCCCTTGGACACCAGCCCATACAGCAAAAGTTCAGGAACTTAAACGCCTAATTCAACAGCTGCCTTGTGCCGCCATTATCCAGCCCACATCTTTTAAAATTGTTGAAACCGATGCCTCTGAGTTAGGTTATGGTGGAATTTTGAAACAACAAAATTCCGAGGGGGAAGAGGAGTTAGTCCGATTTGCCTCTGGTATTTGGAACTCTGCTCAGCAGAATTATTCCACAGTCAAAAAAGAAATTTTAGCAATAGTCCTTTGTGTTTCTAAATTTCAAAGTGACTTGTTAAATCAAAAGTTTCTTATTCGTGTTGATTGTAAATCTGCAAAGTTTGTTTTAATCAAGGACGTCGAGAACCTTGCATCAAAACAAATATTTGCAAGATGGCAGGCCATCCTTAGTATATTTGATTTTGACATCGAATATATTAAGGGTGAATCTAACAATTTACCCGATTTCTTATCACGTGAGTTTTTGCAGGGAAAAGAATAAGTCAACCATGACTGCAAACAAACAGAGTCTGGGAACCCCAGTCTCAATATCAAAATTCGATAAGAATAAAAAGGCGAGTGCTTCAGCCTCTCCAGCCTCCTCAATGGACACCAGTCCTAAGGTAAAAATCGGCATGAAGCCACCAAACCCTAATCTCCTTGCATTAGAGTCTCCCCGTTTGAAGGCGACTCTCATTAATACAGGGGTGGGAACCTCCTTAAAGGATCCTGAGATCTCTTCTCATTTGAGCAACAGGTTTAGTCCCTTGTCACCCGTGGACTTTCCTGCTCTGCAATCCCCGGCTACTTCCTTTGCTCAGGTTGTAGCTACTCCATTGAGATCTCCTAACCCAAGCCAATTCCGGTCGAGGCAATCTCTTGCTTCAGGCTATATTAATAAAAGCTTTATTAAATTCTGTGATCTTGAACCCTCATTCCTTAAACCTGAATTTCTTGATCAGCCCCAGAAACTTGCTGATAAAATTATTAAGAGATCCCATGATTCTCTTAATCCATCCAGTCCCAAGACCCTTGAATTTTATGAATTCATTCTTCTTGACACGCAATCGGTTGACCTCTCAGAGGTTCCAGACAAAAATGATCCTTCAAGGACAATCTTTATAAAATTTAAAATTAAGAAAATCATTTCTCTTGAACAATGGGATAAACAGGGAGATCCCTGCAAATACCGGAAGTTTTCACTTCCATTTTCCCCACAATATTTTAACTATTGGGATTACAGAGATGCTTGGACAAAATTTCTTTTTAAACAAAATCAAAACTATTCCTTAACATGGTTTTGTTATTTCTGCCCAAAGCTATCTACTAAAATTCCTTTCTGGTTTATTAATTGGTGGAGGACTTTTGGTTTAAACCGACAAATCCTTCCAGCCGACGTAGAAATTTGTTTTAATTACTGGAAATCTTTAATTAAGCTCCCTGAAACCTGGTCTGAGGTGCCAGAGCTTTTTATTTTTTCAAAACATTTTAGCCTCACTTGGATTCTATATTTGGAATACCAATTCCATGAAGAAACCATTGACGACTTCATCGTCCCTCAATTCGGAAGGAGAATTAAGATCAAGTGGTGGAATGCCATGGATCTTGCCAATTTTTCATTTGATTCAGTCAACAAGTGGATAACTCTCCATCCACATTTGGCAAAAGCCAGTTCGGCTATTCCGGCCCCGCAGCCTCACCTTATGACATTTAAAGAATTCAAAGCCCGAATTTCTAAAGCAGAAACTGAAGAAGAAATGAAGGCAATCACGAGAGAATTCCAGCTCTCTCAGCAAGCCCAGCAACAGTCAACCTCGTCAGCGCCAGCTCACGAAGGGACCAGCCAGCCAATTGCTGAGTCATCAGAATTCATTCCTGATTTAGCACAGGAAAATGAAGACGACTGCTACGGTATTTTGGATCCTCTCGACTTCGACAATCGAGGGTCCTACCATACATAAAGCATGGAGCACCGTCGCAACAATCAAACCCGTGAACATCATAAAGATGCCCACTCAGCACAGGAAAAGTTCCGCCGACGCAAGAAGACAAGAAGTCATGAAGACATCAAGTCCACTCAGCACAGTAAAAGGTTTCCGCCGACACAAGGAGACAAGAAGTCATGAAGACGCCGAGTCGATCCTGAGTCAGCTTTTACTATTCTCATTATTGTATTTTGCTTTTCCTATTCGTGTAATTGAATTCCTTCCCCTATAAAAGGAATGTTAGTCGTCTAGAGTTTGGCAGAACGAATGTTGAGAGGAAAATTGTGGAGCGATATCTGTGACGAAGAGGAACAGAATTCTCCTATGTAAGCAATCTTTCTCTTTAATAAAGTTCTCACATTTATCTTATATTTCTATCTCTTATTTGCTTTCTGAGGCAGATTTATTTCGATCTCTAGTTGTGATTTATTTATTGTAATCTGTTCATGCCTATTATTGATTTCTGGATTTCTGCGATCCTTAGTGGTGTTGGTATCAGAGCCTTTTAATTGAGTAAACAGAAATCTTCATCGAATATCTTCGACCTAATAATTGAAAATTATTTGGAATCTATTTAGATTTTCCATATCTTGTAGCTCTGCAACTTATTTGTCTAGGCTCCTGTATTACGTTAGGTAGAGACCGTTGATGGCGGAGTAGCCGAGTTAGGTCTAACCTGTAATCAGTCGTAACCGTGGGAATAGACAACTAAGAAGCATGGAAACAAGATCTGTTAGATCTGAAGAAATTCCAACTAGTTCTTCAATTATTAGCACCGAAGGTGCTTGGGAAGAAAGAAGTTTACAAGATTGGAAGCTCCCTTCCATAAATCCGAAATCAATTTATTCTAAAGGCAAGATGTTAGAATTTAAATCTGCAATTTGTGAAAAGAAAAAAGAAATTAATGTTAAATTCGATAGTTCTCGAAATTATTCTTGCAAATTATTATCTAAGAAATCTCTAAAGAAATATGCCAGACTAGGATATAGGGACTGTCATATAGGTTGTGTTCAAATTGGACTCAAACCCTTAGCCAAACTAGGATTAAACAGTTCGATGCTTGTAGTTCTTAGAGATGCAAGAATTCCCGATTACAAAGAATCCATAATTGGTAATGCTCAAACTTCACTTACAAATGGCCCTGCATATTTTAACACATACCCAAATTTCATCATTGGAATTGATAATGATGAACATAAAGAAAAAAGTTTAACTTTAGATATTAAAACACATAATTATAATTTCCTTTTAGGAACATGTCCATATAAATTAATCTACAAAATCCATTTTAGAGTAATGACCTCATCAGGATTAGCTAGGTACACCTCGCCAGCTATTACTCCAAAACAAACTTTGTGTTTTGAAGCTTCACCTAATGTTGAAATGATGATTCCACGTCTACTAAAATGGGACGAAATAGATTACCCAGAGGAATGGATCTGCCCTCGAGTCAATCCAATTCCTATTCAGCCGCCTAGTCAGCCGGTCCATAGTTTTATAACCTATGACAACGGAGATGTTGCCATTAGATTTAGGCCAACCACATCAGTTGAAATCGAATCCTTATCCGACGAGCCACCGCTCACCAGACAAGGATCTCTGACCAATTACCGAACTGCCAGAACTGAGAGTTTTGTCAGATCTCGACATTCTGTCTCTGACATACGTAATCCACCAACTATTCAAGCTAATAGCCTTCGGGTTGCCAACCAAATAGCCCAACCTCAGGTTAATAATGATGAGCCATGATCTCCTCATGAATCTGAAATTACCGAAAATGTTCGAATCCCTAATCCATTCCGAACAATAGGATGTTTAGATAGGATCCTAAACCCATTTGTTTTTGATCAAAAATTAGAAAGAACCTTTTGGTTAAGTCCTGAATTCCATCAGATTCCTGATAATGAAATTAAACAAACATATGATCGTTGGAAAGATTATTGTCTTCAGTCAGAAGAAAATATTCCTTTTCCTGACTGGTATAACCATCAGTCACTTAGTACACATAAAACCATTAATCCTTTAGAACAAGGACAAACTTCGAAAAATCCAGGATTTAGTTCACCATTACGTGCTGATACTCAGCCACCACCTCATACGTCTCCACCTGAATACATGGATACGTCTGAACCCAATCCTTTACCTCCACGAACCAAAATTCATATTCATTTAGATCCCGTTAAATCGGAGGCCCCAATTATTGGTACA
>CM067261.1:12449020-12515796 GCA_034195605.1 Santalum album | reverse complement strand
ATTTCCTTTCTTATGCTTTCTTTTTGTGAAGCCTGGGTATCCAAATTGTTCACACCAGGTTCCTAATTCTTGCTTAGTAGCTTGTCTTTCTTTTTCTAAACTGAGCTTAAATTTTAAGTCTTTACAAAGTTTAGATGCGACTTCATTAATAACTTGATTAATTTCTCCAAAAGTCCATTCGGAGAAATCATATGTATGGCCATCTTGGTCCTTCATGGCCATCATTTCATCTTTAACCTTTTCACTAAAAATTGGGGGTAAGCCATCAACAAATTTCTCTTTCCAATGGGGTTCATGACAGTCTTTTCGAGAATAAACCCTAGAAATAAATGTATCTCTATACCATCTATAATCAGACATTTTTTTACAACGAATATTATTCAAAATATTATAGCCATGAGCTTCATCTTTAGCCCATCCAATAAAATGTAAAAGTAATGTTTGAAGTAGAACATTTAAGGCATTTGGGATTGTTTGTCCATTATTATTATAGACAACATTTCCATGGTTATCTTCTAATTTTGCTTCTAAGATTACATTCTTTTGAAAATCTGTAAAGTTTTCCCACCAAACAGCGAGAATACCAATAAATCCTAATATGATTTTCTCAGTGGATTTTCTAACTGTTAAATTTTGTTTTTCTTGGTAGATTAAACCTACTTTATACATTTGTCGAGCTGTATTGGTAATTTGAAATTCTGATAAGCCATCTATTTTCCATTCATAGAAGCTATCAGTATTATAAATTTTAATGGGTAAATCTTCTTCATATTGAAGGTCTGGAGCGGATGGTCTTGGATAATAGTTTTTAGTAATGGATGTGTGAGCAGCAATTTTTGGTGAATCTTCAAGGTTTAAGTCTTTTATAAAGTTGTCTAAATCTTCTATAGTTGGTTCTTCTTTTCCTAAGACCGAGATGTCTCTTGTCAACATATATGAGGGATCAGGAAATTTATAAAGGGTTCCAGTATTTCTAACTAGTCTTTCTTGTTTTGTTTTTGTTTCCTGCAGAGGATCAGCACCAGCAGTTGGCGCCGCTTTTCCCTCCCCTTTTTTTGCAAAAAAACGTAAAAGTGTATTATGTTGAAGTTCAAGCGTTGCAAGACGCATTTCAAGACTATTACGGGTGTTTAGGAATAAAGTGCCGAGATGATTTAAAAATTCATTAGTATAATTTAGTTGGTGAAACAAATATTTAATTTGATTCTGATTGACCGGATGGTTGTGTAGAGCTTCAGATGATATATCATCGGGAGTATCTATGAAAGGTGTACCAATAATTGGTGCTTCCGATTTAACGGGATCAAGATGAATATGAATTTTGGTTCGTGGAGGTAAAGGATTGGGTTCAGACGTATCCATGTATTCGGGTGGAGACGTATGAGGTGGTGGCTGAGTATCAGCACGTAATGGTGAACTAAATCCTGGAGCTTTAGATGTTTGACCTTGCTCTAAGGGATTAATGGTTTTAATGGTTCGTGTACTAGGTGGCCGATGGTTATACCAATCAGGAAAAGGGATATTTTCTTCGGACTGAAGACAATAATCTTTCCAACGGTCATATGTTTGTTTAATTTGATTATCAGGAATCTGATGGAATTCAGGACTTAACCAAAAGGTTCTTTCTAATTTTTGATCAAAAACAAATGGGTTTAGGATTCTGTCTAAACATCCTATTGTTCGAAAGGGGTTAGGAATCCTAACATTTTCTGTAATTTCAGATTCATGAGGAGATCGAGGCTCATCATTATTAACCTGAGGTTGGGCTATTTGGTTAGCAACACGAAGGCTATTAGCTTGAATAGTTGTTGGATTACGAATGTCAGAGACCGAATTTCGAGATCTGACAAAACTCTCAGTTCTGGCAGTTCGGTAATTGGTCAAAGATCCTTGCCTTGTGAGCGGTTGCTCATCAGATAAGGATTCGATTTCAACTGATGAGGTTGGCCTAAATCTAATGGCAATATCTCCGTTGTCATAGGTTATAAAACTATGAACCGGCTGGCTAGGCGGCTGAATAGGAATCGGATTAACTCGAGGGCAGATCCATTCCTCTGGGTAATCAATTTCGTCCCATTTTAGTAGGCGTGGAATCATCATTTCAACATTTGGTGAAGCTTCAAAACACAAAGTTTGTTTTGGGGTAATAGCTGGTGAGGTATACCTAGCTAATCCTGATGAGGTCATTACTCTAAAATGGATTTTGTAGATTAATTTATACGGGCATGTTCCTAAAAGGAAATTATAGTTATGTGTTTTAATATCTAAGGTTAAACTCTTTTCTTTATGTTCATCATTATCAATTCCAATGATAAAATTTGGATATGTATTAAAATATGCAGGGCCATTGGTGAGTGAAGTTTGAGCATTACCAATTATAGATTCTTTGTAATCGGGAATTCTTGCATCTCTAAGAACTACAAGCATTGAGCTATTTAGTCCTAATTTGGCTAAGGGTTTGAGTCCAATTTGAACGCAACCTATATGACAGTCCCTATATCCTAGTCTGGCATATTTCTTTAGAGATTTCTTAGATAATAATTTGCAAGAATAATTTCGAGAACTATCGAATTTAACATTAATTTCTTTTTTCTTTTCACAGATTGCAGATTTAAATTCTAACATCTTTCCTTTAGTATAAATTGATTTCGGATTAATGGAAGGGAGCTTCCAATCTTGTAAACTTCTTTCTTCCCAAGCACCTTCGGTGCTAATAATTGAAGAACTAGTTGGAATTTCTTCAGATCTTACAGATCTTGTTTCCATGCTTCTTAGTTGTCTATTCTCACGGTTACGACTGATTACAGGTTAGACCTAACTCGGCTACTCCGCCATCAACGGTCTCTACCTAACGTAATACAGGAGCCTAGACAAATAAGTTGCAGAGCTACAAGATATGGAAAATCTAAATAGATTCCAAATAATTTTTCAATTATTAGGTCGAAGATATTCGATGAAGATTTCTGTTTACTCAATTAAAAGGCTCTGATACCAACACGACTAAGGATCGCAGAAGAAATCCAGAAATCAATAAAATGCATGAACAAATTATAATAAAGGCTAAAAATAAATCTGCCTCAGAAAGCAAATAAGAGATAGAAATATAAGATAAATGTGAGAACTTTATTAAAGAGAAAGATTGCTTACATAGGAGAATTCTGTTCCTCTTCGTCACAGATATCGCTCCACAATTTTCCTCTCAACATTCGTTCTGATTTTCTCTCTTCGACTAACACTCCTTTTATAGGGAGAAAAGATTACATGAATAGAGAAAACAGGAATACAATAATGAAAATAGTAAAAGCTGACTCAGGATCGACTCGATGTCTTCATGACTTCTTGTCTTCTTGTGTCGGCGAAACTTTTGCTGACTCAGGATCGACTCGAAATTTCTTGTCGTCTTGCGTCGGCGGAACTTTAACTGTGCTGAGTGGGCATCTTCATGATGTTCACGGGCCAGATTGTTGCGACGGTGCTCCATGCTTTATGTATGGTAGGACCCTCGATTGTCGAGGTCGAGAGGATCCAAAATACCGTAGCAATCATCTTCATTTTCCTGTGCCAAATCAGGAATGTATTCCGATGACTCAGCAGGCTGACTGGTCCCTTCGTGAGCTGGTGCTGACGAGGTTGACTGTTGCTGGGTTTGCTGAGAGAGCTGGAATTCTCTCGTGATTGCCTTCATTTCTTCTTCAGTTTCTGCTTTAGAAATTCGGGCTTTGAATTCTTTAAATGTCATCAGGTGAGGCTGCGGGGCCGGAATAGCTGCACTGGCTTTTGCCAAATGTGGATGGAGAGCTATCCACTTGTTGACTGAATCGAATGAAAAGTTTGCAAGATCCATGGCATTCCACCATTTGATCTTAATTCTTCTTCCGAATTGAGGGACGATGAAGTCGTCAATGGTCTCTTCATGGAATTGGTATTCCAAATATAGAATCCAAGTGAGGCTAAAATGTTTTGAAAAAATAAAAAGCTCTGGCACCTCAGACCAGGTTTCAGGGAGCTTAATTAAAGATTTCCAGTAATTAAAACAAATTTCAACGTCGGCTGGAAGGATTTGTCGGTTTAAACCAAAAGTCTTCCACCAATTAATAAACCAGAAGGGAATTTTAGTAGAAAGCTTTGGACAGAAATAACAAAACCATGTTAAAGAATAATTTTGATTTTGTTTAAAAAGAAATTTTGTCCAAGCATCTCTGTAATCCCAATAGTTGAAATATTGAGGGGAAAATGGAAGTGAAAACTTCCGATATTTGCAGGGATCTCCCTGTCTATCCCATTGTTCAAGTGAAATGATTTTCTTAATTTTAAATTTTATAAAAATTGTCCGTGAAGGATCATTTTTGTCTGGAACCTCGGCGAGGTCAACTGATTGGGTGTCAAGAAGAATGAATTCATAGAATTCAAGGGTTTTTGGACTGGATGGATTAAGAGAATCATGGGATCTCTTAATAATTTTATCAGCAAGTTTCTGGGGCTGATCAAGAAATTCAGGTTTAAGAAATGAGGGTTCAAGATCACAAAATTTAATATAGCCTTTATTAATATAGCCTGAAGCAAGAGATTGCCTCGACCGGAATTGGCTTGGGTTAGGAGATCTCAATGGAGTAGCTACAACCTGAGCAAAGGAAGTAGCCGGGGATTGCAGAGCAGGAAAGTCCACGGGTGACAAGGGACTAAACCTGTTGCTCAAATGAGAAGAGATCTCAGGATCCTTTAAGGAGGTTCCCACCCCTGTATGAATGAGAGCCGCCTTCAAACGGGGAGACTCTAATGCAAGGAGATTAGGGTTTGGTGGCTTCATGCCGATTTTTACCTTAGGACTGGTGTCCATTGATGAGGCAGATTTATTTTTAGCCTTTATTATAATTTGTTCATGCATTTTATTGATTTCTGGAAGTTTCGCCGACACAAGAAGACAAGAAGTCATGAAGACATCGAGTCGATCCTGAGTCAGCTTTTACTATTTTCATTATTGTATTCCTGTTTTCTCTATTCATGTAATCTTTTCTCCCTATAAAAGGAGTGTTAGTCGAAGAGAGAAAATCAGAACGAATGTTGAGAGGAAAATTGTGGAGCGATATCTGTGACGAAGAGGAACAGAATTCTCCTATGTAAGCAATCTTTCTCTTTAATAAAGTTCTCACATTTATCTTATATTTCTATCTCTTATTTGCTTTCTGAGGCAGATTTATTTTTAGCCTTTATTATAATTTGTTCATGCATTTTATTGATTTCTGGATTTTCTTCTGCGATCCTTAGTCGTGTTGGTATCAGAGCCTTTTAATTGAGTAAACAGAAATCTTCATCGAATATCTTCGACCTAATAATTGAAAAATTATTTGGAATCTATTTAGATTTTCCATATCTTGTAGCTCTGCAACTTATTTGTCTAGGCTCCTGTATTACGTTAGGTAGAGACCGTTGATGGCGGAGTAGCCGAGTTAGGTCTAACCTGTAATCAGTCGTAACCGTGAGAATAGACAACTAAGAAGCATGGAAACAAGATCTGTAAGATCTGAAGAAATTCCAACTAGTTCTTCAATTATTAGCACCGAAGGTGCTTGGGAAGAAAGAAGTTTACAAGATTGGAAGCTCCCTTCCATTAATCCGAAATCAATTTATACTAAAGGAAAGATGTTAGAATTTAAATCTGCAATCTGTGAAAAGAAAAAAGAAATTAATGTTAAATTCGATAGTTCTCGAAATTATTCTTGCAAATTATTATCTAAGAAATCTCTAAAGAAATATGCCAGACTAGGATATAGGGACTGTCATATAGGTTGCGTTCAAATTGGACTCAAACCCTTAGCCAAATTAGGACTAAATAGCTCAATGCTTGTAGTTCTTAGAGATGCAAGAATTCCCGATTACAAAGAATCTATAATTGGTAATGCTCAAACTTCACTCACCAATGGCCCTGCATATTTTAATACATATCCAAATTTTATCATTGGAATTGATAATGATGAACATAAAGAAAAGAGTTTAACCTTAGATATTAAAACACATAACTATAATTTCCTTTTAGGAACATGCCCGTATAAATTAATCTACAAAATCCATTTTAGAGTAATGACCTCATCAGGATTAGCTAGGTATACCTCACCAGCTATTACCCCAAAACAAACTTTGTGTTTTGAAGCTTCACCAAATGTTGAAATGATGATTCCACGCCTACTAAAATGGGACGAAATTGATTACCCAGAGGAATGGATCTGCCCTCGAGTTAATCCGATTCCTATTCAGCCGCCTAGCCAGCCGGTTCATAGTTTTATAACCTATGACAACGGAGATATTGCCATTAGATTTAGGCCAACCTCATCAGTTGAAATCGAATCCTTATCTGATGAGCAACCGCTCACAAGGCAAGGATCTTTGACCAATTACCGAACTGCCAGAACTGAGAGTTTTGTCAGATCTCGAAATTCGGTCTCTGACATTCGTAATCCAACAACTATTCAAGCTAATAGCCTTCGTGTTGCTAACCAAATAGCCCAACCTCAGGTTAATAATGATGAGCCTCGATCTCCTCATGAATCTGAAATTACAGAAAATGTTAGGATTCCTAACCCCTTTCGAACAATAGGATGTTTAGACAGAATCCTAAACCCATTTGTTTTTGATCAAAAATTAGAAAGAACCTTTTGGTTAAGTCCTGAATTCCATCAGATTCCTGATAATCAAATTAAACAAACATATGACCGTTGGAAAGATTATTGTCTTCAGTCCGAAGAAAATATCCCTTTTCCTGATTGGTATAACCATCGGCCACCTAGTACACGAACCATTAAAACCATTAATCCCTTAGAGCAAGGTCAAACATCTAAAGCTCCAGGATTTAGTTCACCATTACGTGCTGATACTCAGCCACCACCTCATACGTCTCCACCCGAATACATGGATACGTCTGAACCCAATCCTTTACCTCCACGAACCAAAATTCATATTCATCTTGATCCCGTTAAATCGGAAGCACCAATTATTGGTACACCTTTCATAGATACTCCCGATGATATATCATCTGAAGCTCTACACAACCATCCGGTCAATCAGAATCAAATTAAATATTTGTTTCACCAACTAAATTATACTAATGAATTTTTAAATCATCTCGGCACTTTATTCCTAAACACCCGTAATAGTCTTGAAATGCGTCTTGCAACGCTTGAACTTCAACATAATACACTTTTACGTTTTTTTGCAAAAAAAGGGGAGGGAAAAGCGGCGCCAACTGCTGGTGCTGATCCTCTGCAGGAAACAAAAACAAAACAAGAAAGACTAGTTAGAAATACTGGAACCCTTTATAAATTTCCTGATCCCTCATATATGTTGACAAGAGACATCTCGGTCTTAGGAAAAGAAGAACCAACTATAGAAGATTTAGACAACTTTATAAAAGACTTAAACCTTGAAGATTCACCAAAAATTGCTGCTCACACATCCATTACTAAAAACTATTATCCAAGACCATCCGCTCCAGACCTTCAATATGAAGAAGATTTACCCATTAAAATTTATAATACTGATAGCTTCTATGAATGGAAAATAGATGGCTTATCAGAATTTCAAATTACCAATACAGCTCGACAAATGTATAAAGTAGGTTTAATCTACCAAGAAAAACAAAATTTAACAGTTAGAAAATCCACTGAGAAAATCATATTAGGATTTATTGGTATTCTCGCTGTTTGGTGGGAAAACTTTACAGATTTTCAAAAGAATGTAATCTTAGAAGCAAAATTAGAAGATAACCATGGAAATGTTGTCTATAATAATAATGGACAAACAATCCCAAATGCCTTAAATGTTCTACTTCAAACATTACTTTTACATTTTATTGGATGGGCTAAAGATGAAGCTCATGGCTATAATATTTTGAATAATATTCGTTGTAAAAAATTGTCTGATTATAGATGGTATAGAGATACATTTATTTCTAGGGTTTATTCTCGAAAAGACTGTCATGAACCCCATTGGAAAGAGAAATTTGTTGATGGCTTACCCCCAATTTTTAGTGAAAAGGTTAAAGATGAAATGATGGCCATGAAGGACCAAGATGGCCATACATATGATTTCTCCGAATGGACTTTTGGAGAAATTAATCAAGTTATTAATGAAGTCGCATCTAAACTTTGTAAAGACTTAAAATTTAAGCTCAGTTTAGAAAAAGAAAGACAAGCTACTAAGCAAGAATTAGGAACCTGGTGTGAACAATTTGGATACCCAGGCTTCACAAAAAGAAAGCATAAGAAAAAATATTACCCTAAAGATAGGAAATATTACCCTAAAGATAAGACAGAAAAGCATACAAAACATTATAAAAGGACATCTCTAAAACCACCGTCAAAATCTCGCCCTAAACAAAAATCTTTGAGCAAACCTAAAATAATTAAATGTTTTAATTGCGGAAAAACAGGTCATTATGCTAATAAATGCAAGCTCGCTAGGAGAGTTAGATCTTTAGATCTTGATGAAGAAATAAAAGAAAAACTAATTCTTCAGCTCTGTACAATTGAAGAAAGTGAAAACAGCTCTTCAGAAGAATCTGAAGAAGAATTTGATCTTGATTATCTTTCTGAAGATGATAGTGATTATCATTCTCCAGAAGAAGCTTTTAAACAAGCAGAACAAGTTCAAATCTGCTCTGAATGCTCATGTTCTAAGAAAACGATTGGTACCCTAGATTATGATATAGAATTTTTATTAAATACCGCCGCAAAGATTAGTGACCAAGAAGTTAGGGAACAATGCCTACAGAGAGTTAGGGAAAAATTAAGCACAAAAGCAACAGCCGAAGAATCCTCTAGTAAAAATATTAGATATAATGAAGGTTTTAACCAGGATGTCTTAGAGGTTGTTAAACGACCAAGGCCAGTAAATATAATTAAAAATACAGAAATTAAAGATTTACAACAAGAAGTTAAAGTAATCAAATTAGAAATTAAAGCTTTGAAAGATGCAGTAGATAAATTGAAAAATTCGAATTCAGAAAATTTAGAATTGCCTATTACATCTGAAAAATATCTTCGACACGAAAAAGAAGGAGATGATACAAGCCTAAATATTTCACCAATTGAGAAAATTGTCATCCAAAAATGGTATTGTAGAATTACTTTAAGAATTTCTACAGATTATTCACAAGATTTTGTTGCTATGATTGATTCAGGCGCTGATCTTAATTGCATTAGAGAAGGTTTAATTCCAACCAAATACTTTGTTAAAACTAAGGAACAATTAAGAAGTGCATCTAATCAAAAACTAGAATTAAAATACAAGTTACCAAAAGCAAAGGTTTGCAATCAAGGAATTTGCTTTAATACAAGTTTTGTTCTTATTAAGGACCTATCTCATCCTTTAATTCTTGGATTACCTTTTCTCTATCTTTTGCATCCTATGCAAGTTACGAGAGAAGGAATTGAAACTAAAGTTTTAGGAAAACCTATTAAGTTTTACTTTGAATATCCACCACAGGCTAGAGATTTGAATATTCTTAAATTTAATAATATCCAACCAGAAACACTTAATCTCATAAGCTTAAAAACCAATCATCTAAATTCTCTAAAGGAAGAAATTGCTATTAAACGAATAGAAGAACAAATAGACAAATCTTCTATCAAGATACACGAATTTCAACAAGCTCTTGAACAAGAAGTCTGTTCAAACATCCCCAACGCCTTCTGGGCTAGAAAACATCATCAAGTAGATTTACCTTACGAACCTACTTTTGATGAAAAACATATTCCTACAAAAGCTAGACCGATTCAAATGTCACCAGAATTAATTGAATACTGTAAAACGGAAATTCAGAATCTCCTGGAAAAACAATTAATTCGGCCATCTAAATCTCCGTGGAGTTGTTCTGGATTTTATGTTCAGAATGCTGCAGAAATCGAGCGAGGCGCTCCACGACTTGTAATAAATTACAAACCCTTAAATAAAGCTTTAAGATGGATAAGATACCCCATTCCAAATAAAGATGACCTTCTTAAAAGGTTACATCAGGCAAGAGTTTTTTCAAAATTTGATATGAAATCAGGATTTTGGCAAATACAAATTTCTGAACAAGATAGATATAAAACTGCCTTCACTGTCCCATTTGGACAATATGAGTGGAATGTTATGCCCTTTGGGTTAAAAAATGCCCCTAGTGAATATCAGAAAATTATGAATGATATTTTCCTTCCCTATTCATTATTCTCTATTGTTTATATTGATGATGTTCTAATCTTTTCTGAATCTGTTGATCAGCATTGGAAGCATCTTCATATATTCCAACGCATTGTCAAGCAAAATGGCCTCGTGCTATCAGCTCCTAAAATCAAACTTTTTCAAACAAAAATTCGCTTTTTAGGTCATGATATTTACCTCGGTCGTCTTCGACCAATTCATCGCGCTATTGAATTTGCGTCTAAATTCCCTGATGAAATTAAAGATAAAACTCAGTTACAACGATTTTTAGGCTGTTTAAATTATGTTTCCCATTTTTTGAAACATTTACGCCCCCATTGTAAAATCTTATTCGACCGTCTTAAAAAATCTCCGTCCCCTTGGACACCCGCTCATACCGCCAAAGTTCAAGAACTTAAGCGTCTTATTCAACAGCTGCCTTGTGCTGCAATTATCCAGCCTACCTATTTTAAAATTGTTGAAACCGATGCCTCTGAGCTTGGTTATGGTGGAATTTTGAAACAACAAAATTCCGAGGGGGAAGAGGAGTTAGTCCGCTTTGCCTCTGGTATTTGGAACTCTGCTTAGCAGAATTATTCTACAGTCAAAAAAGAAATTTTAGCAATAGTTCTTTGTGTTTCTAAATTCCAAAGTGACTTATTAAATCAAAAATTTCTTATTCGCGTTGATTGTAAATCTGCAAAGTTTGTGTTGATCAAGGATGTTGAGAACCTTGCATCAAAACAGATATTTGCAAGATGGCAGGCCATCCTTAGTATATTTGATTTTGACATCGAATATATCAAGGGTGAATCTAATAATTTACCCGATTTCTTATCACGTGAAGTTTTTGCAGGGAAAAGAATAAGTCAACCATGACTGCAAACAAACAGAGTCTGGGAACCCCAGTCTCAATATCAAAATTCGATAAAAATAAAAAGGCGAGTGCTTCAGCCTCTCCAGCCTCATCAATGGACACCAGTCCTAAGGTAAAAATCGGCATGAAGCCACCAAACCCTAATCTCCTTGCATTAGAGTCTCCCCGTTTGAAGGCGACTCTCATTAATACAGGGGTGGGAACCTCCTTAAAGGATCCTGAGATCTCTTCTCATTTGAGCAACAGGTTTAGTCCCTTGTCACCCGTGGACTTTCCTGCTCTGCAATCCCCGGCTACTTCCTTTGCTCTGATACCAACACCACTAAGGATCGCAGAAATCCAGAAATCAATAATAGGCATGAACAGATTACAATAAATAAATCACAACTAGAGATCGAAATAAATCTGCCTCAGAAAGCAAATAAGAGATAGAAATATAAGATAAATGTGAGAACTTTATTAAAGAGAAAGATTGCTTACATAGGAGAATTCTGTTCCTCTTCGTCACAGATATCGCTCCACAATTTTCCTCTCAACATTCGTTCTGCCAAACTCTAGACGACTAACATTCCTTTTATAGGGGAAGGAATTCAATTACACGAATAGGAAAAGCAAAATACAATAATGAGAATAGTAAAAGCTGACTCAGGATCGACTCGGCGTCTTCATGACTTCTTGTCTCCTTGTGTCGGCGGAAACCTTTTACTGTGCTGAGTGGACTTGATGTCTTCATGACTTCTTGTCTTCTTGCGTCGGCGGAACTTTTCCTGTGCTGAGTGGGCATCTTTATGATGTTCACGGGTTTGATTGTTGCGACGGTGCTCCATGCTTTATGTATGGTAGGACCCTCGATTGTCGAAGTCGAGAGGATCCAAAATACCGTAGCAGTCGTCTTCATTTTCCTGTGCTAAATCAGGAATGAATTCTGATGACTCAGCAATTGGCTGGCTGGTCCCTTCGTGAGCTGGCGCTGACGAGGTTGACTGTTGCTGGGCTTGCTGAGAGAGCTGGAATTCTCTCGTGATTGCCTTCATTTCTTCTTCAGTTTCTGCTTTAGAAATTCGGGCTTTGAATTCTTTAAATGTCATAAGGTGAGGCTGCGGGGCCGGAATAGCCGAACTGGCTTTTGCCAAATGTGGATGGAGAGTTATCCACTTGTTGACTGAATCAAATGAAAAGTTGGCAAGATCCATGGCATTCCACCACTTGATCTTAATTCTCCTTCCGAATTGAGGGACGATGAAGTCGTCAATGGTTTCTTCATGGAATTGGTATTCCAAATATAGAATCCAAGTGAGGCTAAAATGTTTTGAAAAAATAAAAAGCTCTGGCACCTCAGACCAGGTTTCAGGGAGCTTAATTAAAGATTTCCAGTAATTAAAACAAATTTCTACGTCGGCTGGAAGGATTTGTCGGTTTAAACCAAAAGTCCTCCACCAATTAATAAACCAGAAAGGAATTTTAGTAGATAGCTTTGGGCAGAAATAACAAAACCATGTTAAGGAATAGTTTTGATTTTGTTTAAAAAGAAATTTTGTCCAAGCATCTCTGTAATCCCAATAGTTAAAATATTGTGGGGAAAATGGAAGTGAAAACTTCCGGTATTTGCAGGGATCTCCCTGTTTATCCCATTGTTCAAGAGAAATGATTTTCTTAATTTTAAATTTTATAAAGATTGTCCTTGAAGGATCATTTTTGTCTGGAACCTCTGAGAGGTCAACCGATTGCGTGTCAAGAAGAATGAATTCATAAAATTCAAGGGTCTTGGGACTGGATGGATTAAGAGAATCATGGGATCTCTTAATAATTTTATCAGCAAGTTTCTGGGGCTGATCAAGAAATTCAGGTTTAAGGAATGAGGGTTCAAGATCACAGAATTTAATAAAGCTTTTATTAATATAGCCTGAAGCAAGAGATTGCCTCGACCGGAATTGGCTTGGGTTAGGAGATCTCAATGGAGTAGCTACAACCTGAGCAAAGGAAGTAGCCGGGGATTGCAGAGCAGGAAAGTCCACGGGTGACAAGGGACTAAACCTGTTGCTCAAATGAGAAGAGATCTCAGGATCCTTTAAGGAGGTTCCCACCCCTGTATTAATGAGAGTCGCCTTCAAACGGGGAGACTCTAATGCAAGGAGATTAGGGTTTGGTGGCTTCATGTCGATTTTTACCTTAGGACTGGTGTCCATTGAGGAGGCTGGAGAGGCTGAAGCACTCGCCTTTTTATTCTTATCGAATTTTGATATTGAGACTGGGGTTCCCAGACTCTGTTTGTTTGCAGTCATGGTTGACTTATTCTTTTCCCTGCAAAAACTCACGTGATAAGAAATCGGGTAAATTGTTAGATTCACCCTTAATATATTCGATGTCAAAATCAAATATACTAAGGATGGCCTGCCATCTTGCAAATATTTGTTTTGATGCAAGGTTCTCGACGTCCTTGATTAAAACAAACTTTGCAGATTTACAATCAACACGAATAAGAAACTTTTGATTTAACAAGTCACTTTGAAATTTAGAAACACAAAGGACTATTGCTAAAATTTCTTTTTTGACTGTGGAATAATTCTGCTGAGCAGAGTTCCAAATACCAGAGGCAAATCGGACTAACTCCTCTTCCCCCTCGGAATTTTGTTGTTTCAAAATTCCACCATAACCTAACTCAGAGGCATCGGTTTCAACAATTTTAAAAGATGTGGGCTGGATAATGGCGGCACAAGGCAGCTGTTGAATTAGGCGTTTAAGTTCCTGAACTTTTGCTGTATGGGCTGGTGTCCAAGGGGACGGAGACTTCTTAAGACGGTCAAATAAGATTTTACAATGGGGGCGTAAATGTTTCAAAAAATGGGAAACATAATTTAAACAGCCTAAAAATCGTTGTAACTGAGTTTTGTCTTTAATTTCATCAGGGAATTTAGACGCAAATTCAATAGCGCGATGAATTGGTCGAAGACGACCGAGGTAAATATCATGACCTAAAAATCGAATTTTCGTTTGAAAAAGTTTGATTTTAGGAGCTGATAGAACGAGGCCATTTTGCTTGACAATGCGTTGGAAGATATGAAGATGTTTCCAATGCTGATCAACAGAATCAGAAAAGATTAGAACATCATCAATATAAACAATAGAGAATAATGAATATGGAAGGAAAATATCATTCATAATTTTCTGATATTCACTAGGGGCATTTTTTAACCCAAAGGGCATAACATTCCATTCATATTGTCCAAAGGGGACAGTGAAGGCAGTTTTATATCTATCTTGTTCAGAAATTTGTATTTGCCAAAATCCTGACTTCATATCAAATTTTGAAAAGATTCTTGCCTGATGTAACCTTTTAAGAAGGTCATCTTTGTTTGGAATTGGGTATCTTATCCATCTTAAAGCTTTATTTAATGGTTTGTAATTTATTACAAGACGTGGAGCGCCTCGCTCGATTTCTGCAGCATTCTGAACATAGAATCCAGAACAACTCCATGGAGATTTAGATGGTCGAATTAATTGTTTTTCTAGGAGAGTTTGTATCTCCTTTTTACAGTATTCAATTAATTCTGGTGACATTTGAATAGGTCTAGCTTTTGTAGGAATATGTTTTTCATCAAAGGTAGGTTCGTAAGGTAAATCTACTTGATGATGTTTTCGCGCCCAGAAGGCATTGGGGATGTTTGAACAAACTTCTTGTTCAAGAGCTTGTTGGAATTCGTTTATCTTGATAGAAGATTTTTCTATTTGTTCTTCTATTCGTTTAATAGCAATTTCTTCTTTTAGAGAATTTAGATGATTAGTCTTTAAGCTTATGAGGTTAAGTGTTTCTGGTTCGATATTATTAAATTTAAGAATATTCAAATCTCTAGCCTGTGGTGGATATTCAAAGTAAAACTTAATAGGTTTTCCTAAAACTTTAGTTTCAATCCCTTCTCTCGTAACTTGCATAGGATGCAAAAGATAGAGAAAAGGTAATCCAAGGATTAAAGGATGAGATAAGTCCTTAATAAGAACAAAACTCGTATTAAAGCAAATTCCTTGATTGCAAACTTTTGCTTTTGGTAATTTGTATTTTAATTCTAATTTTTGATTAGATGCACTTCTTAATTGTTCCTTAGTTTTAACAAAATATTTAGTTGGAATTAAACCTTCTCTAATGCAATTAAGATCAGCGCCTGAATCAATCATGGCGACAAAATCTTGTGAATAGTCTGTAGAAATTCTTAAAGTAATTCTACAATACCATTTTTGGATGACTATTTTCTCTATTGGTGAAATATTTAAGCTTGTATCATCTCCTTCTTTTTCGTGTCGAAGATATTTATCAGATGTAATAGATGTAATAGGTACCTCTACATTTGCTGAATTCGAATTTTTTAATTTATCTACTTCATCCTTTAAAGTTTTAATTTCTAATTTGATTACTTTTACTTCCTGTTGTAAATCTTTAATTTCTGTATTTTTAATTATATTTACCGGCCTTGGTCGTTTAACAACCTCTAAGACATCCTGGTTAAAACCTTCATTATATCTAATATTTTTACTAGAAGATTCTTCGGTTGTTGCTTTTGTGCTTAATTTTTCCCTAACTCTTTGTAGGCATTGTTCCCTTACTTCTTGGTCACTAATCTTTGCGGCGGTATTTAATAAAAATTCTATATCATAATCTAAGGTACCAATTGTTTTCTTAGAACATGAGCATTCAGAGCAGATTTGAACTTGCTCTGTTTGTTTAAAAGCTTCGTCTGGAGAATGATAATCACTATCATCTTCAGAAAGATAATCGAGATCAAATTCTTCTCCAGATTCTTCTGAAGAGCTGTTTTCACTTTCTTCTATTGTGCAGAGCTGAAGAATTAATTTTTCTTTTATTTCTTCTTCAAGATCTAAAGATCTAATTTTCCTAGCGAGTTTGCATTTATTAGCATAATGACCTGTTTTTCCGCAATTAAAGCATTTAATTATTTTAGGTTTACTTGAAGATTTTTGTTTAGGGCGAGATTTTGACGGTGGTTTTAGAGATGGTCTTTTATAATGTTTTGTATGCTTTTCTGTCTTATCCTTAGGGTAATATTTCCTATCTTTAGGGTAATATCTTCTTTTATGTTTTCTTTTTGTGAAGCCTGGGTATCCAAATTGTTCACACCAGGTTCCTAATTCTTGCTTGGTAGCTTGTCTTTCCTTTTCTAAACTGAGCTTAAATTTTAAGTCTTTACAAAGTTTAGATGCGACTTCATTAATGACTTGATTAATTTCTCCAAATGTCCATTCGGAGAAATCATATGTATGGCCATCTTGGTCCTTCATGGCCATCATTTCATCTTTAACCTTTTCACTAAAAATTGGGGGTAAGCCATCAACAAATTTCTCTTTCCAATGGGGTTCATGACAGTCTTTTCTAGAATAGACCCTAGAAATAAATGTATCTCTATACCATCGATAATCAGACATTTTTTTACAACGAATATTATTCAAGATATTATATCCATGAGCTTCATCCTTAGCCCATCCAATAAAATGTAAAAGTAATGTTTGAAGTAGAACATTTAAGGCATTTGGGATTGTTTGTCCATTATTATTATAGACAACATTTCCATGATTGTCTTCTAATTTTGCTTCTAAGATTACATTCTTTTGAAAATCTGTAAAGTTTTCCCACCAAACAGCGAGAATACCAATAAATCCTAATATGATTTTCTCTGTGGATTTTCTGACTGTTAAATTTTGTTTTTCTTGGTAGATTAAACCTACTTTATACATTTGTCGAGCTGTATTGGTAATTTGAAATTCTGATAAGCCATCTATTTTCCATTCATAGAAGCTATCAGTATTATAAATTTTTATGGGCAAATCTTCTTCATATTGAAGGTCTGGAGCGGATGGTCTTGGATAATAATTTTTAGTGATGGATGTATGAGCAGCAATTTTTGGTGAATCTTCAAGATTTAAGTCTTTGATAAAATTGTCTAAATCTTCTATAGTTGGTTCTTCTTTTCCTAAGACCGAAATGTCTCTTGTCAACATGTATGAGGGATCAGGAAATTTATAAAGGGTTCCAGTATTTCTAACTAATCTTTCTTGTTTTGTTTTTGTTTCTTGTAGAGGATCAGCAGTAGGTGCCGCTTTTCCCTCCCCTTTTTTTGCAAAAAAACGCAAAAGTGTATTATGTTGAAGTTCAAGCGTTGCAAGACGCATTTCAAGGCTATTACGGGTATTAAGGAACAAAGTTCCGAGATGATTTAAAAATTCATTAGTATAATTTAGTTGGTGAAACAAATATTTAATTTGATTCTGATTGACTGGATGGTTGTGAAGAGCTTCAGATGATTTATCATCTGGAGTATCGATAAAGGGTGTACCAATAATTGGGGCCTCCGATTTAACGGGATCTAAATGAATATGAATTTTGGTTCGTGGAGGTAAAGGATTGGGTTCAGACGTATCCATGTATTCAGGTGGAGACGTATGAGGTGGTGTTGGTATCAGAGCCTTTTAATTGAGTAAACAGAAATCTTCATCGAATATCTTCGACCTAATAATTGAAAATTATTTGGAATCTATTTAGATTTTCCATATCTTGTAGCTCTGCAACTTATTTGTCTAGGCTCCTGTATTACGTTAGGTAGAGACCGTTGATGGCGGAGTAGCCGAGTTAGGTCTAACCTGTAATCAGTCGTAACCGTGGGAATAGACAACTAAGAAGCATGGAAACAAGATCTGTTAGATCTGAAGAAATTCCAACTAGTTCTTCAATTATTAGCACCGAAGGTGCTTGGGAAGAAAGAAGTTTACAAGATTGGAAGCTCCCTTCCATAAATCCGAAATCAATTTATTCTAAAGGCAAGATGTTAGAATTTAAATCTGCAATTTGTGAAAAGAAAAAAGAAATTAATGTTCCGTCCCCTTGGACACCAGCCCATACAGCAAAAGTTCAGGAACTTAAACGCCTAATTCAACAGCTGCCTTGTGCCGCCATTATCCAGCCCACATCTTTTAAAATTGTTGAAACCGATGCCTCTGAGTTAGGTTATGGTGGAATTTTGAAACAACAAAATTCCGAGGGGGAAGAGGAGTTAGTCCGATTTGCCTCTGGTATTTGGAACTCTGCTCAGCAGAATTATTCCACAGTCAAAAAAGAAATTTTAGCAATAGTCCTTTGTGTTTCTAAATTTCAAAGTGACTTGTTAAATCAAAAGTTTCTTATTCGTGTTGATTGTAAATCTGCAAAGTTTGTTTTAATCAAGGACGTCGAGAACCTTGCATCAAAACAAATATTTGCAAGATGGCAGGCCATCCTTAGTATATTTGATTTTGACATCGAATATATTAAGGGTGAATCTAACAATTTACCCGATTTCTTATCACGTGAGTTTTTGCAGGGAAAAGAATAAGTCAACCATGACTGCAAACAAACAGAGTCTGGGAACCCCAGTCTCAATATCAAAATTCGATAAGAATAAAAAGGCGAGTGCTTCAGCCTCTCCAGCCTCCTCAATGGACACCAGTCCTAAGGTAAAAATCGGCATGAAGCCACCAAACCCTAATCTCCTTGGATTAGAGTCTCCCCGTTTGAAGGCGACTCTCATTAATACAGGGGTGGGAACCTCCTTAAAGGATCCTGAGATCTCTTCTCATTTGAGCAACAGGTTTAGTCCCTTGTCACCCGTGGACTTTCCTGCTCTGCAATCCCCGGCTACTTCCTTTGCTCAGGTTGTAGCTACTCCATTGAGATCTCCTAACCCAAGCCAATTCCGGTCGAGGCAATCTCTTGCTTCAGGCTATATTAATAAAAGCTTTATTAAATTCTGTGATCTTGAACCCTCATTCCTTAAACCTGAATTTCTTGATCAGCCCCAGAAACTTGCTGATAAAATTATTAAGAGATCCCATGATTCTCTTAATCCATCCAGTCCCAAGACCCTTGAATTTTATGAATTCATTCTTCTTGACACGCAATCGGTTGACCTCTCAGAGGTTCCAGACAAAAATGATCCTTCAAGGACAATCTTTATAAAATTTAAAATTAAGAAAATCATTTCTCTTGAACAATGGGATAAACAGGGAGATCCCTGCAAATACCGGAAGTTTTCACTTCCATTTTCCCCACAATATTTTAACTATTGGGATTACAGAGATGCTTGGACAAAATTTCTTTTTAAACAAAATCAAAACTATTCCTTAACATGGTTTTGTTATTTCTGCCCAAAGCTATCTACTAAAATTCCTTTCTGGTTTATTAATTGGTGGAGGACTTTTGGTTTAAACCGACAAATCCTTCCAGCCGACGTAGAAATTTGTTTTAATTACTGGAAATCTTTAATTAAGCTCCCTGAAACCTGGTCTGAGGTGCCAGAGCTTTTTATTTTTTCAAAACATTTTAGCCTCACTTGGATTCTATATTTGGAATACCAATTCCATGAAGAAACCATTGACGACTTCATCGTCCCTCAATTCGGAAGGAGAATTAAGATCAAGTGGTGGAATGCCATGGATCTTGCCAATTTTTCATTTGATTCAGTCAACAAGTGGATAACTCTCCATCCACATTTGGCAAAAGTCAGTTCGGCTATTCCGGCCCCGCAGCCTCACCTTATGACATTTAAAGAATTCAAAGCCCGAATTTCTAAAGCAGAAACTGAAGAAGAAATGAAGGCAATCACGAGAGAATTCCAACTCTCTCAGCAAGCCCAGCAACAGTCAACCTCGTCAGCGCCAGCTCACGAAGGGACCAGCCAGCCAATTGCTGAGTCATCAGAATTCATTCCTGATTTAGCACAGGAAAATGAAGACGACTGCTACGGTATTTTGGATCCTCTCGACTTCGACAATCGAGGGTCCTACCATACATAAAGCATGGAGCACCGTCGCAACAATCAAACCCGTGAACATCATAAAGATGCCCACTCAGCACAGGAAAAGTTCCGCCGACGCAAGAAGACAAGAAGTCATGAAGACATCAAGTCCACTCAGCACAGTAAAAGGTTTCCGCCGACACAAGGAGACAAGAAGTCATGAAGACGCCGAGTCGATCCTGAGTCAGCTTTTACTATTCTCATTATTGTATTTTGCTTTTCCTATTCGTGTAATTGAATTCCTTCCCCTATAAAAGGAATGTTAGTCGTCTAGAGTTTGGCAGAACGAATGTTGAGAGGAAAATTGTGGAGCGATATCTGTGACGAAGAGGAACAGAATTCTCCTATGTAAGCAATCTTTCTCTTTAATAAAGTTCTCACATTTATCTTATATTTCTATCTCTTATTTGCTTTCTGAGGCAGATTTATTTCGATCTCTAGTTGTGATTTATTTATTGTAATCTGTTCATGCCTATTATTGATTTCTGGATTTCTGCGATCCTTAGTGGTGTTGGTATCAGAGCCTTTTAATTGAGTAAACAGAAATCTTCATCGAATATCTTCGACCTAATAATTGAAAATTATTTGGAATCTATTTAGATTTTCCATATCTTGTAGCTCTGCAACTTATTTGTCTAGGCTCCTGTATTACGTTAGGTAGAGACCGTTGATGGCGGAGTAGCCGAGTTAGGTCTAACCTGTAATCAGTCGTAACCGTGGGAATAGACAACTAAGAAGCATGGAAACAAGATCTGTTAGATCTGAAGAAATTCCAACTAGTTCTTCAATTATTAGCACCGAAGGTGCTTGGGAAGAAAGAAGTTTACAAGATTGGAAGCTCCCTTCCATAAATCCGAAATCAATTTATTCTAAAGGCAAGATGTTAGAATTTAAATCTGCAATTTGTGAAAAGAAAAAAGAAATTAATGTTAAATTCGATAGTTCTCGAAATTATTCTTGCAAATTATTATCTAAGAAATCTCTAAAGAAATATGCCAGACTAGGATATAGGGACTGTCATATAGGTTGTGTTCAAATTGGACTCAAACCCTTAGCCAAACTAGGATTAAACAGTTCGATGCTTGTAGTTCTTAGAGATGCAAGAATTCCCGATTACAAAGAATCCATAATTGGTAATGCTCAAACTTCACTTACAAATGGCCCTGCATATTTTAACACATACCCAAATTTCATCATTGGAATTGATAATGATGAACATAAAGAAAAAAGTTTAACTTTAGATATTAAAACACATAATTATAATTTCCTTTTAGGAACATGTCCATATAAATTAATCTACAAAATCCATTTTAGAGTAATGACCTCATCAGGATTAGCTAGGTACACCTCGCCAGCTATTACTCCAAAACAAACTTTGTGTTTTGAAGCTTCACCTAATGTTGAAATGATGATTCCACGTCTACTAAAATGGGACGAAATAGATTACCCAGAGGAATGGATCTGCCCTCGAGTCAATCCAATTCCTATTCAGCCGCCTAGTCAGCCGGTCCATAGTTTTATAACCTATGACAACGGAGATGTTGCCATTAGATTTAGGCCAACCACATCAGTTGAAATCGAATCCTTATCCGACGAGCCACCGCTCACCAGACAAGGATCTCTGACCAATTACCGAACTGCCAGAACTGAGAGTTTTGTCAGATCTCGACATTCTGTCTCTGACATACGTAATCCACCAACTATTCAAGCTAATAGCCTTCGGGTTGCCAACCAAATAGCCCAACCTCAGGTTAATAATGATGAGCCACGATCTCCTCATGAATCTGAAATTACCGAAAATGTTCGAATCCCTAATCCATTCCGAACAATAGGATGTTTAGATAGGATCCTAAACCCATTTGTTTTTGATCAAAAATTAGAAAGAACCTTTTGGTTAAGTCCTGAATTCCATCAGATTCCTGATAATCAAATTAAACAAACATATGATCGTTGGAAAGATTATTGTCTTCAGTCAGAAGAAAATATTCCTTTTCCTGACTGGTATAACCATCAGTCACTTAGTACACATAAAACCATTAATCCTTTAGAACAAGGACAAACTTCGAAAAATCCAGGATTTAGTTCACCATTACGTGCTGATACTCAGCCACCACCTCATACGTCTCCACCTGACTACATGGATACGTCTGAACCCAATCCTTTACCTCCACGAACCAAAATTCATATTCATTTAGATCCCGTTAAATCGGAGGCCCCAATTATTGGTACACCCTTTATCGATACTCCAGATGATAAATCATCTGAAGCTCTTCACAACCATCCAGTCAATCAGAATCAAATTAAATATTTGTTTCACCAACTAAATTATACTAATGAATTTTTAAATCATCTCGGAACTTTGTTCCTTAATACCCGTAATAGCCTTGAAATGCGTCTTGCAACGCTTGAACTTCAACATAATACACTTTTGCGTTTTTTTGCAAAAAAAGGGGAGGGAAAAGCGGCACCTACTGCTGATCCTCTACAAGAAACAAAAACAAAACAAGAAAGATTAGTTAGAAATACTGGAACCCTTTATAAATTTCCTGATCCCTCATACATGTTGACAAGAGACATTTCGGTCTTAGGAAAAGAAGAACCAACTATAGAAGATTTAGACAATTTTATCAAAGACTTAAATCTTGAAGATTCACCAAAAATTGCTGCTCATACATCCATCACTAAAAATTATTATCCAAGACCATCC
Source organism: Santalum album (assembly GCA_034195605.1). Classification (NCBI taxonomy): domain Eukaryota; kingdom Viridiplantae; phylum Streptophyta; class Magnoliopsida; order Santalales; family Santalaceae; genus Santalum; species Santalum album. The sequence goes on along the minus strand of CM067261.1, from coordinate 12,493,205 downwards.
GCTCCAGACCTTCAATATGAAGAAGATTTGCCCATAAAAATTTATAATACTGATAGCTTCTATGAATGGAAAATAGATGGCTTATCAGAATTTCAAATTACCAATACAGCTCGACAAATGTATAAAGTAGGTTTAATCTACCAAGAAAAACAAAATTTAACAGTCAGAAAATCCACAGAGAAAATCATATTAGGATTTATTGGTATTCTCGCTGTTTGGTGGGAAAACTTTACAGATTTTCAAAAGAATGTAATCTTAGAAGCAAAATTAGAAGACAATCATGGAAATGTTGTCTATAATAATAATGGACAAACAATCCCAAATGCCTTAAATGTTCTACTTCAAACATTACTTTTACATTTTATTGGATGGGCTAAGGATGAAGCTCATGGATATAATATCTTGAATAATATTCGTTGTAAAAAAATGTCTGATTATCGATGGTATAGAGATACATTTATTTCTAGGGTCTATTCTAGAAAAGACTGTCATGAACCCCATTGGAAAGAGAAATTTGTTGATGGCTTACCCCCAATTTTTAGTGAAAAGGTTAAAGATGAAATGATGGCCATGAAGGACCAAGATGGCCATACATATGATTTCTCCGAATGGACATTTGGAGAAATTAATCAAGTCATTAATGAAGTCGCATCTAAACTTTGTAAAGACTTAAAATTTAAGCTCAGTTTAGAAAAGGAAAGACAAGCTACCAAGCAAGAATTAGGAACCTGGTGTGAACAATTTGGATACCCAGGCTTCACAAAAAGAAAACATAAAAGAAGATATTACCCTAAAGATAGGAAATATTACCCTAAGGATAAGACAGAAAAGCATACAAAACATTATAAAAGACCATCTCTAAAACCACCGTCAAAATCTCGCCCTAAACAAAAATCTTCAAGTAAACCTAAAATAATTAAATGCTTTAATTGCGGAAAAACAGGTCATTATGCTAATAAATGCAAACTCGCTAGGAAAATTAGATCTTTAGATCTTGAAGAAGAAATAAAAGAAAAATTAATTCTTCAGCTCTGCACAATAGAAGAAAGTGAAAACAGCTCTTCAGAAGAATCTGAAGAAGAATTTGATCTCGATTATCTTTCTGAAGATGATAGTGATTATCATTCTCCAGACGAAGCTTTTAAACAAACAGAGCAAGTTCAAATCTGCTCTGAATGCTCATGTTCTAAGAAAACAATTGGTACCTTAGATTATGATATAGAATTTTTATTAAATACCGCCGCAAAGATTAGTGACCAAGAAGTAAGGGAACAATGCCTACAAAGAGTTAGGGAAAAATTAAGCACAAAAGCAACAACCGAAGAATCTTCTAGTAAAAATATTAGATATAATGAAGGTTTTAACCAGGATGTCTTAGAGGTTGTTAAACGACCAAGGCCGGTAAATATAATTAAAAATACAGAAATTAAAGATTTACAACAGGAAGTAAAAGTAATCAAATTAGAAATTAAAACTTTAAAGGATGAAGTAGATAAATTAAAAAATTCGAATTCAGCAAATGTAGAGGTACCTATTACATCTATTACATCTGATAAATATCTTCGACACGAAAAAGAAGGAGATGATACAAGCTTAAATATTTCACCAATAGAGAAAATAGTCATCCAAAAATGGTATTGTAGAATTACTTTAAGAATTTCTACAGACTATTCACAAGATTTTGTCGCCATGATTGATTCAGGCGCTGATCTTAATTGCATTAGAGAAGGTTTAATTCCAACTAAATATTTTGTTAAAACTAAGGAACAATTAAGAAGTGCATCTAATCAAAAATTAGAATTAAAATACAAATTACCAAAAGCAAAAGTTTGCAATCAAGGAATTTGCTTTAATACGAGTTTTGTTCTTATTAAGGACTTATCTCATCCTTTAATCCTTGGATTACCTTTTCTCTATCTTTTGCATCCTATGCAAGTTACGAGAGAAGGGATTGAAACTAAAGTTTTAGGAAAACCTATTAAGTTTTACTTTGAATATCCACCACAGGCTAGAGATTTGAATATTCTTAAATTTAATAATATCGAACCAGAAACACTTAACCTCATAAGCTTAAAGACTAATCATCTAAATTCTCTAAAAGAAGAAATTGCTATTAAACGAATAGAAGAACAAATAGAAAAATCTTCTATCAAGATAAACGAATTCCAACAAGCTCTTGAACAAGAAGTTTGTTCAAACATCCCCAATGCCTTCTGGGCGCGAAAACATCATCAAGTAGATTTACCTTACGAACCTACCTTTGATGAAAAACATATTCCTACAAAAGCTAGACCTATTCAAATGTCACCAGAATTAATTGAATACTGTAAAAAGGAGATACAAACTCTCCTAGAAAAACAATTAATTCGACCATCTAAATCTCCATGGAGTTGTTCTGGATTCTATGTTCAGAATGCTGCAGAAATCGAGCGAGGCGCTCCACGTCTTGTAATAAATTACAAACCATTAAATAAAGCTTTAAGCTCTGATACCAACACCACTAAGGATCGCATAAATCCTGGATTTTTCGAAGTTTGTCCTTGTTCTAAAGGATTAATGGTTTTATGTGTACTAAGTGACTGATGGTTATACCAGTCAGGAAAAGGAATATTTTCTTCTGACTGAAGACAATAATCTTTCCAACGATCATATGTTTGTTTAATTTGATTATCAGGAATCTGATGGAATTCAGGACTTAACCAAAAGGTTCTTTCTAATTTTTGATCAAAAACAAATGGGTTTAGGATCCTATCTAAACATCCTATTGTTCGGAATGGATTAGGGATTCGAACATTTTCGGTAATTTCAGATTCATGAGGAGATCGTGGCTCATCATTATTAACCTGAGGTTGGGCTATTTGGTTGGCAACCCGAAGGCTATTAGCTTGAATAGTTGGTGGATTACGTATGTCAGAGACAGAATGTCGAGATCTGACAAAACTCTCAGTTCTGGCAGTTCGGTAATTGGTCAGAGATCCTTGTCTGGTGAGCGGTGGCTCGTCGGATAAGGATTCGATTTCAACTGATGTGGTTGGCCTAAATCTAATGGCAACATCTCCGTTGTCATAGGTTATAAAACTATGGACCGGCTGACTAGGCGGCTGAATAGGAATTGGATTGACTCGAGGGCAGATCCATTCCTCTGGGTAATCTATTTCGTCCCATTTTAGTAGACGTGGAATCATCATTTCAACATTAGGTGAAGCTTCAAAACACAAAGTTTGTTTTGGAGTAATAGCTGGCGAGGTGTACCTAGCTAATCCTGATGAGGTCATTACTCTAAAATGGATTTTGTAGATTAATTTATATGGACATGTTCCTAAAAGGAAATTATAATTATGTGTTTTAATATCTAAAGTTAAACTTTTTTCTTTATGTTCATCATTATCAATTCCAATGATGAAATTTGGGTATGTGTTAAAATATGCAGGGCCATTTGTAAGTGAAGTTTGAGCATTACCAATTATGGATTCTTTGTAATCGGGAATTCTTGCATCTCTAAGAACTACAAGCATCGAACTGTTTAATCCTAGTTTGGCTAAGGGTTTGAGTCCAATTTGAACACAACCTATATGACAGTCCCTATATCCTAGTCTGGCATATTTCTTTAGAGATTTCTTAGATAATAATTTGCAAGAATAATTTCGAGAACTATCGAATTTAACATTAATTTCTTTTTTCTTTTCACAAATTGCAGATTTAAATTCTAACATCTTGCCTTTAGAATAAATTGATTTCGGATTTATGGAAGGGAGCTTCCAATCTTGTAAACTTCTTTCTTCCCAAGCACCTTCGGTGCTAATAATTGAAGAACTAGTTGGAATTTCTTCAGATCTAACAGATCTTGTTTCCATGCTTCTTAGTTGTCTATTCCCACGGTTACGACTGATTACAGGTTAGACCTAACTCGGCTACTCCGCCATCAACGGTCTCTACCTAACGTAATACAGGAGCCTAGACAAATAAGTTGCAGAGCTACAAGATATGGAAAATCTAAATAGATTCCAAATAATTTTCAATTATTAGGTCGAAGATATTCGATGAAGATTTCTGTTTACTCAATTAAAAGGCTCTGATACCAACACCACTAAGGATCGCAGAAATCCAGAAATCAATAATAGGCATGAACAGATTACAATAAATAAATCACAACTAGAGATCGAAATAAATCTGCCTCAGAAAGCAAATAAGAGATAGAAATATAAGATAAATGTGAGAACTTTATTAAAGAGAAAGATTGCTTACATAGGAGAATTCTGTTCCTCTTCGTCACAGATATCGCTCCACAATTTTCCTCTCAACATTCGTTCTGCCAAACTCTAGACGACTAACATTCCTTTTATAGGGGAAGGAATTCAATTACACGAATAGGAAAAGCAAAATACAATAATGAGAATAGTAAAAGCTGACTCAGGATCGACTCGGCGTCTTCATGACTTCTTGTCTCCTTGTGTCGGCGGAAACCTTTTACTGTGCTGAGTGGACTTGATGTCTTCATGACTTCTTGTCTTCTTGCGTCGGCGGAACTTTTCCTGTGCTGAGTGGGCATCTTTATGATGTTCACGGGTTTGATTGTTGCGACGGTGCTCCATGCTTTATGTATGGTAGGACCCTCGATTGTCGAAGTCGAGAGGATCCAAAATACCGTAGCAGTCGTCTTCATTTTCCTGTGCTAAATCAGGAATGAATTCTGATGACTCAGCAATTGGCTGGCTGGTCCCTTCGTGAGCTGGCGCTGACGAGGTTGACTGTTGCTGGGCTTGCTGAGAGAGCTGGAATTCTCTCGTGATTGCCTTCATTTCTTCTTCAGTTTCTGCTTTAGAAATTCGGGCTTTGAATTCTTTAAATGTCATAAGGTGAGGCTGCGGGGCCGGAATAGCCGAACTGGCTTTTGCCAAATGTGGATGGAGAGTTATCCACTTGTTGACTGAATCAAATGAAAAATTGGCAAGATCCATGGCATTCCACCACTTGATCTTAATTCTCCCTCCGAATTGAGGGACGATGAAGTCGTCAATGGTTTCTTCATGGAATTGGTATTCCAAATATAGAATCCAAGTGAGGCTAAAATGTTTTGAAAAAATAAAAAGCTCTGGCACCTCAGACCAGGTTTCAGGGAGCTTAATTAAAGATTTCCAGTAATTAAAACAAATTTCTACGTCGGCTGGAAGGATTTGTCGGTTTAAACCAAAAGTCCTCCACCAATTAATAAACCAGAAAGGAATTTTAGTAGATAGCTTTGGGCAGAAATAACAAAACCATGTTAAGGAATAGTTTTGATTTTGTTTAAAAAGAAATTTTGTCCAAGCATCTCTGTAATCCCAATAGTTAAAATATTGTGGGGAAAATGGAAGTGAAAACTTCCGGTATTTGCAGGGATCTCCCTGTTTATCCCATTGTTCAAGAGAAATGATTTTCTTAATTTTAAATTTTATAAAGATTGTCCTTGAAGGATCATTTTTGTCTGGAACCTCTGAGAGGTCAACCGATTGCGTGTCAAGAAGAATGAATTCATAAAATTCAAGGGTCTTGGGACTGGATGGATTAAGAGAATCATGGGATCTCTTAATAATTTTATCAGCAAGTTTCTGGGGCTGATCAAGAAATTCAGGTTTAAGGAATGAGGGTTCAAGATCACAGAATTTAATAAAGCTTTTATTAATATAGCCTGAAGCAAGAGATTGCCTCGACCGGAATTGGCTTGGGTTAGGAGATCTCAATGGAGTAGCTACAACCTGAGCAAAGGAAGTAGCCGGGGATTGCAGAGCAGGAAAGTCCACGGGTGACAAGGGACTAAACCTGTTGCTCAAATGAGAAGAGATCTCAGGATCCTTTAAGGAGGTTCCCACCCCTGTATTAATGAGAGTCGCCTTCAAACGGGGAGACTCTAATGCAAGGAGATTAGGGTTTGGTGGCTTCATGCCGATTTTTACCTTAGGACTGGTGTCCATTGAGGAGGCTGGAGAGGCTGAAGCACTCGCCTTTTTATTCTTATCGAATTTTGATATTGAGACTGGGGTTCCCAGACTCTGTTTGTTTGCAGTCATGGTTGACTTATTCTTTTCCCTGCAAAAACTCACGTGATAAGAAATCGGGTAAATTGTTAGATTCACCCTTAATATATTCGATGTCAAAATCAAATATACTAAGGATGGCCTGCCATCTTGCAAATATTTGTTTTGATGCAAGGTTCTCGACGTCCTTGATTAAAACAAACTTTGCAGATTTACAATCAACACGAATAAGAAACTTTTGATTTAACAAGTCACTTTGAAATTTAGAAACACAAAGGACTATTGCTAAAATTTCTTTTTTGACTGTGGAATAATTCTGCTGAGCAGAGTTCCAAATACCAGAGGCAAATCGGACTAACTCCTCTTCCCCCTCGGAATTTTGTTGTTTCAAAATTCCACCATAACCTAACTCAGAGGCATCGGTTTCAACAATTTTAAAAGATGTGGGCTGGATAATGGCGGCACAAGGCAGCTGTTGAATTAGGCGTTTAAGTTCCTGAACTTTTGCTGTATGGGCTGGTGTCCAAGGGGACGGAGACTTCTTAAGACGGTCAAATAAGATTTTACAATGGGGGCGTAAATGTTTCAAAAAATGGGAAACATAATTTAAACAGCCTAAAAATCGTTGTAACTGAGTTTTGTCTTTAATTTCATCAGGGAATTTAGACGCAAATTCAATAGCGCGATGAATTGGTCGAAGACGACCGAGGTAAATATCATGACCTAAAAATCGAATTTTCGTTTGAAAAAGTTTGATTTTAGGAGCTGATAGAACGAGGCCATTTTGCTTGACAATGCGTTGGAAGATATGAAGATGTTTCCAATGCTGATCAACAGAATCAGAAAAGATTAGAACATCATCAATATAAACAATAGAGAATAATGAATATGGAAGGAAAATATCATTCATAATTTTCTGATATTCACTAGGGGCATTTTTTAACCCAAAGGGCATAACATTCCATTCATATTGTCCAAAGGGGACAGTGAAGGCAGTTTTATATCTATCTTGTTCAGAAATTTGTATTTGCCAAAATCCTGACTTCATATCAAATTTTGAAAAGATTCTTGCCTGATGTAACCTTTTAAGAAGGTCATCTTTGTTTGGAATTGGGTATCTTATCCATCTTAAAGCTTTATTTAATGGTTTGTAATTTATTACAAGACGTGGAGCGCCTCGCTCGATTTCTGCAGCATTCTGAACATAGAATCCAGAACAACTCCATGGAGATTTAGATGGTCGAATTAATTGTTTTTCTAGGAGAGTTTGTATCTCCTTTTTACAGTATTCAATTAATTCTGGTGACATTTGAATAGGTCTAGCTTTTGTAGGAATATGTTTTTCATCAAAGGTAGGTTCGTAAGGTAAATCTACTTGATGATGTTTTCGCGCCCAGAAGGCATTGGGGATGTTTGAACAAACTTCTTGTTCAAGAGCTTGTTGGAATTCGTTTATCTTGATAGAAGATTTTTCTATTTGTTCTTCTATTCGTTTAATAGCAATTTCTTCTTTTAGAGAATTTAGATGATTAGTCTTTAAGCTTATGAGGTTAAGTGTTTCTGGTTCGATATTATTAAATTTAAGAATATTCAAATCTCTAGCCTGTGGTGGATATTCAAAGTAAAACTTAATAGGTTTTCCTAAAACTTTAGTTTCAATCCCTTCTCTCGTAACTTGCATAGGATGCAAAAGATAGAGAAAAGGTAATCCAAGGATTAAAGGATGAGATAAGTCCTTAATAAGAACAAAACTCGTATTAAAGCAAATTCCTTGATTGCAAACTTTTGCTTTTGGTAATTTGTATTTTAATTCTAATTTTTGATTAGATGCACTTCTTAATTGTTCCTTAGTTTTAACAAAATATTTAGTTGGAATTAAACCTTCTCTAATGCAATTAAGATCAGCGCCTGAATCAATCATGGCGACAAAATCTTGTGAATAGTCTGTAGAAATTCTTAAAGTAATTCTACAATACCATTTTTGGATGACTATTTTCTCTATTGGTGAAATATTTAAGCTTGTATCATCTCCTTCTTTTTCGTGTCGAAGATATTTATCAGATGTAATAGATGTAATAGGTACCTCTACATTTGCTGAATTCGAATTTTTTAATTTATCTACTTCATCCTTTAAAGTTTTAATTTCTAATTTGATTACTTTTACTTCCTGTTGTAAATCTTTAATTTCTGTATTTTTAATTATATTTACCGGCCTTGGTCGTTTAACAACCTCTAAGACATCCTGGTTAAAACCTTCATTATATCTAATATTTTTACTAGAAGATTCTTCGGTTGTTGCTTTTGTGCTTAATTTTTCCCTAACTCTTTGTAGGCATTGTTCCCTTACTTCTTGGTCACTAATCTTTGCGGCGGTATTTAATAAAAATTCTATATCATAATCTAAGGTACCAATTGTTTTCTTAGAACATGAGCATTCAGAGCAGATTTGAACTTGCTCTGTTTGTTTAAAAGCTTCGTCTGGAGAATGATAACCACTATCATCTTCAGAAAGATAATCGAGATCAAATTCTTCTTCAGATTCTTCTGAAGAGCTGTTTTCACTTTCTTCTATTGTGCAGAGCTGAAGAATTAATTTTTCTTTTATTTCTTCTTCAAGATCTAAAGATCTAATTTTCCTAGCGAGTTTGCATTTATTAGCATAATGACCTGTTTTTCCGCAATTAAAGCATTTAATTATTTTAGGTTTACTTGAAGATTTTTGTTTAGGGCGAGATTTTGACGGTGGTTTTAGAGATGGTCTTTTATAATGTTTTGTATGCTTTTCTGTCTTATCCTTAGGGTAATATTTCCTATCTTTAGGGTAATATCTTCTTTTATGTTTTCTTTTTGTGAAGCCTGGGTATCCAAATTGTTCACACCAGGTTCCTAATTCTTGCTTGGTAGCTTGTCTTTCCTTTTCTAAACTGAGCTTAAATTTTAAGTCTTTACAAAGTTTAGATGCGACTTCATTAATGACTTGATTAATTTCTCCAAATGTCCATTCGGAGAAATCATATGTATGGCCATCTTGGTCCTTCATGGCCATCATTTCATCTTTAACCTTTTCACTAAAAATTGGGGGTAAGCCATCAACAAATTTCTCTTTCCAATGGGGTTCATGACAGTCTTTTCTAGAATAGACCCTAGAAATAAATGTATCTCTATACCATCGATAATCAGACATTTTTTTACAACGAATATTATTCAAGATATTATATCCATGAGCTTCATCCTTAGCCCATCCAATAAAATGTAAAAGTAATGTTTGAAGTAGAACATTTAAGGCATTTGGGATTGTTTGTCCATTATTATTATAGACAACATTTCCATGATTGTCTTCTAATTTTGCTTCTAAGATTACATTCTTTTGAAAATCTGTAAAGTTTTCCCACCAAACAGCGAGAATACCAATAAATCCTAATATGATTTTCTCTGTGGATTTTCTGACTGTTAAATTTTGTTTTTCTTGGTAGATTAAACCTACTTTATACATTTGTCGAGCTGTATTGGTAATTTGAAATTCTGATAAGCCATCTATTTTCCATTCATAGAAGCTATCAGTATTATAAATTTTTATGGGCAAATCTTCTTCATATTGAAGGTCTGGAGCGGATGGTCTTGGATAATAATTTTTAGTGATGGATGTATGAGCAGCAATTTTTGGTGAAAAGGTTAAAGATGAAATGATGGCCATGAAGGACGAAGATGGCCATACATATGATTTCTCCGAATGGACATTTGGAGAAATTAATCAAGTCATTAATGAAGTCGCATCTAAACTTTGTAAAGACTTAAAATTTAAGCTCAGTTTAGAAAAGGAAAGACAAGCTACCAAGCAAGAATTAGGAACCTGGTGTGAACAATTTGGATACCCAGGCTTCACAAAAAGAAAACATAAAAGAAGATATTACCCTAAAGATAGGAAATATTACCCTAAGGATAAGACAGAAAAGCATACAAAACATTATAAAAGACCATCTCTAAAACCACCGTCAAAATCTCGCCCTAAACAAAAATCTTCAAGTAAACCTAAAATAATTAAATGCTTTAATTGCGGAAAAACAGGTCATTATGCTAATAAATGCAAACTCGCTAGGAAAATTAGATCTTTAGATCTTGAAGAAGAAATAAAAGAAAAATTAATTCTTCAGCTCTGCACAATAGAAGAAAGTGAAAACAGCTCTTCAGAAGAATCTGAAGAAGAATTTGATCTCGATTATCTTTCTGAAGATGATAGTGATTATCATTCTCCAGACGAAGCTTTTAAACAAACAGAGCAAGTTCAAATCTGCTCTGAATGCTCATGTTCTAAGAAAACAATTGGTACCTTAGATTATGATATAGAATTTTTATTAAATACCGCCGCAAAGATTAGTGACCAAGAAGTAAGGGAACAATGCCTACAAAGAGTTAGGGAAAAATTAAGCACAAAAGCAACAACCGAAGAATCTTCTAGTAAAAATATTAGATATAATGAAGGTTTTAACCAGGATGTCTTAGAGGTTGTTAAACGACCAAGGCCGGTAAATATAATTAAAAATACAGAAATTAAAGATTTACAACAGGAAGTAAAAGTAATCAAATTAGAAATTAAAACTTTAAAGGATGAAGTAGATAAATTAAAAAATTCGAATTCAGCAAATGTAGAGGTACCTATTACATCTATTACATCTGATAAATATCTTCGACACGAAAAAGAAGGAGATGATACAAGCTTAAATATTTCACCAATAGAGAAAATAGTCATCCAAAAATGGTATTGTAGAATTACTTTAAGAATTTCTACAGACTATTCACAAGATTTTGTCGCCATGATTGATTCAGGCGCTGATCTTAATTGCATTAGAGAAGGTTTAATTCCAACTAAATATTTTGTTAAAACTAAGGAACAATTAAGAAGTGCATCTAATCAAAAATTAGAATTAAAATACAAATTACCAAAAGCAAAAGTTTGCAATCAAGGAATTTGCTTTAATACGAGTTTTGTTCTTATTAAGGACTTATCTCATCCTTTAATCCTTGGATTACCTTTTCTCTATCTTTTGCATCCTATGCAAGTTACGAGAGAAGGGATTGAAACTAAAGTTTTAGGAAAACCTATTAAGTTTTACTTTGAATATCCACCACAGGCTAAAGATTTGAATATTCTTAAATTTAATAATATCGAACCAGAAACACTTAACCTCATAAGCTTAAAGACTAATCATCTAAATTCTCTAAAAGAAGAAATTGCTATTAAACGAATAGAAGAACAAATAGAAAAATCTTCTATCAAGATAAACGAATTCCAACAAGCTCTTGAACAAGAAGTTTGTTCAAACATCCCCAATGCCTTCTGGGCGCGAAAACATCATCAAGTAGATTTACCTTACGAACCTACCTTTGATGAAAAACATATTCCTACAAAAGCTAGACCTATTCAAATGTCACCAGAATTAATTGAATACTGTAAAAAGGAGATACAAACTCTCCTAGAAAAACAATTAATTCGACCATCTAAATCTCCATGGAGTTGTTCTGGATTCTATGTTCAGAATGCTGCAGAAATCGAGCGAGGCGCTCCACGTCTTGTAATAAATTACAAACCATTAAATAAAGCTTTAAGATGGATAAGATACCCAATTCCAAACAAAGATGACCTTCTTAAAAGGTTACATCAGGCAAGAATCTTTTCAAAATTTGATATGAAGTCAGGATTTTGGCAAATACAAATTTCTGAACAAGATAGATATAAAACTGCCTTCACTGTCCCCTTTGGACAATATGAATGGAATGTTATGCCCTTTGGGTTAAAAAATGCCCCTAGTGAATATCAGAAAATTATGAATGATATTTTCCTTCCATATTCATTATTCTCTATTGTTTATATTGATGATGTTCTAATCTTTTCTGATTCTGTTGATCAGCATTGGAAACATCTTCATATCTTCCAACGCATTGTCAAGCAAAATGGCCTCGTTCTATCAGCTCCTAAAATCAAACTTTTTCAAACGAAAATTCGATTTTTAGGTCATGATATTTACCTCGGTCGTCTTCGACCAATTCATCGCGCTATTGAATTTGCGTCTAAATTCCCTGATGAAATTAAAGACAAAACTCAGTTACAACGATTTTTAGGCTGTTTAAATTATGTTTCCCATTTTTTGAAACATTTACGCCCCCATTGTAAAATCTTATTTGACCGTCTTAAGAAGTCTCCGTCCCCTTGGACACCAGCCCATACAGCAAAAGTTCAGGAACTTAAACGCCTAATTCAACAGCTGCCTTGTGCCGCCATTATCCAGCCCACATCTTTTAAAATTGTTGAAACCGATGCCTCTGAGTTAGGTTATGGTGGAATTTTGAAACAACAAAATTCCGAGGGGGAAGAGGAGTTAGTCCGATTTGCCTCTGGTATTTGGAACTCTGCTCAGCAGAATTATTCCACAGTCAAAAAAGAAATTTTAGCAATAGTCCTTTGTGTTTCTAAATTTCAAAGTGACTTGTTAAATCAAAAGTTTCTTATTCGTGTTGATTGTAAATCTGCAAAGTTTGTTTTAATCAAGGACGTCGAGAACCTTGCATCAAAACAAATATTTGCAAGATGGCAGGCCATCCTTAGTATATTTGATTTTGACATCGAATATATTAAGGGTGAATCTAACAATTTACCCGATTTCTTATCACGTGAGTTTTTGCAGGGAAAAGAATAAGTCAACCATGACTGCAAACAAACAGAGTCTGGGAACCCCAGTCTCAATATCAAAATTCGATAAGAATAAAAAGGCGAGTGCTTCAGCCTCTCCAGCCTCCTCAATGGACACCAGTCCTAAGGTAAAAATCGGCATGAAGCCACCAAACCCTAATCTCCTTGCATTAGAGTCTCCCCGTTTGAAGGCGACTCTCATTAATACAGGGGTGGGAACCTCCTTAAAGGATCCTGAGATCTCTTCTCATTTGAGCAACAGGTTTAGTCCCTTGTCACCCGTGGACTTTCCTGCTCTGCAATCCCCGGCTACTTCCTTTGCTCAGGTTGTAGCTACTCCATTGAGATCTCCTAACCCAAGCCAATTCCGGTCGAGGCAATCTCTTGCTTCAGGCTATATTAATAAAAGCTTTATTAAATTCTGTGATCTTGAACCCTCATTCCTTAAACCTGAATTTCTTGATCAGCCCCAGAAACTTGCTGATAAAATTATTAAGAGATCCCATGATTCTCTTAATCCATCCAGTCCCAAGACCCTTGAATTTTATGAATTCATTCTTCTTGACACGCAATCGGTTGACCTCTCAGAGGTTCCAGACAAAAATGATCCTTCAAGGACAATCTTTATAAAATTTAAAATTAAGAAAATCATTTCTCTTGAACAATGGGATAAACAGGGAGATCCCTGCAAATACCGGAAGTTTTCACTTCCATTTTCCCCACAATATTTTAACTATTGGGATTACAGAGATGCTTGGACAAAATTTCTTTTTAAACAAAATCAAAACTATTCCTTAACATGGTTTTGTTATTTCTGCCCAAAGCTATCTACTAAAATTCCTTTCTGGTTTATTAATTGGTGGAGGACTTTTGGTTTAAACCGACAAATCCTTCCAGCCGACGTAGAAATTTGTTTTAATTACTGGAAATCTTTAATTAAGCTCCCCAAACATCAGATATGGAGGAATTTTGGAATAATGCCCCCGAAAAACTATTCTACGATTAAAAAAGAAATCTTGGCCATAGTTATGTGCATAACCAAATTCCAAAATGACTTATTAAATCAAAAATTCCTTGTAAGGGTTGACTACAAATCCACAAAGTTTGCTCTGACCAAAGATGTTGAAAATTTTGCGTCAAAACAAATATTTGCTAGATGGCAAGCAATTCTTACCATATTTCATTTTGAAATTAACTATATTAAAGGAGAGTAAACTTCTTATCCCGAGAACTTCTGCAGGGAAAGAAAGAATTGGCCAGCCATGATAGGCGACCGTAAAAGCCAAGGACGGCCAGTCTCAATTTTCAAGTTTGATAAAAGTCATCAAAAGCCAGTTCAGAGAAGCCCACCGTCCTCATCAATGGACATCAGTCCAAAGGTAAATTCTGGCATAAAGCCACAAAACCTGAAATCTCTCACAGTTGAGTCTCCCCATTTGAAGGCAGAGTTGGTACTTCTTCAAAATGTCCAGAGACTTCTTCTCAGCTAAGCAATAGATTTAGTCCTTTAAATTCACCCCCACTTTCTTGCTCTGCGAACCTGGCCTACTACTTTTGCACAAGTAGCAGCTTCACCTGCGAAGTCTCCATGTCCTTCTGCTTCGGGATATTTATCCAGAAAATTCATCAAATTTTGCAACCTTGAACCAGTTTTTCTCAAACTAGAGTTCCTCGATCAACCTCAGAAAATTGTAGATCACCTTATCAAAAGGACTCATGATTCCATCAATTCTTCAGATCCAAAAACCCTAGACTTTTATGAATTCATTCTTCTCGACACTCATTCTATTGCTCTTTCAGAAATTCCAGACAAAAATAATCCATTAAGGATAATTTTTGTGAAGCTCAAAATTAAGAAAATTCTTACAATTGATTAGTGGGGAGATCCCAACAAGTTTCAAAAGTTTTTTCTAAAATTTTCTCCTCAGTATTTTAATTATTGGGATTACCAGGATGCCTAGGTTAAATTCCTTCTTAAACAAAATCAAAATTATTCTTTAACTTGGTTTTGTTATTTTTGCCCAAAGCTTTCAACAAAAATTCTAATTTGGTTTATTGAGTGGTGGAACAGGTTCGGAATAAATCTAGTTATTCTCCCAATAGATGTTGAAATTTGTCTCAATTATTGGAAACTTTAGTTAAAATTCCAGAAACCTGGTCTGAGGTGCCAGCGGTTTTCTTATTTGTAAAACATTTTAACCTCACTTGGATCCTACTCTTAGACTATAAAATCCGAGATAAATTGATTAGTGGGGAGATCCCAACAAGTTTCGAAAGTTTTTTCTAAAATTTTCTCCTCAGTATTTTAATTATTGAGATTACCAGGACGCCTAGGTTAAATTCCTTCTTAAACAAAATCAAAATTATTCTTTCACTTGGTTTTGTTATTTTTGCCCAAAGCTTTCAACAAACATTCTAATTTGGTTTATTGAGTGGTGGAACAGGTTCGGAATAAATCTAGTTATTCTCCCAACAGATGTTGAAATTTGTCTCAATTATTGGAAATTTTTAGTTAAAATTCTAGAAACTTGGTCTGAGGTGCCAGCGGTTTTCTTATTTGTAAAACATTTTAACCTCACTTGGATCCTATTCTTAGATTATAAAATCCGAGATAAAAAAATTGACGAATTTGACGTCCCTCAATTTGGAAGACGTATCAAGATCAAGTGGTGGTCTGCTATGGAAACCAAGCAATTCACCCTTGCCAACATTGACAGGTGGATTAGTCTCCATCCCCATCTGTCCAAAGATTCTCCATCCAGTCATCCCAAGAAACCTATGTCTCTTGCGGAGTACAAAGATCACTTCTTTAAGGCAGAATCAGACGAAAAAATTCAAGCCATAACAAGAGATTACAACCAATCTCAGTCAGCCTCGTCAACTCCAACTAACGAAGGACCTAGTTTTAATCTCTTTGAAGATTCCCACGAAGAAGAGGTCCCAGACTTGGGCCCCAAAAATGAAGATTGCTATGGGCTCTACAACTCCCTTAGCTTTCGTAATTCACGTGGTTCGTACCGTGCACAAAGCAGTGGTAGTTGACATATTAGTCTAAAAGCCATAAAGGCAAAAGTAAAAAAATACTTTCCATAAAGGAGATTCCGCCGACGCAAAACGCCGAGGCCTACCCTAAAGGCATCTAGTTAGCATTAATCATTCCTTGTAATGAAGAAGGCAAAATGAAAAAATATAGTTTCCTTTTAGGGACTTGCCCAGTTAATTTATAGGATTCACTTTAGAATTATGACATCTTCAAGATTAGTCAGGTATACATCTCCCGAGACTACACCTAGACAGACATTATGTTTCGAAGCCTCACCTAATGTTGAAATGATGATTCCTCGCCTGCTTAAGTGGGACGAAATCAACTATCCTGAAGAATGGATCTACAAAAGATAAAGAAGAGAGATTAGTTAGAAATATTGGAGTCGTCCTTCCATTCCCAAGACCTAATTATATGTTAACCAAAAAACCTCCAAGAGATACTAGATAAATCTCTACTCTTGATAAGGATGAACCGAGTATTGAAGATCTTGATTCTTTGATAAAACAACTTCAAATTGAGGAAAGAGAAAAGGAAGGCAAGGAAAATAGACTTGCTTTCCATACATCTATAACAAAGAACTTTTATCCTAAGCCATCTGCCCCAGATCTTCAATATGAAGAACATATTCCTACAAAAATTTATAATACCGATCATTTTTATGAATGGACTATAGATATGTCTGAATATCAAATCATCAATATTGCAAGACAAATGTATACAGTAGGACTAATTTATCAAGAAGAACAAAATCTTTCAGTTAGAAAATTTGTTGAATACATTATTCTAGGATTCATAGGATCCCTAGCAATTTGGTGGGAAAACTTCATAGAATACCAAAAGGAAAAGGCACTCAATGCCCACAAAAAAGATAGGCAAGGAGACACCATTCTCGAAGAGGGTCAATCTATCCCTGATGCCCTTAATGCTTTTCTTCAAACCATTCTCTTGCATTTTGTTGGATGGGCAAGAGATGGTATCAGTATAATCTCGTCAACAACATCAGTTGCAGGAAGATGTCAGATTACAGATGGTATAGAGACACCTTCATAGCTAGAGTTTACTCTAGAAGGATTGCCATAAACCTCATTGGAAAGAAAAATTTGTTGACGGATGACCTTCAATCTTTAGTGATAAACTTAAAGAAGAAATGATATCCATGAAGGAGCAAAACAACCCAGTTTATAATTCTCAAAATGGACCTTTGGGGAGATCAAGCAGGTTATTAAAAAAGTTACGTCTAAACTCTGCAAGGACTTAAAGTTTAAGCTTAGTTTATAAAAGGAAAGGCAAGCCATCAAGCAAGAAATGGGAACTTGGTGTGAGCAATTTGGTTATCCAGGATTCTCCAAGAAAAAACATCAGCCAGTACAACATTATAGGAAATCCCATTATAAGAACCATAGGAAGGACAAAAATCCTTCTTCCTCTGGTCGTCATCACAAAAAGTATAAAAAGGAAACTGGTTCCAAGCATAGGTCAGGACCCATTAAGTGTTACAATTGTGGAAAGACATGTCATTATGCTAATAAATGTAGATTAGCAAAACAAATTATAACTATGGATATCCAAGACGACCTTAAAGACAAACTTATAGCACACCTCTACACTATTGAAGATAATAGTGACTCAGAAGGAGAATATAGTTTTTCGAAATCAGACCTGAAAGATGACCAAGGAGAGTTTTCAGATCTAGAAGAAAGTGATTACCAGTTTTCTAAAGAAGTCGTCGAATGCCCTGTTCAGGTTTGTAGCTGCAAGAGTTGTAAAGCCTCAAAAGAAATAGCCACCTTAGATAAGGATGTTGAATTCTTTCTTGGAACAGCAACCGAGATAAATGACCCCCAAGTCAGGATATAGTGCCTTAACCAGGTCAAAACAGAAGTTAGAAGGGAAAACCCCTTCTTAAGTTTGAAGAAGATGATTTTACTAAGAAAAATATTTCTGAAAAAAGAGTTCAAGAAAACTTTAACAGGGATGTTTTAGAAGTTGTTAAGAGGCCTTATGGAAATGAGGGAAATGTTGAAATCAAAGATCTTAAAGAAGAAGTTAAAGAGGTTAAGAAAGAAATTACAGTTTTGAAGGAATAGGTTAAAAATCTTGAAAAATCTTCAAAAGGCAAAGAAGTCCTTGAAGAAGTCCCTGATTCAGATGACCGAGAAGACACCAATCTATACATATCATCCATAGATAAAATCGTCATTCAAAAATGGTACTACAAAGTTACCCTTAGAATTTATACAGATTATTCTCATGATTTCATTGCTATGATTGATTCAGGAGCATACCTCAATTGCATCCGTCAAGGTTTGATACCCAGCAAATATTTTGTTAAAACTAGAGAACAGTTTAGAGGAGCCAACAACCGACGACTTAAAGTTAGTTATAAGCTTACCAGTGCTAAAATATGTAACCAGGGAATATGTTTCAACACTAGCTTCCTCTTAGTTGAAAATATTACTCATCCTATGATTCTAGGACTACCATTCTTGTATCTCCTTCATCCCATGCACATCACAAGAGATGGCATTGAGTCAAAATTTTTTGGTAAAACCCTAGTTTTCAGATTTGAATATCCTCCCAGGCTAGAGATCTAAATACATTAAAATTTAATAACATTCAATGCGAAACCACCCTTGAAATAATTAATAGGAAAACACAACATATAAATTCCTTAAAAGGAAGAAATTGCTTCAAAGAGAATAGAGAAGTTTATTCAACAAAAAACATTGCAAAAATAGAAGAGTTCGAGAAACAGTTCGAACAAAAGGTTTGTTCAAATATTCCTAATGCCTTCTGGAAAAGAAAACAACATGAAGTTGATCTTCCCTATGAACCAGAATTTTGTGAAAAATCCATTCCTACCAGGGCTAAACCAATTCAGATGTCCCCTGAGTTAACAGACTATTGTAGAAAAAAAATTCAGACCCTTCTCAAGAAAGGTCTTATTCGACCATCTAAGTCTCCATGGAGCTGCTCTGGATTTTATATCCAAAAATGCAACAGAAATCGAACGGGGTGTACCTAGACTTGTTATTAATTATAAACCTTTAAACAAAGCTCTTAGATGGATTCGTTATACTATCCCAAATAAAGACAGTCCCTTAAAGAGATTATATGAAGCTAAAGTATTTTCCAAATTTGACATGAAGTCAAGATTTTGGCAAATACAAATTTCTGAATAGGACAGGTATAAAACCACATTTACAGTTCCATTTGGACAATATGAATGGAATGTCATGCCTTTTGGGCTCAAAAATAACCCCAGTGAATTTTAGAAAATTATAAATGATATATTAAATCCATATTCTTTATTCTCCATCGTTTATATTAATAATCTAATATTTCCTACTTTGTATGAGCAGCATTGGAAGCACCTCCATCATTTCTGAAAAATTATACAGCAATATGGCCTTGTTGTATCAGCCCCAAAGATTAAACTTTTCCAAACAAAGATTCGATTTTTAGGCCATGATATTCATCTAGGGCGCATGCGAGCCATTGAATTTGCAAGCAGATTCCCCGACAAAATTAAGGACAAGAATTAAATTCAACAATTTCTCAGATGCCTTAATTACGTCTCACATTTTATTAAAAACCTTAGGCCTCAGTGTAAGATTCACTTCGACAGGCTTAAGAAATCTCCTGCAGCATGGTCACCTAAGCATACTGCGAAGGCTCAAGACCTCAAAAAATTCATTAAAACCCTTCCTAGCACACCTATTTTTCAACCTTCATATCTCAAGATTGTTGAAACCGATGCCTCAGACATTGGATATGGCGGAATTTTGAAAAAAAAAATTCCCTCTGGGGAGGAAGAAGAGCTGGTCAGATTCACTTCAGGAATTTGGAATAATGCCTAGAAAAACTATTCTACGGTTAAAAAAGAAATCTTAGCCATAGTTATGTGCATAACTAAATTCCAAAGTGACTTATTAAATCAAAAAATCCTTGTAACGGTTGATTGTAAATCCGCAAAGTTTGTTCTGACCAAAGATGTTGAAAATCTTGCGTCAAAACAAATATTTGCTAGACAAGAAATTCTTAGCATATTTGATTTTGAAATTGACTATATTAAAGGAGTCTAATAATCTTCCAAACTTCTTATCCCGAGAATTTTTGCAGGGAAAGAAAGAATTGGCTAGCCATGATAGGCGAGTGTAAAAGCCAAAGAAGGCCAATTTCAATTTCAAAGTTTCACAAAAGTCCTCAAAAGCCAGTTCAGAGAAGTCCGTCATCCTCATCGATGGACGCCAGTCCAAAGGTAATTCCCGACATAAAGGCACAAAACCTTAACTCCCTCTCAATTGAGTCACCCTATTCGAAGGCGACTCTTAGTCCAGGAGTTGGTACTTCCTCAAAATATCCAGAAACTTCTTCTCAGCTAAGCAACAGGTTTAGACCCTTAAATTCACCCTCAGACTTTCCTGCTTTGTGGACCCCGTCTGCTACTTTTGCACAAGTAGCAGCTTTACCTGCAAAGTCTCCATGTCCTTTAATCCGTTCACCCAAGCAACCTTCTGCTTCGGCATATTTATCCAAAAAATTCATCAAATTTTGCAACCTTGAACCAGTTTTCCTTAAACCAGAGTTCCTTGATCAACCTCAGAGAATTGCAAATCACCTTATCAAAAGGACCCATGATTCCATCAATTTTTCAGATCCAAGATCCCTAGACTTTTATAAATTCATTCTTCTTGACACTCATTCTATTGTTCTTTCAGAAATTCCAAACAAAAATGATCCATTAAGGATAATTTTTATGAAGCTCAAAATTAAGACAATTCTTGCAATTGATCAGTGAGAAAATCCCAACAAGTTTCGAAAGTTTTTTTTTTTAAAATTTTCTCCTCAGTATTTTAATTATTGGGATTACCAGGACACCTGGATTAAATTCCTTTTCAAACAAAATCAAAATTATTCTTCAACTTGGTTTTGTTATTTTTGCCCAAAGCTTTCAACAAAAATTCCAATTTGGTTTATTGAGTGGTAGAATAGGTTCGGAACAAGTCTGGCTATTCTCTCAACAGATGTTGAAATTTGTTTCAATTATTGAAAATCTTTGTTTAAAAATCCAGAAACTTGGTCAAAGGTGCCAATATTTTTCGTATTTGCAAAACATTTTAGCCTCACTTGGATCCTATTCTTGGATTATGAAATCCGAGCTAAAAGAATTGAGGAATTTGACGTCCCTCAATTTGGAAGACGTATCATAATCAAGTGGTGGTCTGCTATGGAAACCAAGCAGTTCACCCTTGCCAACATTATCAAGTGGATCAGTCTGCATCCCCATCTGTCCAAAGATTCTCCATCCAATCATCCCAAGAAACATATGTTTCTTGCAGAGTACAAAAATCGCCTCTTCACGGCAAAATCAGATGAAGAAATTCAAGCCATAACAAGAGAATACAAGCAGTCTCAATCAGCCTCGTCAACTCCAGCTAACGAAGGACCCAATTTTAATCTCTTTGAAGATTCCAAAGAAAATGTCCCAAACTTGACCCCAAAAAATGAAGATGATTTCTATGGGCTCTATAACCCCTTTAGCTTTCGTGATTCATGTGGTTCGTACCATGCATAAGGCAGTGGTAGCCGACGCATCAGTCCAAAAGCCATAAAGGCAAAAGTAAAAAAATAAATACTTTCCATAAAGGAAATTCTGCCGATGCAAAACGCCAAGGCCTGCCCTAAAGGTTTCTAGTCAGCATTAATCATTCCTTGTATCTTTTTTATTCTATAAATTGTAAAACTCTCAAATGAAGAAGGCAGAATGAAAAATCATAATTCTTGGAGTGATGAGTGCTATGAAAAAAAGTAAGTTGAGAGAAATCTTTTCAAATAACAAAGCTCCACTAGAGGCCTACCCATATCTACTTTTCGAGAGGCTTACAATTTATAGAATAGAAAAGATACAATGAATGATTAATGCTGACTAGATGCCTTTAGGGCAAGCCTTGGCGTTTTGCATTGGCGAAATTTCCTTTATGAAAAGTATTTTTTTACTTTTGCCTTTATGGTTTCTGGACTGATGCGTCGGCTACCATTGCTTTATGCACGGTACAAACAATGTGAATCATGAAAGGGGGTTGTAGAGCCTATAAAAATCATCTTCATTTTCTGGGACCAAGTCTGGGACCTCTTCTTCTTGGGAATCATCAAAGAGATTAAAACTGGGTCATTCGTTAGTTGGAGCTGACGAGGCTGACTGAGACTGCTTGTATTCTTTTGTTATTGCTTGAATTTCTTCATCTGATTTTGCCTTGAAGAGACGATCTTTGTACTCTGCAAGAGACATAGGTTTCTTGGGATGATTGGATGGAGAATCTTTGGACAGATGGGGATGGAGACTGATCCACCTAACAATGTTGGCAAGGTTGAACTGCTTGGTTTCCATAGTAAACCACCACTTGATCATGATACATCTTCCAAGTGAGACAAATGTTTTGCAAATACGAAAAGCACTAACACTTCGAACCAAGTTCCTGGATTTTTAACCAAAAATTTGCAATAATTGAAACAAATTTCAACATCTGTTGGGAGAATAGCCAGATTTATTCCGAACCTGTTATACCACTCAATAAACTAAACTGGAATTTTAGTACATTAAAGGTGAAACTAATAATTTGCTTGATTTTCTTTCCCGTGAATTCTTACTGGGAAAGAAGTTGGCCTGCACTGATAGCAGATCGAAAGAGTCAAGGAACTCCAATTAACGCATCAAAATATCAAAAGAAAAAAGCTCCCTTAAAACGTGAATTCTTACAGGGAAAGAAGTTGACCTGCACTGATAGCAGATCGAAAGAGTCAAGGAACTCCAATCAACGCATCAAAATATCAAAAGAAAAAAGCTCCCTTAAAAGGGAGTCCTTCAATTTCTCATATTGGAATACCCCCACCGAAGGGAGTTCCACAAATCCATACTATAAGAATGGGTACCTCCTCAAAAAGACCTCAAAAACTTTCAATTGTAATTTCCCCAACAAAGGAAAATATACAATCTCCTTATACTTTTGTGGACTCTCTGGCTTTGCAAACCAAGTTGGCGAGTTTTGCAGAGGTCGCAAAAACCCAGCAGTCTAGACCCACAGAAGTTACAACCCCATCTCCTTCAAAGTTGCAACCTTCCTCTTATTTTTCAAGAAAATTTCTTAAATATTGCTTTCTGGAACCATCCTTCCTAAAGCCAGAAAAAATCAAAAACGAAATGATTCCTAGATCCCATGATCGAATTAATCCAAGGAATCACAAAACCCAAGAATTTTATGAGTTTGTCTCGATTGACACCAAATCCGTCGACTTGTCCGAGATTCCGGTCCGGATAAGAACGACCCTTCCAGATGTGTTTTCATGAAAATAAAAATAAAAAAGATTTTGTCAATGGAACAATGGAGAGACCCAAATAAGTTCCACAAATTTCCAGTGAAGTATTCTCCTCAATTTTACAATTATCGAGATTATGAGGATGCCTAGTACAAAATGATTTTGAAGCAAAATTAAAATTATTCTTTATCTTCATTTTGTTACTCTGACAAAAGTTTCTTTACAAAAGTCCCCTGCTGGTTTCTACACTAGTGAAAAATTTTAAGATTATCCAAAGATTTTCCCAAAAATGTTAAAGAATGTTTTGATTATTGAAAAAAGAATGTTAAATTTCTAGAGTCTTGGTTAAAGGTGCCAATGCTCTTGGTTTTTTCAAAACATTTTAGCCTCACATGAATTCTCTACTTGGATTATCAAATCCGGGAGAAAAGAGTTGAAATTTTCGATGTCCCATAATTTGGACGGAGAATCAAAATCAAATGGTAGTTGTTCATTGGGACGAATCAATTCACCATTCCAAACATAGAGAAATAGATCCCAGAGCATCCGCAATTATCCTCCAAGCCATTACCATCTCCACAGTTAAAACAACAAGACTACTTGACTATACAGAAGCGTCTCGCTAATGCTAAATCAAAAGGAGGGTTCGACACAATAATGGCCGAATACACCCCTCCACCACCCGGTGAAGTTGGCTCAAATGGTCCCAGTCTCAGCCTATTTAAGGACACTCAAGATGAAAACTTCGCACCGAACAATGAAGATGACTATTATGTCATCTTATACCTAATCGACACTCATGGGTCTCTACGCCTATAAAGGAGTGGTCGCCAACGCATGCATCTAGAAAAAAAAAAGTATTTACCAACAAAAGCAAAAGAAGAAAAGTAAAGTTGAAAAAAAAACTAAAGTAACCTTTGAAAAAGTTAAAGTGAAATGATTCCGCCAACGCTTGAAGACAAAACTCTCCTCGTCGACTCTAAGTCAGCATCAGTTGTGCATCATTTCATTCTATGCATTGCATCTCCTTCACAACTGGTGCTGACTAAGATTCGACGAAAACAATTATCTTCAAGCGTCAACGAAATCATTTCACTTTAACTTTTTCAAAGACTACTTTGCTTTTTCTTCAACTTTACTTTTTTTCTTTTGCCTTTGTCGGTAAATACTTTTCTTTTTTTAAACGTATACATCGGCGACCACTCCTTCATAGGGGTAGAGACCCACGAGCGTCAATTGGGAATAAAATGTCATAACAGTCATCTTCATTGTTCGGTGCGAAATCCTCGTCTTGAATGTCCTCAAATATACTAAAGTTGGGACCACTTGGGCCAATTTTACTAGGTGGTGGAGAAGTTTATTTGGTCATTATTACGTCAAACTCTACTTTTAATTTAAGGTTAGCAAGACGCATTTGTATGATCAAGTAATCTTGATGTGTACAATTGTACTAATTCTTCTTCCCCAAGGCATTTTGTTGCTCCAAAATACCTTCATAACCAAGATTTGAAGCATCTGTTTCAACAATTTTAACATAAGAAGGATTAATGAAAAAAATACAAAGAAAAATTTTAACAAAACTTTTAAATTCCTCAATTAAATTTGTTTGTTCTTTGAGTCCACGAGGATGGATTTTTTTTTTTTTTTTTTTTTTGAGTCTGTCAAATAATATCAGGTAACCACCCATAGAGATCACACGGCGTCACTCAAAAAAGAAATAGGAAGAACTGGTATCAAGCTGCAAGCTAGAGGACGAAGCCTGGCTAAATTCAACCAAACAAGGACGAAACCGTGATACACAGAATAAAGATTCAACATAATCAAGATTATTAAACGCCGTGTAGATCAGATCTAAGCCTGAGGCTTTAGATTAAAAGAAGAAATTTCGATTTCGATTTCATCTGCAGATTAAAGATCAAAAGCAAACAAGAGACGCGATAAACAGATGCTAAGCCAAAGCATCGATCTAAACCATAAAAAGAACCACGCAATTAACGACGAGAGGAAGATCAAACCTGGATCTCAAAAGCAAGAACTCTCGAGCACGATGAAGCCATCAGATTCAAGAGATTTAGGTCGCTTCAGCGATGAAAAATTACACCAAATTGTAGATCCGCCAACGGTCTAACAGAATAGAAGGGTTTAATCATTCAGAAAGGCGCGTACGGAATTAGATCTGAAGAAAATAGGGAAGAACAGGTGAAGAAATAGGGTTTCGAGGATGGAACAACATATGGAGGAGATGGATCTACGCAATTATAGGGGGTGCCTAAGGGGTGCCAGAAGGATGGACGGATGCGATCAAGAGAGGGTCGGAAGAGATCGACAGCTGACATATGACCAAGCCGGTCCTGCGGTTTACCTGAGGAGGTGGTGTCCACAAGGACAGTTCTCTTTTCGTTCGTCTAACAAACCAATAGCTACCACGTAACATTGTGTTGGTCATCACGCTGCGGGGAGGAAAGAACCGCCAGCCAGCCATGTCCTCACCATCCTTTTAAAAATCCTAACCGAAATTGGGACACGTGGAAATTACTACTTTAGGATTAGTCTAAATATAGATCCCACCCCTAGCATCTCATGGGATCCCCGAATTTGAAAGTATGTTGTAAATTTGTATGATTTTGATTGTTCATTATAAACAAATGTATAAAAGAAACATGAGCTTGTAGATCTACATCTAAATGAAATAAGGATACCAAAGTAGAATTTGCCTCTACCATGACATAGCGTCAAATAAAAATGTCACAACGATTTGCATAGACACAATAGGAAATCACCAACAACTTTCAAACATCTATTAAATCAAGGACAAGTATTATCATATAACTAATGTATTAATATGAGCATAAACTAGGATAACATACGTAAGAAAGGAAACTCTGTCTGGCTAAACAAATAAAAATACTCTGTTTATGTACACTTGAGTACCGAAAACAAATTAAAGTTGTGCCAATATAAAAAAATAATTACAAAATAAAAATAAAAGAAGAGAGCAAGTTACAAGGAACGCTAACTAGGGTGGAACTCAATTAGAATATAATGGTTAGCCCCTCGTTGCTAAAATTAATTTATAATAGACAAGATTTAGAAAATTATATATAAATTAGACTTATTTTCAAGTCATAGCTGGTCTGTCGATTGATAGATATTAAATTTAAGTATAAAATCAGATAATCATAAGGTCCAGGAAATAATACCGCGAAAAAAGTTGGAGCAAAGTCCGATGGGTCACAAGGATGGTTTACTATTAAGCACTCTCGAAAAAAAAAAAACAAAATCCTCTCAATTCCAAAAATGATCACCCTCACATCACCCTCATTTTTCAAATGGGGGAAGAACTCTCGACCTATTTTTATATTATTATTATTACTATTATTACTATTGTTTTATTAT
The DNA here is from genome assembly GCA_034195605.1 of Santalum album. Taxonomy (NCBI): domain Eukaryota; kingdom Viridiplantae; phylum Streptophyta; class Magnoliopsida; order Santalales; family Santalaceae; genus Santalum; species Santalum album. The sequence goes on along the minus strand of CM067261.1, from coordinate 12,466,747 downwards.
TACTACTTCTACCATTATTATTGTTCTTGACTTGTTGTTATTAATTATTATTATTATTATTATTATTGATGTTTTGTTGTTGCCGTTTTTATTATTACTACTAATTGTTGTTATTGTTATTATTATTATTCCTACTATTATTTTATTATTACTACTTTTACTATTATTATTGTTCTTGACTTGTTGTTATTATTATTATTATTGTCATTGTTCAATTTCTAAAAGTAATACTGCCTCACAAAGCAAATAGATGTAATAAAATGAATGACAAACTTAAGATAAAGAAGAAATAATAATAATGGTTGTATTAGAATAATTGAGAAGGCTTACAATACTTGAGTAGCAGGGGTTTTGCAAGGATCGTCTTTGCAACACTCGTCTGCCCAACTCATTCCAAATTTTTCCTCTGCCTTACAACTAAAACCTCAGGCCTTTTATAGGACAAGGCTTACAGAAAAGCAAAGTAAAATAATTAAGGCAAATGGTTGCTGACTCGATGCCTTCATGGCATTTTTGTCTGAATGCGTCGGCTGGTGCGACGGAAGTCTTCATGATGTCCCGCGCTTCCTTTACATAAAAGTAGAAATTACTTTATGTAATGTCTACTTTTCATTCTGTCGGAGCTGACTCATCCCTGAGTGGGATAATTTTGTTGTCTTGCGTCGGCCACCACTTCTTTATGTTTGGTAGGCTCCACGAATGTCGAAGTCTAGTGGGTCGAGGATGCCATAGCAGTCGTCCTCATTGTCTTGAGCATAATCAGCGGTAGATTGAGAATCTTCAGAAAGATTTGACCTGGGCCCTTCATGAGCTGGAGTGGTATCTTGAGATAATCTGAATTCTTTTGAAATAGCCTGAATTTGTTCCGCAGTGACTGCTTTAAGCATACGGTCCTTGTATTCTTCAATAGTCATTGGAGAAGATTTTGTTGAAGGAGCCTTGGCTGGAGCGTCCTTCGCTAAATGTGGATGTAGAGTAAGCCATTTGTCAATATTAGTCGGAGTAAAATTTGTAAGATCCATGGCTGGCCACCATTTGATCTTGATTCTTCTTCCAAGCTGAGGGACTTCAAAGTCACCAATAGATTTGTCTCGGATTTCATAATCCAAGAAGAGAATCCAAGTGAGGCTAAAGTGTTTTGCAAATAAGAAAAGCTCTGGCACCTCAGACCAGGTTTTAGGAATATCAATCAATGATTTCCAATAATTGAAACAAATTTCAACATCTACTGGTAAAATGGACAAATCGAGTCCGAATTTATGCCACCATTCAATAAACCAAATAGGAATTTTTGTTGAAAGTTTTGGGCAAAAATAGCAAAACCATGTAAGAGAATAATTTTGATTTTGTTTTAAAATAAATTTGAACCATGCATCTACATAGTCCCAGTAATCAAAATGCTGAGGAACAAATTTCAAAGAGAATTTTCTAACCATGTTAGGATCTCCCCATTGTTCCATGGTTATAATTTTCTTAATTCTGAATTTAATGAAAATAATTCTCGAAGAATCATTTTTATCAGGAATTTCTGACAGTTCAATGGATTGGGTGTCAAGGAGAATGAATTCATAAAAATCAAGATTCTTAGGAGTCATTGCTCCTACAAAATCATGGGATCTCTTAATGATTTGGTTAGCAAGTCTCTGAGGTTGATCCAGAAATTCTTGTTTTAGAAATGAGGGTTCAAGGTTGCAAAATTTTATGAATTTTTTGTTAATAAAACCTGAAGCAGAGGACTGCCTCGGCTGAATGGGTTTTTGGGGTTGAGACTTTTTAGGGGTTGCTGCCACCTGTGCAAAGGAAGCAGCCCGGGATTGCAGAGCAGGAAAGTCCGAGGGTTTATTCAAGGGACTAAACCTGTTGCTCAATTGGAGAGAAGTCTCAGGACTTTTTGAGGAAGTGCCTCCTCCTTCATGAATGAGAGTCGCCTTCAAACGGGGTGACTCAAATGAGAGAAGATTAGGGTTTACTGGCTTTATGCCGATTTTTACCTTTGGGCTTGTATCCATAGAGGATGATGATGAAACTGGACTCTTTTGAGTCACTTTCGGACTTTTGTCAAATTTCGAAATAGAGACAGGAATTCCCTGGCTCTTTCTGTCACCTGCCATTGCGGGCCAATTCTTCTTTTCCCTGCAAAAATTCTCTAGATAAGAAATCAGGGAGATTATTATTTTCACCCTTAATATATTCTATATCAAAATCGAATATACTAAGGATAGCTTGCCATCTTGCAAATATTTGTTTTGATGCAAGATTTTCAACATCTTTAATGAGAACAAACTTTGCAGATTTACAATCTACTCTTATAAGAAATTTCTGATTTAATAAATCGCTTTGAAATTTGGTAATACAAAGTACTATTGCCAGAGTTTCTTTCTTAACCGTGGAATAGTTCCTTTGGGCGGTATTCCAAATTCCAGAGGCAAATTTTACTAACTCTTCTTCCCCCCCCCCCCCCGAGGGAAGTTAATGTTTTAAAATTCCTCCATAGTCAAGATTGGAGGCATCAGTTTCAACAATTTTAAAGTATGCGGGTTGAAGAATAGCAGTGCAAGGTAGGGTGTGAATAAGTTGTTTAAGCTCGCGTACCTTGGCAGTATAAGCATTTGTCCATGATGGGGGAGACTTCTTGAGTCGGTCGAATAAAATTTTACATTGGGGTCGTAAATTTTTGATAAAATAAGAAACATAATTAAGGCAACCGAGAAATCGTTGCAATTGGTTTTTGTCTTTTATTTCATCAGGGAACTTTGTAGCAAAGTCAATTGCCCGATGTATTGGCCGAATGCGACCTAAATAAATATCGTGTCCTAAAAATCGAACTTTGGTTTGAAAAAGCTTGATTTTAGGTGCTGAAACAACTAAACCATTTTGTTTGATAATTTTCGCAAATAGATAAAGATGTTTCCAATGCTGATCAAAAGAATCAGAGAATATTAGAACATCATCAATGTAAACAATTGAAAACGATGAATAAGGATTAAAGATCTTCTTAAAAGATTACATAAAGCTTAGGTATTTTCCAAATTTGACATGAAGTCAGGATTTTGGCAAATACAAATTTCTGAAAAAGATCGTTATAAAACTGCTTTTACTGTCCCATTTGGACAATATGAATGGAATGTTATGCCATTTGGGCTAAAGAATGCCCCTAGCGAATATCAGAAAATTATGAACGACATACCATGACATAGCGTCAAATAAAAATGTCACAACGATTTGCACAGACACAACAGGAAATCACCAACAACTTTCAAACATCTATTAAATCAAGGACAAGTATTATCATATAACTAACCTATTAATATGAGCATAAACTAGGATAACATACGTAAGAAAGGAAACTCTGTCTGGCTAAACAAATAAAAATACTCTGTTTAGGTACACTTGAGTGCCGAAAACAAATTAAAGTTGCGCCAATATAAAAAAATAATTACAAAATAAAAATAAAAGAAGAGAGCAAGTTACAAGGAACGCTAACTAGGGTGGAACTCAATTAGAATATAATGGTTAGCCCCTCGTTGCTAAAATTAATTTATAATAGACAAGATTTAGAAAATTATATATAAATTAGACTTATTTTCAAGTCATAGCTGGTCTGTCGATTGATAGATATTAAATTTAAGTATAAAATCAGATAATCATAAGGTCCAGGAAATAATACCGCGAAAAAGTTGGAGCAAAGTCCGATGGGTCACAAGGATGGTTTACTATTAAGAACTCTCGAAAAAAAAAAGACAAAATCCTCTCAATTCCAAAAATGATCACCCTCACATCACCCTCATTTTTCAAATGGGGGAAGAACTCTCGACCTATTTTTATATTATTATTATTACTATTATTACTATTGTTTTATTATTACTACTTCTACCATTATTATTGTTCTTGACTTGTTGTTATTAATTATTATTATTATTATTATTATTATTGATGTTTTGTTGTTGCCATTTTTATTATTACTACTAATTATTGTTATTGTTATTATTATTTTTCCTACTATTATTTTATTTTACTACTTTTACTATTATTATTGTTCTTGACTTGTTGTTATTATTATTATTATTTTATTTTTTTAGTTGTTTTTATTATTACTACTCATTGTTATTGTGGTTATTATTATTTTTGTTGTTATTATTGTTATTACAATCAAAAAATTTTATTGATAATTCATAGCTTACAAAATATTTAGAAGAAGAATTCGGGATAGGAGACTTGCTTCTGGAATTTGCTTGAATACATCATTGTGAATTGTGGAAAGGAATACAAGAGAGTGATATTGATTAAAAAGAAATTGCCTCTGCAATTGCTTCTGCCTTCCAACATGGAAGTGAAGCCTTCTTATACAAAGGAAAAGAAGAGTTACAACGCATGCTGACTCAAAATCGACGATGAGAGCTCTGTCTTCGGGCGTTGGAATAATTTTGCTTTTGCTTTTTCAAAAGCATCTTTAACTTTTGCCTCTGGCCAATAACTCTTCTAAATTTGGACGAATGTGTCGGTGACCACATCTTAAAAAATGTAGGAACCCACAATCATCATAATTGAGTGGAGATAGGATGCCATAAAAATCATCATCATGTGTCGCATGTGAGGTCGGGCTTATCTTCTTGAGTGTCCTCAAATAGTTTGAAACTGGGACCACTGGGTTTGACTTCACTTGGTGGTGGAGAGCTGTATTAGGCCATTATTGCATCAAATACTCTCCTTGATGTGGCACCTACGAGGCGCTTCTGGATGGTCAAAAAGTCGTCTTGCTGCATAGGTGGCTGACACTAAAGGGCTTCCTTCTTAGCCAAAAGATGCGGATGCTCTGAAATCCATTTTCCCATGTTGGGGATTGTGAATTCATCTGTCTTCATGTAAACCACCACTTAATTTTGATTCTTCTGAGGAATCTCATAGATCCCAACTTTTTCCACTCAGATTTGATAATCCAAGAATAATATCCATGTGAGGTGAAAAGATTTTGTAAAAATAAAGAGTTATGGTACCTCCAACCAAGACTCCAGATATTTAATATTTTCTTTCCAAAAATTGAAACAAACTTTAACATTTTCAGGAAATATTTATATGATAATTCCGAATTGTTCCCACCAATAAAGAAACTAGAAAGGAACTTTGGTAGAAAGATTTTTATCAAAATAACAGAACCAATAGAGAATATAGTTCTGATTTTGCTTTAGATAAATTTGTACCAGGCATCTTTATAATCCCAGTAATTGTAAAGTTGAGGAGAATATTCAATTGAAAACTTTCGGAACTTGATGCTAAGTTTTCAACATCCTTAGCAAGAACAAACTTTGCATATTTGCAATCTACTCTCACAATAAAATTTTGATTTAATAAATCACTTTCAAATTTGGTTATGCACACAATGATGGCTAAAATCTCCTTTTTAACTGTTAAATAATTTCTTTGTGCATGTTCCAGATTCCAGAAGTAAATTTTACTAACTCCTCTTCCTCCCCCCCCCCCCCCCCTCCCAAGGATTTTGTTGTTTCAAAATTCCTCCATAGCTGAGATCTAAAGCATCTGTCTCAACTATTTTATGAAAAGAAGGGTTAATAAGGAAGATGCAAGGAAATGTTTGAACAAAACCTTTTAATTCTCTAATTAAATCTGTATGTTCTTGAGTTCATGGGGGTGGACTTTTCTTGAGTCTATCAAATAATATTTTGCACTTTGGCCTAATATTTTGATAGAAATTGGAGATGTAATTAAGGCATCCAAGAAATCTTTGCAATTGATTATTGTCCTTAATTTTGTTAGGAAATTCATTTGCGAACTTAATAGCGCGCGCAATTGGTCTTATTCGACCTAAATGGATATTATGTCCCAAAAATCTAACTTTTGGTTGGAAAAGCTTGATTTTAGGGGTTGATACAACTAATCCTTGAGTTTGAATAATTTTTTAAAACTGATGTAGATGATTCCAGTGTTTTTCGAACAAATCTGAGAAAACAAGAACATTATCTACATAAACAATAGTAAATTCAGAATATGGATTGAATATATAATTCATAGTTTTTTTAAATTCGTTAGGGGCATTTTTCAACCCAAATGGCATGACATTCCATTCATACTGTCCGAATTGAACTATGAATGCAGTCTGTAACGGTCTTTTTCTAACAACTGGATTTGCCATAAACCAGATTTCATGCCCAATTTTGAACAAGCTTTAGCCTTGTAAAGCCTTTTCAACAAATCTTCTTTATTAGGCATTAGGTACCTAATCCATCTTAAAACCTTGTTTAAAGGCTTGTAATTAATGACTAACCTTGGAGCTCCACGCTGAATTTTAGCTGCATTCTGGACATAAAATCCAGAACAACTCCATGGTGACTTGGAAGGCCTGATTAGACCTTCCTCAAGAAGGGTATTGATTTCTTTTCTACAATATTCTACAAGTTCAGGGAACATTTGAATAGGTCTAGCCCTGTTCGGGATAGTCCTTTTGTCAAATCCTAACTCATAAGGTAAACCAACTTCATGCTTCTTTCTTTCCCAAAAAGGATTTGGTAAAGAAGCACAAACTGTTTTCTCAAATTGTTGTTGAAATTGTATGATCTTGTCTTTTGATTGATTAATGAGCCGTTCAATTCTTTGAACAGCTCCTTTTTAAGAGACAGAATATGGTGAGATTTCCTATTGATTATGTCAATAGTAGACTCGAGTTGGATATTGTTGAATTTCAATGTGTTTAAATCACGAATTTCTGGGGAATATTCGAATCTAATCAAAATGCATTTTCCAATTTTTTTTGTCTCGATTCCTTCCCTAGTAATAAACACTGGGTTAAGGAGATAGAGAAATGGTAATCCTAAAATCAAAGGATGTGTAATGGTTTTCACTAATAAGAAACTTGTGTTGTAACAAATTCCTTCATTGCAAATCTTTGTAGAGAGAATTTTGTAATTGATTTTGAGTCACCTATTGTTAGCTCCTCATAATTGTTCTTTGGTCTTGACAAAATATTTAGTGGGAATCAAACCTTGTCTAATGCAATTAAGATCAGCACCAAAATCAATCATAGCAATAAATTCTTGAGAAAAAGAATTCTATAATACCATTTCTAAATAGTTTTTCTATTTAATGCAGAAAGATGAAAACTAGTATCGGGTTCTATTGGTTCTTCTTCTTCAGAATCAGATTCTTCTCTAAGAACTTCTTTACCCTTATTTCTTCTAGATTCAATTTCCTTAACCTGAGACTTAAGGGTGGTAATTTCTTTTTGAATTTCTTTGATCTCTTCTTTGAGATCATGCATTTCGATATCTGCTTTCCTAGTCTTATGAGGTTTGACAACTGAAAGGATATCCTTATTGAAATTGTCCTTGGTTTTCTTTTCTTTGAGTTTCTTCTTAGCAAACTCATCTTCTTCAAACTATATAGTTTTTCCCTTATTCAATTTTTGTCGCAACCTATCAACACATAATTCTCTAGCCTTCGAGTCTCCTAACTTAGCGGCTGTTTGTAAGAGAAATTCGACATCTTCGTCGAGGGTATTAATGGTTTTAACACATTTAGCTTTGCAACCTTTACAGTAACATGCTTGGATTGGGCAAAATTCGTTTTCTATGGAAGATTGGTAATCACTTTCAGATTCTGTTTCTGAAGCAAAATTGTGAAGCTAGTAAACTTCTTGATTACATTTTGACCTGGATTGGGATTCAGAATCATAAGAATAATCTGAATCTTCTTGAATTGCACAAAGGTTCGCAATTAAGTTTTCCTTCATCGAGTCTTCTATATCTAGAGACTTAAATCTGTTGTGCTAATCTGCATTTATTAGCATAATGACCCCTTTTTCCACAATTATAACATTTGATTTCATTAATGTTAACCTTAGCCTTACCCTTAGATCTAGAGTGAGACTTACGGTAATGTTTCTTACTTGTGGACTTGGAAGATTGCTTATCGTGCTTCATAAACTTACTCTGATGATGTCTTCTTGGGTAATATTCTAGGGTGTACCTATGATGCTGATGGAGGCTTTTCTTATGCCTATGCTTCCTAGATTTAGAGAATCCTGGGTAACCAAATTGTTCACACCAAGTACCCCTGTCTTGTTTGGTGGCTAATCTTTCTTTTTCTTAACAATGCTTAAATTTGAGATCTTTGCACAATTAAGAGGCAACATTGTTAACAACTTGATTGATTTTTCCGAATGTCCAATTCGTGAAATCATAAGTTAATCCATCTTGTTCCTTAATTTCCATCATTGCTTCTCTAACCTTTTCTCCGAAAATAGCTGTAAGTCCATCAATAAATTTTTCTTTCTAACAGGGCTCATGACAATCATGCCTAGAATAGACTTTAGCTAGATAGGTATCCCTATACCATCTATAGTCTGACATTCTGCGACATCTAAGATTGTTTAATAAATTGTAGTGATGTGAGTCATCCTAAACCATCCTACGAAATGGAGGAGAATAGTTTGGAGAAGACAATTAAAGGCATCAGGAATTTCCTGACCTTGCTCATCTAATAGAGGGGTTCCCTCCGTTGATTCTTTTTTTTTTGCATCCAAAACCTTTTCATTTTGTGCTTGTGTGAAGTTTTCTCACCACACAGCTAATATTCCTATGAATCCTAGGATAATATATTTAGCAGATCTTCTAACCGACAAATTCTGTTTTTCTTGGTAGATTAATCCTACCGTATACATTTGTCTGACTATATTGATAATTTGTTAATCACTCATGGCATCTATTGTCCATTCATAGAAGGTTCCTACTTCATTGATCCTATAAGGAAAGGCTTCTTCGAATTGTAAATTCAGGGCTGAAGGCCAGGGATAATAAGTTTTGGTAATTGATGTGCATGCGGCGAATACAGGGTTCTTTGAGGGCTCTATAAGTCTTCTACTAGGAACTGGTTTCCTACTGGGTCGGACTTGCCTACTTGTACTAGGTTTATCCTGAATTTTAAGATCTTCTAACATAACATCTAAATCTTTTTCCATTTGAACCAACTTTGGTTCAGAATCATATTCCAAACCAACGATGTCTTTTGGAGGCTTTTTGGTAAGCATGTAATTTGGGCTTGGAAATGAAAAAACTAATCCCGCTTTTGGAATTAATTGTTCTACCATTTTCTCTTTCTCTCTTTGCTTCCGGCTTTTCTTTCGGGGGGAAAAAAGAAGGGATTGGTTTTTGAACAAGTGGTGAGTGAGCGAAAGGGTGAATAATTGAGGCCAAATCTATAAATTTCTTATCAATCTCGCCAAATCGTGCATTAGTGAGAAATCTTGAAGTAATAAGGTAATTTCCTAAATGATTAAGATATTCATTTGTATAGTTATTCTGTTTATAAAGATATAATATTTGTAATTGGGTAGCATTCATGGAACTAGCGGCTTGTGTATCTGCAACTTCAGGAGTTGAGATAAATGTGGTTCCATCTATGAATTCATCTGGATCTTCATGCGTTTCAACCTTGGTAGGTTCCCTAGGAGGTAATGGGACAAATGGATCCTAAAAAGCTAGGTATTGAACATGTTTTGGCTGTTCAATACGAGGTCTAGTTGGCGACCTAAATTTAACCTTAGGCTTATGGTCTGATGTTTCTCCTTTTTCAAGGGGAACGATACTGGATTTAAGGGTTCCTAGGCGATACTCTTCCCTTCTAGGATACCACTCAAAAAATGGAATGTTGCGGCACTCGCACTCACAAATCGCAAGCCTTTTTTTTTTGATGTTTTTCAATTTTCTTTGCTAAGTGAGTTTCTAAATATTCATCTAGTTTATCACTCCGCCAAAATTCTCTTTCTAATGAATTTTTATCTAATTCAAATGGTTCTACCAGATCTCAACAAGTAACCTCTCTAAAAGGTAATAGCTGTTTAGAAACTGCAGATTGTGGAGGAGATGGTGGCTCATACTGAGGATGGGCAACCTGAGAGTCTACTCTAAGACCTCTCCTCGCAATGTTACTTTAGTTTTCTCCTAAAACTGATGGTCTAGACTAGATAAAACTTTCTATTCTAGCCGTCCTATACTGGGTCATTGATCTTTGATGAACTAATGGTGGTTCATCTGATGAAATGGATTCGGTTTCTGCCAAAGAAGTTGGTCGAAATCTAATAGCCATATCACCATTTTCATAAGTGATATAACCTTGAACTAGTTCGCTAGGTGGCCTAATCTGGACTAGGTTGACTCTAGGGCATACCCATCTTCAAGATAATTTATCTCGTCTCGCCTAAGGAGTCGAGGAATCATCAATTCTACATTGGGAGATGCTTCAAAGCAAATTGTTTGCCTAGGAGGCAAATTGGGTGAATATCTAATGTGAGACACTTTTCTTTGTGCTCATATTATCTATTCCAATGATGAAATTGGGTTAAGTATTAAAATATGCTGGACCATTGGTTAACGAAGTCTACGCATTTCCAATTATAGAGTCTTTATAATTGAAGATTCCGGTGTCTCTAAGGACAACTAGCATAGAGCTATTAGCCCTAGCTTCACTAATGGTTTGAGTCCGATTTGGACACAACCAACATGGCAATCACGATATCCTAGTCTAGCATATCGTTTTGATGATTTCTTAGAAAATAAAGATAATAATATTAATCAGAGAATTTTATTGATAATTGATAACCTACAGAATATTTAGAAGAAGAATCCAAAAATGATCACCCTCAGATCACCCTCATTTTTCAAACGGGGGAAGAACTCTCGACCTGTTTTTATTATTAATATTGTAATTTTTTCTATTATTATTACTTATTATTGTTATTGTTATTATTAGTTTTTCAATTATTATTATTACTGCTGTTGTTGTAATAATAATAATATTATTATTACTACTTATTATTGTTATTGTTATTATTAGTTTTTCTATTATTATTACTACTACTATTATTGTTAGTATTATTATTATTATTATTATAATTATTGTTTTTGTTATTGTTGCTGTTTTTATTACTTCTATTATTATTACTAGTACTATTGTTTTATTATTACTCCTTTTAATTATTATTTTTCTTGATTTTTTTTAATTATTAATTATTATTATTATTATTATTATTATTATTATTGTAATTTTTTATTATTACTATTTATACCTGTTATTTTTATTATTATGATTTTTAGTATTTATTATTATTACTGTTTTTGTTGTTGTTATTATTATGTCTATTATTATCATAGTCATTATTACTATTCGTATTAGTATGCTAATAATATTTATATTAATGTTAAACCAATACTTGTAATATTCATATTAATATTGCACTAATGCTAATAATATTTATTTTATTATTACCTCTATTATTATTACTAGTACTATTGTTTTATTATTACTCCTTTTAATTATTATTTTTCTTGATTTTTTTATTAATAATAATAATAATTATTATTATTATTATTGTAATTTTTTATTATTACTATTTATACCTGTTATTTTTATTATTATGATTTTTAGTATTTATTATTATTACTGTTTTTGTTGTTGTTATTATTATGTCTATTATTATCATAGTTATTATTACTATTCGTATTAGTATGCTAATAATATTTATATTAATGTTAAACCAATACTTGTAATATTTATATTAATATTGCACTAATGCTAATAATATTTATTTTATTATTATTTATGTACTATTGCTATTATTTTATTATTACTTCTATTATTATTATGGTTGTTGTTATTAATTTTATTGTCTTGTTGTTATTAATAATAATAATAATTTTTATTATTCCTGAAGTTTTTTTAATTATTACTACTAATTGTTACTATTGTTAATATTATTGAAATTATTACTATTATTATTAGTACTACTACTACTTTTTTTTTTATGACAACTTTTTTATAATTAATTTTATTGACTTTTTGTTGCTGTTATTATTATTATTATTATCATTATTATTTTTGTTGTCATTATTATTATTATTATTATTATTATTACAAATTTTTTTATTATTATTATTTTTGTTCTTGACTTGTTGTTATTATTAATAACAATACTTATTTTTATTGTAGTAGCTGTTTTTATTAATACTAACTTTTTTTCTTGACTTATTGTTATTATTATTAATTATTAATTATAACTACTTATATATATACCTATTATTTTCATTATTATGATTTTTAGTATTTATTATTATTACTGTTTTATTATTATCATTATTATTTTTGTTGTCATTATTAGTACTAACTTTTTTCTTGACTTCTTGTTGTTATTATTCATTATTAATTTTATTACTACTTATATTTTATTTTTATGATTTTTAGTATTTATTATTACTACTTTTTTTTTGTTATATTTATATTAATGTTAAACCAATACTTATAATATTTATATTATATTGCACTAATGCTAATAATATTTATTTTATTATTATTTGTGTACTATTGTTATTATTTTATTATTACTTCTATTATTATTATGGTTGTTATTATTATTATTACTAGTACTACTGTTTTATTATTACTAATATTATTATTAATTTTATTGTCTTGTTGTTATTAATAATAATAATAATTTTTATTATTATTGAAGTTGTTTTAATTACTACTACTACTTTTTTAATAAAAAGTAGTAGTAGTAATATTATTAAAATAAAAATAAAAATAAAAATAATAATTATTATTATTACTACTACTACTACTTTTTTATAATTAATTTTCTTGACTTTTTGTTGTTGTTATTATCATTATTATCATTATTATTATAAATGAACAAAATTAATAATTGGACTATCAGAATTCCAAATAATAAATACAGCCAGACAAGTGTATAAAGTAGGATTAATATATCAAGAAAAACAGGATTTAACAGTTAGAAAATCTACAGAGAAAATTATTCTAAGATTCATAGGAATTCTCGCCGTCTGGTGGGAAAATTTTACAGATTTTCTAAAGGATATAATTCTTGAAGCAAAATTAGAAGACAATCATGGAAATATTGTTTTAAATAATCAGGGACAACCAATCCCAAATTCTCTAAATGTATTATTGCAAACATTACTTTTAAATTTTGTAGAATGGGCTAAAGATGAAACCCATGGATATAATATTTTAAATAATATTCGTTGTAGAAAGATGTCTGATTATAGATGGTATAGAGATACCTTTATAGCTAGAGTTTATTCTAGAAAAGATTGTCATGAAGCCCATTGGAAAGAAAAGTTTGTAGACAGATTGCCTCCTATCTTTAGTGAAAAGGTTAAAGATGAAATGATGTCAATGAAAGACCAAGAAGGTCATACCTATGATTTCTCTGAATGGACATTTGGAGAAATAAATCAAGTAATTAAAGAAGTTGCCTCTAAACTTTGCAAAGACTTAAAGTTTAAACTTAGTTTAGAAAAAGAAAGGCAAGCAACAAAACAAGAATTAGGAACCTGATGTGAACAATTTGTTTATCCAGGATTCTCAAAAAAAAAATATAGGAGAAAATATTATCATCCTAATACCTCTAAAAATCCTTCAAAAGGAAAACATAAACTTCTCATAAAAGAAGATATAAAAAACAATCATATTCAAAATCTCATTCTAAGTCTAATAAGCAAAATTCTAAAACTATTAAATGTTTCAATTGTGGTAAAGAAGGACATTACGCTAACAAGTGTAGGCTTGCTAGGCAAATTAGGTCATTAGACTTAGAAGAAGATCTAAAAGATAAACTAATTTTTCATTTATGTACAATAAAAGAAGATAAAGATTCTGAAAAACCTATAAAAATAACAACAGAAAAATATGCAACAAGAAAAGAAGTTAAAGCAGATGATACAAGTCTTAACATCTCTCCAATCGAAAAAATTATTATACAAAAATGGTATTGTAAAATTAATTTAAGAATTTCAATAGATTATTCTCAAGATTTTATAGCTATGATTGACTCAGGAGCAGATCTTAATTGTATAAGAGAAGGATTAATTCCCACAAAATATTTTGTTAAAACTAAAGAACAATTAAGAAGCGCTTCTAACCAAAAACTTGAACTTAAATACAAATTACCTAAAGCAAAAGTTTGTAATCAAGGAATTTGCTTTAATACAAGTTTTGTCTTAATTAAAAATCTTTCACATCCATTAATTTTAGGATTACCCTTTCTCTATCTTTTGCACCCTATGCAAATCACTAGGGAAGGAATAGAAACAAAGTTTTAGGAAAACCATTAAAATTTTATTTTGAATATCCGCCTCAAGCTAGAGATTTGAATATATTAAAATTTAACAATATTCAACCTGAAGATACGATAAGTATAATTAATAATAAAATTTATCATATCAATTCTTTAAAGGAAGAAATTTCTGTTAAAAGAATAGACAATCAAATTGAAAAATCTTTAACAAAATAAAGGAATTTCAAGATAAACTTGAAAAAGAAGTTTGCTCCAATATTCCTAATGCATTTTGAAATAGAAAACAACATCAAGTTGACTTACCTTATGAACCAGATTTTAATGAGAAAAATATTCCTACAAAAGCTAGACCAATTCAAATGTCTCCAGAATTAACAGAATATTGTAAAAAGGAAATTCAAGGACTTCTTGATAAACACTTAATCAGACCTTCAAAATCTCCCTGGAGTTGTTCAGGATTTTATGTTCAAAATGCAACCGAAATTGAAAGAGGTGTTCCGCGCCTTGTAATTAATTATAAACCTTTGAATAAAGCATTAAGATGGATAAGATATCCAATTCCAAATAAGGATGATCTTCTTAAGAGATTACATAAAGCTAAGGTATTTTCCAAATTTGACATGAAGTCAAGATTTTGGCAAATACAAATCTCTGAAAATGATAGGTATAAAACTGCCTTTACCGTTCCATTTGGTCAATACGAATGGAATGTAATGCCATTTGGACTTAAAAATGCTCCCAGTGAATACCAAAAGATAATGAATGATATTTTTAATCCCTTTTCATCATTTTCCATTGTTTATATTGATGATGTTTTAATATTTTCAGACTCATTTGAACAGCATTGGAAACATCTTTATCATTTTGAGAAAATTATAAAACAAAATGGTTTAGTTGTTTCAGCCCCAAAAATCAAGCTCTTTCAGACAAAAGTTCGATTTTTAGGACATGATATCTATTTGGGCCGAATTCGACCAATTCATAGAGCTATTGAATTTGCTACAAAATTTCCTGATGAAATTAAGGACAAGAATCAATTACAAAGATTTCTTGGTTGCCTTAATTACGTTTCTCATTTTATTAAAAATTTACTACCTCAATGTAAAATTTTATTTGATCTACTTAAGAAGTCGCCCTCACCATGGACAGATGCTCATACCAAAAAGGTAAAAGAATTAAAACAGTTAATTCAAACTTTACCCTGTACTGCTATTCTTCAACCCTCTTATTTTAAAATTGTTGAAACAAATGCCTTTGAACTTGGTTATGGAGGTATTTTGAAGCAACAGAATCCCTCCGGGGGGGAAAAAGAGTTAGTTAAATTTGCCTCTGGAATCTGGAATACAGCCCAAAAAAACTACTCCACAGTTAAAAAAGAAATATTGGCTATAGTTATCTGTATTTCCAAATTTCAAAGCGATCTATTAAATCAAAAATTCCTTATAAGAGTCGATTGTAAATTTGCAAAGTTTGTTCTGACAAAAGACGTCGAAAATCTTGCGTCAAAGCAAATATTTGCAAGATGGCAAGCCATTCTTAGTATATTCGATTTTGATATTGAATATATTAAGGGTGAGAATAATAATCTCCCTGATTTCTTATCAAGAGAGCTTTTGCAGGGAAAAGAAGAATTGGCCAGCAATGGCAGGTGACAGAAAGAGTCAAGTGATCCCTGTCTCTATTTCAAAATTCGACAAAAGTCAAAAACTGACTCAAAAGAGTCCAGCATCTTCATCATCATCAATGGACACAAGTCCAAAGGTAAAAATCGGCATAAAGCCATCAAACCCTAATCTTCTCTCATTAGAGTCACCCCCTTCGAAGGCGACTCTCATTCCTGCAGGAGTAGGCACTTCCTCAAAAAGTCCAGAGACTTCTCTCCAATTGAGCAACAGGTTTAGTCCCTTGAATAAACCCTTGGACTTTCCTACTTTGCAATCCAGGGCTGCCTCTTTTGCACAGGTTGCAGCATCCCCCAAGAAGTCTCAAACCCAAAAACCCATTCAACCGAGGCAGTCTCCTGCTTCAGGTTTTATTAGTAAAAAATTTATAAAATTTTCCAATCTTGAACCCTCATTCCTTAAGCAAGAATTTCTTGATGAACCACATAAGCTTGCAAGCCGAATCATTAAAAGAACTCATGATTTTGTTGGAGCCCAAACTCCCAAAAACCTTGATTTTTATGAATTCATTCTTCTTGACACCCAATCCGTAGAACTTGCTGAAATTCCTAACAAGAATGACTCGTCAAGAATCATTTTTATTAAATTCAGAATTAAGAGAATTATTTCGATGGAACAATGGGGAGACCCAAATATGGTTCGAAAATTTTCTTTAAAATTTGTTCATCAACATTTTGATTATTGGGACTATGTTGATGCATGGTTTAAATTTATTTTAAAACAAAATCAAAACTATTCTCTTACATGGTTTTGCTACTTTTGCCCAAAACTTTCAACAAAAATTCCTATTTGGTTTATTGAATGGTGGAATAAATTTGGACTTGATCTATCCATTTTACCAACAGATGTCGAAATTTGTTTCAATTATTGGAAATCATTGATTAATATTCCTAAAACCTGGTCTAAGGTGCCAGAGCTTTTCTTATTTGCAAAACATTTTAGCCTCACTTGGATTCTATTCTTGGATTATGAAATCCGAGATAAATCTATTGGTGACTTTGAAGTTCCCCAGCTTGGAAGAAGAATTAAGATCAAATGGTGGCCAGCCATGGATCTTACAAATTTTACTCTGGCTAATATTGATAAGTGGGTCAGTCTGCATCCACATTTAGCGAAGAACACTCCAGTTAAAGCTCCTTCAGCAAAGTCATCCCCAATGACCATTGAAGAATATAAAGACCGTATGCTTAAAGCTGTTACTGCGAAAGAAATTCAAGCCATTTCAAAAGAATTCAGATTATCACAAGCATATTCGCCAGCTCATGAAGGGCCCAGTTCTGATTCTTTCAAAGACACATAGTCTGTCGAAATTCCAAATTTCGCACAAGAAAATGAGGACGATTGCTATGGCATCCTCGACTCCCTTGATTTTGATATGCGTGGAACCTACCGTGCATAAAGCATTGGCCGCCGACGCAAAATCTAAAATTATCTGAGTCATAAAGCTAGTGCGGGTCATCATGAAGACGACATCCGACAAAGTAAAGTTTACTTTTTAAAAAGTTATTCTCAGCCGACGCATGAGGACAATCGACGCCTTGAAGGCATCTAGTCAGCATAATCACTATAGTAGCTTTAAATTATTTTAATGTACTTTTAAGATCATATAAATTGGGAGCCACTCGAGAGGGAGAGGCAGAATGTAATAGAATGAGTTGGGCAGACGAGTGTTGCAAAGACGACCCTTGTAAACCTGTTGCTTCTCAATTACTGTAAGCATTCTCAACTATTTTAATAAAGTTCTAATTTATATTATTCATGTCTTCTTTATCTTATTTTACGATCCTTCGTTGAGTTGGTATCAGAGCAAGATTTAGACCTGATTTATATTAAGGGTGAGAATAATAATCTCCCTGATTTCTTATCAAGAGAGTTTTTGCAGGGAAAAGAAGAATTGGCCAGCAATGGCAGGTGACAGAAAGAGTCAGGGGATCCCTGTCTCTA
>CM067261.1:12409020-12444020 GCA_034195605.1 Santalum album | reverse complement strand
TTTGCCTTTAGAATAAATTGATTTCGGGTTTATGGAAGGGAGCTTCCAATCTTGTAAACTTCTTTCTTCCTAAACACCTTCGGTGCTAATAATTGAAGAACTAGTTGGAATTTCTTCAGATCTTACAGATCTTGTTTCCATGAATACTATTTTGTTTATCTCACGGCTACGACTAATTACAGGATATGACCTAACCTGGCTAACTCCGCCTTCAACGGTCTTTTCCTAACGTAGTACAGGAGCCTAAACTAGATAGTGTCCAGGGATCAAAGATATGCAAAATCTAAATTAGTTCCAAATAATTTTCAATTATTAGGGTGAAGATAACCTAGGATTAGGGTTTACTCGATTGTTTGGCTCTGATACCAATGCGACTAAATGTATTACTACAAACACTACTTTTGCATTTTATAGGATGGGCTAAAGACGAAGCCCATGGATATAATATTTTGAACAATATTCGTTGCAAGAAAATGTCTGATTATAGATGGTATAGAGATACCTTTATTGCCAGAGTTTATTCTAGAAAAGATTGCCATGAAGCCCATTGGAAAGAGAAATTTGTTGATGGACTACCTCCTATTTTTAGTGAAAAGGTTAAGGATGAAATGATGTCTATGAAAGATCAAGAAGGACATACATATGATTTCTCTGAATGGACATTCGGAGAAATAAATCAAGTAATTAAAGAAATTGCATCTAAACTTTGTAAAGATTTAAAATTCAAACTCAGCCTAGAAAAAGAACGGCAAGCAACGAAACAAGAATTAGGCACGTGGTGCGAACAATTTGGATATCCAGGATTTTCAAAGAGAAAACATATAAGAAAATACTATCCTCCTCCAAATACCTCTAAAAAGCAAAAACATAAAACTTATAAGAAAAAATCATATTTAAAACCCTCGAAATCTCCTGTTAAAAATAAACAGAGCACTAAAGCCAAACCCATAAAATGCTTTAATTGCGGTAAAACAGGGCATTATGCAAATAAGTGTAGACTCGCTAGACGAATTAGGTCATTAGATCTCGAAGAAGAGTTAAAAGAAAAATTGATTCTTCAATTATGTGCAATAAAAGAAGATGAAACCAGTTCTTCTGAAGAATCTGACGAAGAACTAGATATTAATGATCTCTCTGAAGATGATAGTGATTACCAGTCTCCAGAAGAAGAACTTGAATGTACAAATCCAATTCAAGTTTGTTCTGAATGCTCATGTTCAAAGAAAACAATAAACACTCTAGATCAAGATGTTGAATTTTTACTAAATACTGCTGTTAAAATAAATGACGAAGAAATTAGAGAACAATGCCTACAAAGAGTAAAAGAAAAGTTAAAATCTAAATCGGAATTAGGAGAATCTTCTAATAGAAATTCTAGATATAATGAAGGCTTTAATCAAGACGTTCTAGAAGTTGTTAAGCGACCTAGACCCCTTAATATCGCTAGAAATGCTGAAATTAAAGATTTACAGCAAGAAGTAAAAGAAATTAAATTCGAAATAAAAACTCTTAAAGAAAAAGTACGAGATTTAGAACAACCCCAATTACCTGTAAAAGTAACAACGGACAAATATCTAACAAGAGAAGAAAACGAAGAAGATGATACAAGTCTTAACATCTCACCAATAGAGAAAATTGTTATACAAAATGGTACTGTAGAATCACTTTAAAAATTTCTACAGATTACTCCCAAGACTTTGTTGCTATGATTGATTCAGGCGCAGATCTTAATTGTATACGAGAAGGTTTAATTCCTACAAAATATTTTGATAAAACTAAAGAACAATTAAGAAGTGCTTCAAACCAAAAGCTTGAACTAAAATATAAATTACCCAAAGCAAAAGTTTGTAATCAAGGAATTTGCTTTAATACCAGCTTTGTTCTAATAAAAAATCTCTCACATCCGTTGATTTTGGGATTACCTTTTCTTTATCTCTTGCACCCTATGCAAATTACTAGGGAAGGAATTGAAACGAAAGTTTTAGGAAAACCAGTAAAATTTTATTTTAAATACCCACCGCAAGCTAGAGACTTAAATATCTTGAAATTCAATAATATTCAACCTGAAACGATAAATTTAATTAATTCTAAAACTCATCATATTAATTCTTTAAAAGAAGAAATCTCTGTTAAAAGGATAGAAGATCAAATTGAAAAATCCTCTACAAAAATAAGAGAATTTCAAGAAAAACTCGAAAAAGAAATTTGCTCTAATATTCCTAATGCATTTTGGAACAGAAAACAGCATCAAGTCGATTTACCTTATGAACCTACTTTCGATGAGAAAAATATTCCTACAAAAGCTCGACCAATTCAAATGTCTCAAGAATTAACCGAATATTGTAAAAAAGAAATTCAGGGTCTTTTAGAAAAACAATTAATTAGACCTTCTAAATCTCCTTGAAGTTGTTCAGGTTTTTATGTTCAGAATGCAGCTGAAATTGAAAGAGGTGCTCCACGCCTTGTAATAAACTATAAACCTTTGAATACAGCATTAAGATGGATCAGATATCCTATTCTTAATAAAGAAGATCTTCTTAAAAGATTGCATACAGCTAAAGTATTTTCCAAATTTGACATGAAGTCAGGATTTTGGCAAATACAAATTTCTGAAAAAGATAGATATAAAACTGCCTTTACTGTCCCATTTGGGCAGTATGAATGGAATGTTATGCCATTTGGGCTAAAAAATGCCCCTAGTGAATATCAGAAGATTATGAATGATATTTTTAACCCTTTCTCTTCATTCTCCATTGTTTATATTGATGATGTTCTGATCTTTTCTGATTCTTTTGAACAGCGTTGGAAACATCTTTACCAATTTGAGAAAATTATAAACCAAAATGGTTTGGTTGTTTCAGCCTCAAAAATCAAACTTTTTCAAACCAAAGTTCGCTTTTTGGGACATGATATTTATTTAGGCCGGATTCGTCCAATTCATCGGGCCATCGAATTTGCTACAAAATTCCCCGACGAAATTAAAGATAAAAACCAGTTGCAATGATTTCTTGGTTGCCTGAATTATGTTTCTTATTTTATTAAAAATTTACGTCCTCAATGTAAACTTTTATTTGACCGGCTTAAGAAGTCACCTCCACCATGGACAGATGCTCATACCACCAAGGTCAAAGAGTTGAAACATCTCATTCAAACTCTCCCTTGTACTGCTATTCTTCAGCCCTCTTATTTTAAAATCGTTGAGACCGATGCCTCTGATCTTGGATATGGAGGTATTTTAAAGCAACGAACTCCCTCGGGGGGGGGAGGGGAAGAAGAGTTAGTAAAATTTGCCTCTGGAATTTGGAATACCGCCCAAAGGAACTATTCCACGGTTAAGAAAGAAATTCTGGCAATAGTTCTTTGTATCACCAAATTCCAAAGCGATTTATTAAATCAAAAATTTCTTATAAGAGTTGATTGCAAATCTGCAAAGTTTGTTTTGATCAAAGACGTTAAAAATCTTGCATCAAAGCAAATATTTGCAAGATGGAAAGCTATCCTTAGTATATTCGATTTTGATATAGAATATATTAAGGGTGAAAATAACAATCTCCCTGATTTCTAATCTAGAGAATTTTTGCAGGGAAAAGAAGAATTGGCCAGCAATGGTAGGTGATAGAAAGAGCCAGGGGATCCCTGTCTCTATTTCAAAATTTGACAAAAGTCCGAAAGTGACTCAAAAGAGTCCAGTCTCATCATCATCTTCCATGGATACAAGCCCAAAGGTAAAAATCGGCATAAAGCCAGCGAACCCTAATCTTCTCTCATTTGAGTCACCCCCTTTGAAGGCGACTCTCATTCATGAAGGAGTAGGTACTTCCTCAAAAAGTCCTGAGACTTCACTTCAATTGAGCAACAGGTTTAGTCCCTTGAATAAACCCTCGGACTTTCCTGCTCTGCAATCTCGGGTTGCTTCCTTTGCACAGGTTGCTGCGACTCCCAAAAAGTCGCAGCCCTAGAAACCCATTCTGCCGAGGCAGTCCCCTGCTTCAGGTTTTATCAGTAAAAGGTTCATAAAATTTTGTAACCTTGAACCCTCATTTCTTAAACAAGAGTTTTTGGATCAACCTCAGAGACTTGCCAACCAAATCATCAAAAGATCCCATGATTTTGTAGGAGCAATGACTCCTAAGAATCTTGATTTTTATGAATTCATCCTCCTTGACACCCAATCCGTTGAGCTGTCAGAAATTCCTGATAAAAATGATACTTCGAGGATTATTTTCATTAAGTTCAGAATTAAGAAAATAATAACCATGGAACAATGGGGAGATCCCAACATGGTTAGAAAATTCTCTTTGAAATTTGTTCCTCAGCATTTTGACTATTGGGACTATGTTGATGCATGGTTCAAATTTATTTTAAAATAAAATCAAAATTATTCTCTCACATGGTTTTGCTATTTTTGCCCAAAACTTTCAACAAAAATTCCTATTTGGTTTATTGAATGGTGGCATAAATTCGGACTCGATTTGTCCATTTTACCAGAAGATGTTGAAATTTGTTTTAATTATTGGAAATCATTGATTGATATTCCTAAAACCTGGTCCGAGGTGCCAGAGCTGTTCTTATTTGCAAAACATTTTAGCCTCACTTGGATTCTTTTCTTGGATTATGAGATCCGAGACAAATCCATTGGTGACTTTGAAGTCCCTCAGCTTGGAAGAAGAATCAAGATCAAATGGTGGCCAGCCATGGATCTTACAAATTTTACTCTAGCTAACATTGACAAGTGGATCACTCTACACCCACATTTAGCGAAGGACGCTCCAGCTAAGGCTCCTTCAACATCATCATCCCCAATGACTATTGAAGAATACAAGGACCGTATGCTTAAAGCAACCACGGCGGAACAGATTCAGGCTATTTCAAAAGAATTCAGATTATCTCAAGAGACCACTCCAGCTCATGAAAGGCCCAGGTCAAATCCTTTTGAAGATTCTCAATCTACCACTAATTATGCACAAGACAATGAGGACGACTGCTATGGAATCCTCGACCCACTTGACTTCGACATTCGTGGGACCTACCGAGCATAATGATTTGGTAGTCGACACAAGACGACAAATTATCCCACTCAGGGATGAGTCATCTCCGACAGATTGAAAAGTAGACATTACATAAAGTAAAACCTACTTTAATTAAAGTTATCACAGGACATCATGAAGACGTCCAACGCACCAGCCGACGCATCCAGACAAAATGCTATGACGGCATCGAGTCAGCAACCATTAGTCTATTTTGTACTCATTTTGCTTTGCTTTTCTGTAAGCCTTGTCCTATAAAAGGCCAAAAGTTTTAGTTGAAAGGCAGAGGCTAAATTTACGATGAGTTAGGCAGACGAGTGTTGCAAAGACGAACCTTGCAAACCTTTTGCTCCTCAATTATTATGTTGCAAAGACGAACCTTGCAAACCTTTTGCTCCTCAATTATTGTAAGCCTTCTCAATTGTTTAATGGAATTGTTTAATGTTTATATATTGCATCTCGTATCAATGCATTTATTTGCTTTCTGAAGCAGATTTATTTTCCTGAATTTATTTGCCTGAAATTGCTTTCGATTTCGATCCTTAGTCGCATTGTGTCGTTGTTGTTGTCATTATTGTTATTATTATTATTATTATTTTGTAGTTGTTTTTATTATTACTACTTATTGTTGTTGTGGTTATTATTATTATTATTATTATTATTATCATTGATATTATTATTATTATTACTATTAATATTATTATAATAGTAAAAATACTAATACTAGAAATAATATTATTATTAGTTTTATTATTATTAAAAATAATATTGGTGATAATAGTAGTATACATTTAATACTAATAACAATAATAATAAATGTAATATGCTAATAACAATAATGTCAAACCAACATATATAGTCTTTATAATGTTAGCAATAATAATTATTGTTAATACTTTAATTATTATGGTTCTTGACTTGTTTTTATTCTTATTAATTATTATTATCATTATTGAAGTTATTTTTATTATCAGTACTTATTGTTGTTGTTGTTCTTCCTCTTCTTATTATTACTTATTGTTGTTATTGTTATGATTATTATTGGTAATATTATTATTATTTCTGCTTTATTATTATTATTATTATTATTATACTATGTTAATGGTAATATATGACTATGTTTTAAAATAACAATAATAATAATAGTAATATAATAATAATAATAATAATAATAATATAGCATTTATAATATTAATGAGAATAATAATATTAAAATTATTTATAATAACAATAATATTAATATTATTAATAGTAATAGGATGCATATTTACACTAATATCGTATTATTATTATTATTGATATTAATATTAGGAATATTAACATTATTACAATTGTTACAATTACAATTATTATTAATATTATTACTTTTGTCTTATTATTACTCTTATCATTATTATTATTGTTGTTGGATTATCATTATTATTATTATTATTATAGCTAATATTCAAAAAGGTATTATTATTGTTGTTGTTATTGTTGTTGTTGTAATGATGATGATTATGGGATGATAATGAAGATATATTACCATTAACATAGTAGTATAATAATAAATAAATAAATAAGAAATAATAATAATATTAACAATAATAATAATAAAAGTAACAACAATAAGTACTAATATTAAATACAAATTCAATAATGAAAATAACAATTAATAATAATAACAAACAAATCAAGAACAATAATAATAATAAAAGTAGTAACAATAATTATTACTGCTAATATTATAAATATTATTAGCATTAGCATATTGATATAAATATTATTAGTATTATTATTATTAATATGAATATATTAATGTTAATATTAATAGTAGTAATAGTTATAATAGTAATAGTAATAATAGTAATCATAAGAATAATTAGAGTAGTAGTAATAATAATAATAATAATAATCATCACCATAATAATAAATATAACATTCATAATGAAAGACAGATAACTACTCAAAATTCAAATAATTAGGAGTAACGGACCTGATTAGCCAAGCCAACTCCACAGCCGAGAAGAATTCGGCCAACAATGAGCATGGCGAGATCCTGAGCTGCGGCATTGAGCGCCACCCGAGCCAGGAGGAAGCACCCCGCGATCAGCATGGTTGGTTTCTGGCCGAGCTGCCGCGTGGGGAAAAAGGGACTAAAAAGCATAAGAACAAACAAGGGAAAAGGTAGAAATCCTAAGAGGAAATTTAAACAATGACAAGAACAGTTAACTAACAATGACAATAACAATCAAGGAACAAAATTCTGAGAATAGGGAAGGAACTTTTAGCAATCTGTTCAGTCTGAACAGTCGAGGAACAATAATACTATTGCTTGGTTCGATTGCAAACCATAGCAATGCATAGGATTGCATTGATGACGCTCCTACGTTGCCTTTCTAATTGGAGGATCAATGCATAGGCACGATTAACAATGGGGAGTGGGTTCATTAAGTGTATCTTCCCCCTAGCAGTGGAATAGGAGTCGTCCAGAACGACTAAAAACTGTAGGGTTTCTTAGTTTCTTGCGCCTTTCATCGTTTAACCCTCGTAGCTCCATATGTACCGGCAGGGACAGATGAACATGACATCAATTCATACCACAGTGCTTTCAATTGTGTAAAATATGCAGCAACAGAATATATAACACAGGATATAAAGCTATTGCTTGGGTTATAAACAGGTTCTCTGCAGAATTGGTTTTTGCGCTGCCTTCATAGAATATATAAAAGCAACAGCCTAATGGTGAATAATTGCAGTCCAATCATGATGGGAATAATATAACACAGGATGATCAGCAAAGATGCCCAAACAAGTTTTCAAACCGAGGATGGAAATTAATGCATAAATTGAAGAATTACTCAAAAACCAAGATCAACTGATGGAAAGCCAAGCCAAACAAAGGGGAAATGACCATGTCACTTCACCTCATAGTAAACATTTCCAGAACACCATCCTCTCGCAGGATCAACTCTTGCCAGCTTTTGTGGTATGAAGACAGTGCTTCAGCTCCTGAAGAGGCACATCAACATCCAATTGACTTCTGGAATGTACATTTGCCCATATATTTTACTTGAGGTATGAACAATCTTTATGTGTGGAAAGCAATTCAATGCGCAGCACTGGCTTATATAATGGAGAGTGTAGCAGATATTACAGCCTGACTCCCAACAACGGCAGCAAAAGTGGCCACTACGAAAGCTGGCCAAAACACAGCTTCTGTATGACAGGATAATGGGATTAAACCACGTGCATGTATGCCACATGGTGAAAGATTAACATTTGAATTTGAGGGAACAACTTGTTTCCTGGTATAGCTTTATAAAAGCTTCTTTGAATATCGTCATGGTGCTTAGAAAGGAGTGCAGCCTCGCCCACATAAGCAAGAACCAGACTGGGATACACCAGAAATGTGAATGCTATCTGCAATTAGAACATTGTGAATGAAAATTAAGTTAGAGCACTTATTTTTAGTTTTTCTTTCAAATCTTCACTCACATGAATGTTAGAGAACTTCTTTGAGGTGAACAGTTACCTTGATCGAGGTCGGCGAGAAATGCCCCAAGTCAGCAAACATTGTCTTAACAACTGAGATGGTAGTCCCAGAATAAATAAGCAAGTTTGAATGAGCTCTATAACACAGAAACTGAACCACTATAACTGGATCGAAAGTGTGAGATAGAAACCTGCAATTGAAAGCACCACTCCTCCTAATGACACCCATCCTTCAGAACATGTGCTTCTGATAAACTTCATGTAAGCTGGAGAAAGTGCATGAAACATGTGGATTCCAGTTGACAATGTTGTATATCACAATGCCGCAAATACAGAGAAGCCAAGCTGTGACAATCGGACAAACACGAAAGCAAACTCTTTGTGTGCCATGATATTGAAAGGAGAATAACCCCATTAAAATAATGCATGAGATCATGATGACATAATCTGAAAGAAGAGAATTTGCATTGAGTATAATCAGAAAATAATAATATTGGGCATGATTAGCAATCCATAATGGTGAATAGAGTGAAGCTGGACTTACTGTCGTGAAGATTTGTGATTTTAAGCTTTACGTCTAAAACTGCTGAAAGAACTGGAAAGATATTACAGATGAGTAAATATATGAATCAACCAAGATTACAACTGAATGGAAAAGCATCCTTCGCAAGACTCATCGGTCTGATTTTAGAGAATTTATCCTAGGTCTTCTACTTCCTTATCCAGATTGATAACATCCTAATTTGATTTACTGTCAGTTCAAAATTCATCCCTTAATAGCCCTCCATTCCTGCTTCTACTCAAAATATCAGGTCCGAAATGCATACAAGACTAAGAATAGAAGAAAGACTAGAGTAAATTCCAGCTACCTGATATTGCTGGAGTGAATATACCATCACCAATTGCCATACATGTTCCCAACAGAATAAAAATGAATAGTATTTTCCATAGTTTTGGATGCTTCTCAAAGAAAGACTTCAAGGCAAAACTCTGCAGATAGCGTTTTGAAAAAAGAGAAGGTTTGACAAAACAAGGTCTTAATCCTACGAATGTACATTACTTTGAAGGAAAAAAAATAGAAAAAAAAAAAAACAGAGAAGGTTTGCATGCAAGCTCATCTATGATTGCTCCATAGTGCATATTTGCATAAGGCTTCTCACCAGTGAGAATCTCTCATAAGACGATGGCAAAGGAGAACACATCAACCTGCCAGTGAAAAAAGGCAAGCAGCTAAGACTAGCACAAGCAAAGTGGTTTGAAATTTAGATGAACGAATATCGTAATAATCATGAAGCCAGAGTTTCTTTTTTCACTAATTTGGGATCAAGTTCATAGACACTTATTAAACTAAGATCCATCTTCAGTGCGACTAAGATCCATATCCAATAAAAATAACTCTTAAGCAATGTATCATCATCATGAGAAAAGGAAGAAAAGGACCATGTAAGAACTTATATAGCAGTACCATACACTTGAGTAAAGTTCTATAACTGGAGTAATCACATGCACAACCAACCATTTCAAAAAACCATAGGAACAGCCCATTACAGCAGAACAACAGCAGAACAAAAAACAAAAAAGCCACGAGACCTTATACAAGAGGGAGAATCAATGTACAGGCACGATTAACAATAGGGAGTGGGTTCATTAGGTGTATAGGCAGGATTAACAATAGGCAGGAGAATCAATGCAAAAGCTGGTTCTCTGCAGAATTGCTATTTGCGCTGCCTTCACAGAATATAAAAAAGCAACAGTCTATAGGTAAATAATTGCAGTCCAATCATGATGGGAAGGATGATCAGCAAGGATGCCCAAACAAGTTTTCAATCCGAGGATGGAAATTAATGCATAAATTGAAGAATTACTCAAAAACCAAGATCAACTGATGGAAAGCCAAGCCAAACATAGGGGAAATGACCATGTCACTTCACCTCATAGTAGACATTTCCAGAACACCTTCCTCTCACAGGATCAACTCTTGCCAGCTTTTGTGGCATGAAGACGGTGCTTCAGCTCCTGAAGAGGCATATCGACATCCAATTGACTTCTGGAATGTACATCTGCCCATATATTTTACTTAAGGTATGAACAATCTTTATGTGTGGGAAGCAATTCAATGCGCAGCACTGGCTTATATAATGGAGTGTAGCAGATATTACAGCCTGACTCCCAAGAACAGCAGCAAAAGTGGCCACTACGAAAACTGGCCAAAACACAGCTTCTGTATGTCAGGGTAATGGGATTAAACCACGTGCACGTATGCCACATGGTGAAAGATTAACAGGGAACAACTTGTTTCCTGGTATAGCGTTATAAAAGCTTATTTGAATATCGTCATGATGCTTAGAAAGGAATGCAGCCTCGTCCACATAAGCAAGAACCAGACAGGGATACACCAGAAATGTGAATGCTATCTGCAATTAGAACATTGTGAATGAAAATTAAGTTAGAGCACTTATTTTTAGTTTTTCTTTCAAATCATCACTCACATGAATGTTAGAGAACTTCTTTGAGGTGAACAGTTACCTTGATCAAGGTCGGCGAGAAATGCCTCAAGCCAGCAGACATTGTCTCAACAAATGAGATGGTAGTCCCAAAATAAATAAGCAAGTTTGGAGGAGCTCTATAACACAGAAATTGAACCACTATAACTGGATCAAAAGTGTAAGATAGAAACCGGCAATTGAAAGCACCACTCCTCCTAATGACACCCATCCCTCAGAACATGTGCTTCTGATAAACTTCATGTAAGCTGGAGAAAGTGCGTGAAACATGTGGATTCCAGTGGACAATGTTGTATATCCCAATGCCGCAAATACAGAGAAGCCAAGCTGTGACAATCGGACAAACACGAAAGCAACTCTTTGCGTGCCATGATGTTGAAAGGAGAATAACCCCATTAAAATAATGCATGAGATCATGATGACATAATCTGAAAGAAGAGAATTTGGATTGAATATAATCAGAAAATTATAATATTGGGCATGATTAGCAATCCATAATGGTGAGTAGAGTGAAGCTGGACTTACTGTCGCGAAGATTTGTGATTTTAAGCTTTGCGCCTAAAACTGCTGAAAGAATTGGAAAGATATTACAAATGAGTAAATATATGAATCAACCAAGATTACAACTGAAAGGAAATGCATCCTTCGCAAGACTCATCGGTCTGATTTTAGAGAATTTATCCTAAGTCTTCTACTTCCTTATCCAGATTGATAACATCCTTATTTGATTTACTGTCAGTTCAAAATTCATTCCTTAATAGCTCTCCTTTTCCTGCTTCTACTCAAAATATCAGGTGGGAAATGCATACAAGACTAAAAATGGAAGAAAGACTAGAGTAAATTCCAGCTACCTGATATTGCTGGAGTGAATATACCATCACCAATTGCCATACATGTTCCTAACAGAACAAAAATGAACAGTAATTTCCGTACTTTTGGATGCTTCTCAAAGAAAGACTTCAAGGCAAAACTCTGCAGATAGTGTTTTGAAAAAAGAGAAGGTTTGACAAAACACGGTCTTAATCCTACGAATGTATATTACTTTAAAGAAAAAAAGATGGAAAAAAAAAAACAGAGAAGGTTTGCATGCAAGCCCATCTATGGTTGCTCCATAGTGCATACTTGCATAAGGCTCCTCACCAGTGAGAATCTCCCATAAGACGATGGCAAAAGAGAACACATCAATCTGCCAGCGAAAAAAAGCAAGCAGGTAAGACTAGCACATGCAAAGTGGTTTGAAATTTGGATGAACGAATATCGTAATAGCCATGAAGCCAGATCCCTTTTTTCACTAATTTGGGATCAAATTCATAGACACTTATTAAACTAAGATCCATATTCAATGCGACTAAGATCCATATCCAGTGAAAATAACTCTTAAGCAATGTATCATCATCATGACAAAAGGAAGAAAAAGGACCATGTAAGAACTTATACAGCAGTACCATACACTTGAGTGAAGTTCTATAACTGGATGCACAACCAACCATTTCAAAAAACCACAGGAACAGCCCATTACAGCTGAACAACAGCAGAACAAAAAACAAAAAAGCCATGAGAACTTATACAAGAGGGAGAATCAACGTACAGGCACGATTAACAATAGGGAGTG
Source organism: Santalum album (assembly GCA_034195605.1). Taxonomy (NCBI): domain Eukaryota; kingdom Viridiplantae; phylum Streptophyta; class Magnoliopsida; order Santalales; family Santalaceae; genus Santalum; species Santalum album. The sequence goes on along the minus strand of CM067261.1, from coordinate 12,431,403 downwards.
GGTTCATGAGGTGTATAGGCACGATTAATAATAGGCAGGAGAATCAATGCAAAAACTGGTTCTCGGCAGAAGGCAGGAGAATCAATGCAAAAACCGGTTCTCTGCAGAATTGCTTTTTGCGCTGCCTTCACAGAATATAACAAAGCAACAGTCTATTGGTGAATAATTGCAGTGCAATCATGATGGGAAAATATAACACAAGATGATCAGCAAGGATACCCAAACAAGTTTTCAAACCAAGGATGGAAATGAATGCATAAATTGAAGAACTACTCAAAAATCAATCCAAACAAAGGGGAAATGACCTTGTCACTCTACCTCATAACAGACTTCTCCAGAACAGCTTCCTCCGGCAGGAACAACTCTTGCCAAATTTTGTGGTATGAATACAGTGCTTCAGCTCCTGAAAAAATGTGGGATCAACAAACTCTCATACAGAAAGCAATTTCAAAAAGAATGAGGATAAAATAGGAAAAAGGAAGCACAGAAAGTAAAGTTGCATATCTTTTTTCTGGCGGTCAAAAATAACTTCTTGTATCAAGCGCTGAGCCTTTGCTTCCTCATCAGGTATGATATTCTGCTCTTTCTTTATCTTAATAGTAACAGCAACAAGGATAACACTTCCAGACATTTACATACATATCCTAGTTGGTCAGTAAGCAGTGAACAATTTTACAACAAATGATTGACATAACAGTGACTATTAGTGGAAGGCCATTTTACCTGTACCCTGGCACAAATGAAGAATGATATTACCCACTTCTTCAAGAATATATTGAATGGGCATGACAGCAGTTGCTGTCATCTCTTAATGGTCATGGAGATCATGCCCGAGAATGGTGCTTGGACTTGACTGGGGAAAAATGTCTTGGAAAAAGAGCTTGAGATTTCCCTCAAGTACATCAAATGCCGACATCTTGTCCACTGCATCCTGCAAATTCATGTCATAAATAAATTTTGATGAGCATAAGGACTTTTTCGGATCAGTAAGAAAGGCAGTGTGATATGATATCCATGACCATGTTGGGTTGGGAGTTCCACTGCATTTGATTTCTGGTTCACTTAGACACCGGTGAACTTGTGATCACAATAAAAACCTTACTGCGACACATCAAGTAACGCAGAGCCAGTGTCTTCTCATTGCACAATGGCTCAATGTTCTCAATGTTCTCATTCCTCCCGATAGCATCCAACGTAAAAATTTCCAATAGCATCAATGTATAGAAACTGTTTATATTTATCTATAAAAATTTCCAGACACGTATCAAGGTCTGAAAGAAGTTACCTGTCCATCATTGAAGCTATTTGTCACAAAAAAACTTGCTGAACAACACACACAAAAAAAGAAAAAAAAAACAACAGCACAAACTACGGCACAAGAACAGCCCAGTAGACACTAGGAACAGAAAACCACAGGAACAGCCTATTACAGCTGAACAGCAGTAGGACAAAAAACAAGAAAAGCCGTAGGAACAGCCACAAATTCAACCAAAGAAGAAAGAAAAACACAAAGAATTACAGCACAACAAGAAGGGAACCAATCAAAACCAATTACAGCTGAACAGAAAACAAAGCACAGGAACAGCCACAAATTCAACCAGAGAATAAAGAAAAACACAAAAAAAAAAATGTTCCAATCACATCACAAAACACAGTGCAATCACACGAACAAGAAGGAACCAGTCCAATCAAAACCAATCACAGCTGAACATAGAACAAGAAAAAACATAATAACAACCACAAATTCAACCAGGGAATAAAGAAAAACACCAAAAAAAAAAAATTGTTCCAATCACATAAATCGTACCAATCACAAAACACAGTGCAATCACACGAAGAAGAAGGAACCAATCCAATCAAAACCAATTACAGCTGAACATAAAACAAGAAAAAACATAGGAACAGCTACAAATTCAACCAGAGAATAAAGAAAACACAAAAAAAAACTACTGCACAACAAGAAGGGAACAGTTCCAGTCCAAACCAATTACAGCTAAACAGAAAACAAGAAAAACCACAGGAACAGCCACAAAACACAATGCAATCACATGAACTGTACCAATCACAAAACACAGTGCAATCACACGAACAAGAAGGAACCAGTCCAGTCAAAACCAATTACTGCTGAACAAAAATCAAGAACAGGAACAGCCACAAATTCAACCAGAGAATAAAGAAAAACACAAAAAAAACAAAAAAAAAAAAAACTACGGCACAACAAGAAGGGAACAGATCCAATCAAAACCAATTACAGCTTTGTAATTGTCCTCTTCGGATGTGTTGAGTAGAGAACACAGAAAAACCATACACCTTAGACCTATGCACAGGAACAGATTCACAGATTCACATATTCACAGATTCAATCCCATTCAACTCAATCCAAAAGAATAAGGAAAAAGAAAACAATGCCACAACACAAATTGCAAGTGCTTGAAATCCAAACAAAAACGACTGCATAGGAACAGATTCACAAATTCATAGGAACAAATTAAACTCACAAACTCAATCGAAGGGAAAAAAGAAAAAAGAAAAACCAACAACAGCACTAGAGTTATGCATGACTCTTTAAAGTTTAAAACTAGATAGACACACGAGTTCACTACGAAACGGAAAACTTGCACAAAGGAGAGAAATCGGAGAACCTACCGATGGACGAAGCCAAACCAGCGATGGAGATGTCCAGAACTGCGATCTCCTCGTGCAAGAATCTGAAGAGAAATCAGAGAAACTTGCGCAAAGGAAAGAAAAAGAAAGTAACAACATGCAAAATGGTTTGAAATTTGGATGAACGAATATCGTAATAGTCATGAAGCCAGAGTCCCTTTTTTCACTAATTTGGGATCAAATTCATAGACACTTATTAAACTAAGATCCATATTCAGTGCGACTAAGATCTATATCCAGTGAAAATAACTCTTAAGCAATGCATCATCATCATGACAAAAGGAAGAAAAAGGACCATGTAAGAACTTATACAGCAGTACCATACACTTGAGTGAAGTTCTATAACAGGATGCACAACCAACTATTTTGAAAAACCACAGGAACAGCCCATTACAGCTGAACAACAGCAGAATAGAAAACAAAAAAGGCACGAGAACTTATACAAGAGGGAGAATCAATTTACCGGCATGATTAACAGTAGGGAGTGGGTTCATTTGGTGTATAGACACGATTAACAATAGGCAGGAGAATCAATGCAAAAACTGTTTCTCTGCAAAATTGCTTTTTGCGCTGCCTTCACAGAATATAAAAATGCAACAGTCTATTGGTGAATAATTGCAGTCCAATCATGATGGGAAAATATAACACAAGATGATCAGCAAGGATACCCAAACAAGTTTTCAAACCAAGGATGGAAATGAATGCATAAATTGAAGAACTACTCAAAAATCAATCCAAACAAAGGGGAAATAACCTTGTCACTCTACCTCATATCAGACTTCTCCAGAACAGCTTCCTCCGGCAGGAACAACTCTTGCCAAATTTTGTGGTATGAATACAGTGCTTCAGCTCCTGAAAAAATGTGGGATCAACAAACTCTCATACAGAAAGCAATTTCAAAAAGAATGAGGATAAAATAGGAAAAAGGAAGCACAGAAAGTAAAGTTGCATATCTTTTTTCTGGCGGTCAAAAATAACTTCTTGTATCAAGCGCTGAGCCTTTGCTTCTTCAGCAGGTATGATATTCTGCTCTTTCTTTATCTTAATAGTAACAGCAACAAGGAGAACACTTCCAGACATTTACATACATATCCTAGTTGGTCAGTAAGCAGTGAACAATTTTACAACAAATGATTGACATAACAGTGACTATTAGTGGAAGGCCATTTTACCTGTACCCTGGCACAAATGAAGAATGATATTACCCACTTCTTCAAGAATATATTGAATGGGCATGACAGCAGTTGCTGTCATCTCTTAATGGTCATGGAGATCATGCCCGAGAATGGTGCTTGGACTTGACTGTGGAAAAATGTCTTGTCCACTGCATCCTGCAAAGTCATGTCATAAATAAATTTTGATGAGCATAAAGACTTTTTCGGATCAGTACGAAAGGCAGTGTGACATGATATCCATGACCATGTTGGTTTGGGAGTTCCATTGCTTTGGAGTCCTTTACCATTGCACGTGACAAATTCAAGACGCCAAGTAAACTACAAGAGCAGAATAGAAAATAAAAATAAAAATGAAACTCTCAGCAAAACACATGAATCTTCTGCTACATTTCCATAAGTGAGACTAGAAACTCCTGAACTCTGATCCAACGCTCACATTAAATCCTGTCCCATCTAATGCACTGAAACCAAACATACAACTGACTGAAAAACAGACAAGCGCATACCTGGAATTGAGTGAGGCCTCTCCTAGAATCCTCTCCCAAAAACTCCAAAACCTGACAAGAAAATTAGAAAAGAAAAATACCAAAAATGTCTAGTATTTCTTTTAGAAAATGTTTGTACTGCATTGAACCTTTTCCATGTAACCCACACACATTTGGGGCACACGGCACATTCTCTATGCAGACAAGGATAGCCTACAGAAGAAACAAACATCATCTTAATCATCAAAGAACCAAGATGGAAGGTTACAAATAAATTGATTTCTGGTTCACTTAGACACCGGTGAACTTGTGATCACAATAAAAACCTTCCTGCGACACATCAAGTAACGCAGAGCCAGTGTCTTCTCATTGCACAATGGCTCAATGTTCTCAATGTTCTCATTCCTCCCGATAGCATCCAACGTAAAAATTTTCAATAGCATCAATGTATAGAAACTGTTCATATTTATCTATAAAAATTTCCAGACACGTATAAAGGTCTGAAAGAAGTTACCTGTCCATCATTGAAGCTATTTGTCACAAAAAAACTTGCTGAACAACACACAAAAAAAAAAAAAAAAAAAAAAAAACAACAGCACAAACTACGGCACAAGAACAACCCAAAAGACACTAGGAACAGAAAACCACAGGAACAGCCTATTACAGCTGAACAACAGTAGGACAAAAAACAAGAAAATCCATAGGAACAGCCACAAATTCAACCAAAAAATAAAGAAAAACAGAAAGAATTACAGCACAACAAGAAGGGAACCAATCAAAACCAATTACAGCTGAATCAGAAAACAAAGCACAGGAACAGCCACAAATTCAACCAGAGAATAAAGAAAAACACAAAAAAAAAAATGTTCCAATCACATCACAAAACACAGTGCAATCACACGAACAAGAAGGAACCAGTCCAATCAAAACAAATCACAGCTGAACATAAAACATGAAAAAACATAGGAACAACCACAAATTCAACCTGGGAAAATCACATAAATCGTACCAATCACAAAACACAGTGCAATCACACGAAGAAGAAGGAACCAATCCAATCAAAACCAATTACAGCTGAACATATATCAAGAAAAAACGCAAGAACAGCTACAAATTCAACCAGAGAATAAAGAAAACACAAAAAAAAAAACTACTACACAACAAGAAGGGAACAGTTCCAGTCAAAACCAATTACAGCTAAACAGAAAACAAGAAAAACCACAGGAACAGCCACAAAACACAATGCAATCACATGAACCGTACCAATCACAAAAAACAGTGCAATCACACGAATAAGAAGGAACCAGTCCAATCAAAACCAATTACAGCTGAACAAAAATCAAGAAAAATCACAGGAACATCCACAAATTCAAACAGAGAATAAAGAAAAACACAAAAAAAAAAAAAAAACTACCGCACAACAAGAAGGGAACAGATCCAATCAAAACCAATTACAGCTTTGTAATTGTCCTCTTCGGATGTGTTGAGCAGAGAACACAGAAAAACCATACACCTTAGACCTATGCACAGGAACAGATTCACATATTCACAGATTCAATACCATTCAACTCACTCAAAAAGAATAAGGAAAAAGAAAACAATGCCACAGCACAAATTGCAAGTGCTTGAAATCCAAACAAAAAGGACTGCACAGGAACAGATTCACAAATTCATAGGAACAAATTAAACTCACAACTCAATCGAAGGGAAAAAAGAAAAAAGAAAAACCAACAACAGCACTACGCATGACTCTTTAAAGTTTAAAACTGGATCCACACACGAGTTCACTGCGAAATGGAAAACTTGCACAAAGGAGAGAAAAAGAAAGTGACAACATGCAAAATGGTTTGAAATTTGGATGAACGAATATCGTAATAGTCATGAAGCCAGAGCCCCTTTTTTCACTAATTTGGGATCAAATTCATAGACACTTATTAAACTAAGATCCATATTCAGTGCGACTAAGATCCATATCCAGTGAAAATAACTCTTAAGCAATGTATCATCATCATGACAAAAGGAAGAAAAAGGACCATGTAAGAACTTATACAGTAGTACCATACACTTGAGTGAAGTTCTATAACAGGATGCACAACCAACCATTTCAAAAAACCACAGGAACAGCCCATTACAGCTGAACAACAGCAGAATAGAAAACAAAAAAGGCACGAGAACTTATACAAGAGGGAGAATCAATTTACCGGCATGATTAACAGTAGGGAGTGGGTTCATTAGGTGTATAGGCACGATTAACAATAGGCAGGAGAATCAATGCAAAAACTGGTTCTCTGCAAAATTGCTTTTTGCGCTGCCTTCACAGAATATAAAAATGCAACAGTCTATTGGTGAATAATTGCAGTCCAATCATGATGGGAAAATATAACACAAGATGATCAGCAAGGATACCCAAACAAGTTTTCAAACCAAGGATGGAAATGAATGCATAAATTGAAGAATTACTCAAAAATCAATCCAAACAAAGGGGAAATGACCATGTCACTCTACCTCATAACAGACTTCTCCAGAACAGCTTCCTCCGGCAGGAACAACTCTCGCCAGCTTTTGTGGTATGAATACAGTGCTTCAGCTCCTGAAAAAATGTGGGATCAACAAACTCTCATACAGAAAGCAATTTCGAAAAGAATGAGGATAAAATAGGAAAAAGGAAGCACAGAAAGTAAAGTTGCATATCTTTTTTCTGGCGGTCAAAAATAACTTCTTGTATCAAGCGCTGAGCCTTTGCTTCCTCGTCAGGTATGATATTCTACTCTTTCTTTATCTTAATAGTAACAGCAACAAGGAGAACACTTCCAGACATTTACATACATATCCTAGTTGGTCAATAAGCAGTGAACAATTTTACAACAAATGATTGACATAACAGTGACTATTAGTGGAAGGCTATTTTACTTGTACCCTGGCACAAATGAAGAATGATATTACCCACTTCTTCAAGAATATATTGAATGGGCATGACAGTAGTTGCTTTCATCTCTTAATGGTCATGGAGATCATGCCCGGGAATGTTGCTTGGACTTGACTGCGGAAAAATGTCTTGGAAAAAGAGCTTGAGATTTCCCTCAAGTACATCAAATGCCGACATCTTGTCCACTGCATCCTGCAAAGTCATTTCATAAATAAATTTTGATGAGCATAAGGACTTTTTCGGATCAGTAAGAAAGGCAGTGTGATATGATATCCATGACCATGTTGGTTTGGGAGTTCCACTGCTTTGGAGTCCTTTACCATTGCACGTGACAAATTCAAGACCCCAAGTAAACTACAAGAGCAGAATAGAAAATAAAAATAAAAATGAAACTCCCAGCAAAACACATGAATCTTCTGCTGCATTTCCATAAGTAAGACTAGAAACTCCTGAACTCTGATCCAACGCACACATTAAATACTGTCCCATCTAATGCACTGAAATCAAACATACAACTGACTGAAAAACAGACAAGCGCATACCTGGAATTCAGTGAGGCCTCTCCTAGAATCCACAGCCAAAAACTCCAAAACTTGACAAGAAAATTAGAAAAGAAAAATACCAAAAATACCTAATATTTCTTCTAGAAAATGTTTGTACTGCATTGAACCTTTTCCATGTAACCCACACACATTTGGGGCACACGGCGCATTCTCTATGCAGACAAGGAAAGCCTACAAAAGAAATAAACATCATCTTAATCATCAAAGAACCAAGATGGAAGGTTACAAATAAATTGATTTCTGGTTCACTTAGACCTCGGTGAACTTGTGATCACAATAAAAACCTTGCTGCGACACATCAAGTAATGCAGGGCCAGTGTCCTCTCCTTGCACAATGGCTCAATGTTCTCATTCTTCCCGATAGCATCCAACATAAAAATTTCCAATAGCATCAATGTATAGAAACTGTTTATATTTATCTATAAAAATTTCCAGACATGTATCAAGGTCTGAAAGAAGTTACCTGTCCATCATTGAAGCTATTTGTCACAAAAAACTTGCTGAAAAACACACAAAAAAAAATCAGCACAAACTACGGCACAGGAACAGCCCAATGGCTTAATGTTCTCATTCTTCCCGATAGCATCCAACATAAAAATTTCCAATAACATCAATGTATAGAAACTGTTTATATTTATCTATAAAAATTTCCAGACATGTATCAATGTCTGAAAGAAGCTACCTGTCCATCAATGTATAGAACTCTTAATATTTATCTACAAAAAGTTCCAGACAAGTGTCAAGGTCTGAAAGAAGTTACCTGTCCATCATTGAAGCTATTTGTCACAAAAAAACTTGCTGAACAACACACAAAAAAAAAAAAAAAAAAAAAAACAACAGCACAAACTACGGCACAAGAACAACCCAAAAGACACTAGGAACAGAAAACCACAGGAACAGCCTATTACAGCTGAACAACAGTAGGACAAAAAACAAGAAAAGCCACAGGAACAGCCACAAATTCAACCAGAGAATAAAGAAAAACACAAAGAATTACAGCACAACAAGAGGGAAACCAATCAAAACCAATTACAGCTGAACAGAAAACAAACCACAGGAACAGCCACAAATTCAACCAGAGAATAAAGAAAAACACAAAAAATAAATAAATAAATGTTCCGATCACATCACAAAACACAGTGCAATCACACAAACAAGAAGGAACCAGTCCAATCAAAACCAATCACAGCTGAACATAAAACAAGAAAAAACATAGGAACAATCACAAATTCAACCAGCGAATAAAGAAAAACACCAAAAAAAAATTGTTCCAATCACATAAATCGTACCAATCACAAAACACAGTGCAATCACACGAAGAAGAAGGAACCAATCCAATCAAAACCAATTACAGCTGAACATAAAACAAGAAAAAACATAGGAACAGCTACAAATTCAACCAGAGAATAAAGAAAACACAAAAAAAACTGCTGCACAACAAGAAGGGAACAGTTCCAGTCAAAACCAATTACAGCTAAACAGAAAACAAGAAAAACCACAGGAACAGCCACAAAACACAATGCAATCACATGAACCGTACAAATCACAAAACACAGTGCAATCACACGAACAAGAAGGAACCAGTCCAATCAAAACCAATTACAGCGGAACAAAAAACAAGAAAAACCACAGGAACAGACACAAATTCAATCAGAGAATAAAGAAAAACACAAAAGAAAACTACGGCACAACAAGAAGGGAACCGATGCAATCAAAACCAATTACAGCTTTGTAATTGTCCTCTTCGGATGTGTTAAGCAGAGAACACAGACTAATCGTACACCTTAGACCTATGCACTGGAACAGATTCACAGATTCACAGGTTCACAGACTCAATCCCATTCAACTCAATCGAAAAGAATAAGGAAAAAGAAAACAATGCCACAGCACAAATTGCAAGTGCTTGAAATCCAAACAAAAAGGACTGCACAGGAACAGATTCACAAATTCACAGGAACAAATTAAACTCACAGACTCAAAGAAAGTGAGAGAGAGACGAAGCCAAACCTGTGATGGAGATGTCCAGAACTGCGATCTCCTCGTGCAAGAATCTGAAGAGAAATAGGAGAAGCGGAAGTCAGGGCCTTCGAAGAAACTCATGTCTGAGAGAGAGAGACTTCTTTGAGTCCACGAGCAAAGAATTGAGGAAATCATCCTTCCTTTTGTAGCCAGAATTGGCTATCAACCCCAACGGTCGGTTGGAATTTTGAATTTCGGTCCGTTGAGGATCTTGGAGCTTCACTCCAACGGTCGATTGGAATTTCAAATTTTCGTCCGTTAAGGTTCTTGGCGCTTCACTTCGACGATCGATCGGAATTTTGAATGTTTTTTCCGTTGAGGTTCTTGGAGCTTCTAGGAGGTTCTTGCTCTCGACTCCAAGGGTCGACTGGACTTTTGAATCTTGATCCGTTGAGGCTCTTGGAGCTTCTTGCTATTGACGGCCGGATTTGTATTTTGAATTTCTGTCCGTTGAGGATCTAGGAGCTTCACTCCACTCCGTTAGGTTCTTGGAGCTTCACTCCGATGAATCGATCAGAATTTTGAATTTTTGCCGATCGGAGGTTCTTCAAACCGGCAAAAGAAAACAATGCCGAGAGACGATGTATAAAGTGAGAATGGCAACGGCTTCAACGGGCCCACTTGAGATAATACAAAAGCTAGCTCTTTTTAAATTATGGGATATCAAATTTAAAAATTTGAAATTATAAGGATAAAAGATTTCCCTAAAAACTTGAAATTATAAGGATGTTGAATATTAGTTTGCCCGTGGTAAAAATATGCGCATTAATGAGTATCGGAAGTAATTTTTGAAATTTCCACGAATGCTTTATGCAAAATAATATAAATGAGACTCTTTTACTACGTCCATGATATAAAGAAAGATAAAATATGTGAAACATTCTCTAAAGGATCTCAGAAAAAATTAATTTTTTAAATACAACCCTTAAAAAGATAACATTTTACTTTTGCTAGATATATTATTTATTATTGAAGTTATTTGACGTATTAAGTTACAATAATTCTTTAATTATAAAGTTTTAAGTGCATTCAATCATATATAGCTATAGCTTTCTTGTAGTCCGCATGACTATTATTGAAATAGTCATTAAGAATCGTAAGGTTAAAAAAATAAATTAAACAATTTCCAGTCTTCAGACAATATATTTTATCAAACAATTTAATTAAATTCAGCGATAAATTTTTTGCTAACATTTATCAAACAGACACTTCTCCAACTTCAGTGCTAATAATTTTCAATACTTAAAATTTAGTACTAAAAATTTTAAGTGCTAAATTTTTAATTTTATCAAACAAACCCTTACTTTTATGTCCGTGTCTTTTTCTGTAAATGGGTCGCGTATAGGTTGTAAATGGTTCAAATCAAATCTAGATCTAGATCTATTTAAGATTTGATGAATCAGATTCAAACCCAAATTTATTGATTTTATGGGATGTTGAATTAGATCTGGACCCATTCCAGTCAACGACCAAGAAGGTCTATATCGAGTTTGACATATCTATACATTTTAGGCTTTAAGATGACATTTACGAGGTAAATTTTTTACAAAACATAATAATAAGAAACATAAATAATTTCTTTTTATCGATATATGTATCAAACCACATATATTTAAATAAAACCATAGTCTAAAGAGTTCCAAATTCTCAATATATTCAAATCAAATTATAACACGAATCCAAAATAGTCATAATATGAGACATAAAATTCAAATTATAGTCTAACTTTAATTCAACTTAAGTTATATTTGATTGTAGTATTGTATAATAAATATTACATATAAGCTTCAAATAATCGAGTCTACGTTCATAATCCAGTTTGGATCTATGTCTGAGTATTTATTGAATTTGGTGAATTGGAGCCACCTAAATGGGGTTAGGTCTAGGTTAGGTCTAGTCTAAACCATTGACATACCTATTCTCATGTGAGTAATACTATTTGTACATTCTTTACACAACCTTCACACCGAAAGTGGTCATGTAGCAAAATATGTGTGATTCTATATTATTATTTGACCAAAATACCACTCAAAAAGGATCTTACATATTCTGTCACGTCACCCTTTTTGGGGTGAAGGTTGTGTGAAAAATGTACAAGTAATATTACTCTTCTCATATATATTGAGGAAAAAATCCACTAATAAAGGAAGATGGTAAGAAGAACTAAATAGAAGATCTAAAAAGAAAAGGAAAAAGAGAAAACCTAAAGAAAGAAAAAATTATAAATCTAAAGACTATTGAGAAATTCAAATATTTTTAATATTTTATTTTAGAACTTAACTTTGGTGCAGCAGCTACACTAAAGTTAGGTGCAGTACCCATTCAAAAAAAATAAACAAACAAAACAAAATTTAAAGCCACATAGTTTTAAAATTTATATTTTTTAAGTGTCATAAGGCAGCAGCCGTACATAAATTATGTAAATAAAAAATTCCTCCAATATTGGACCAATTTGGAGCCCAACTTTATTAAACCCAGGCTCATTCAAAAGAGTGACGCGCCGGCCCAACTCGTAGAGGGTAACGCGGTGGGTGCTCTCTCGGCGCAGTGCTAATGCTACGGTGACCCGAGTTGGCTTACAGTTTCATATGGTAAGGGGACTTGTACGAGAAGAGCGTGCCACGTGTCTTTTATTTTAGGATTAATAAACAAGTATGTGACAGCACCGGAATAGGGGTCGGGTGAGAGCGGCAATAAAAGGATAAGACTGACCTGCGAGGTTGGGTTCAGTGCTTCGTTCGTTCAGCCGCGGTTAACCTTTCGTGGCTCTCGCACGGTTACAGAATTGATGCACCTGATCGTTAGCCCTACAAGCACCTCCATTTTCTTATCAAAATAGAGGGTGATTGGATGCGATTTTATCAAAGAAAAAAATATTTGTAACACTTCTTGTGGATTAGAAGAAAAAAAATTTTTTTTAACTCGTTCACATTTCGATTTGGTTTCAAAACATCCTTTCTGTCCATCTATCATTAAATTTCTTAATTTGAAAAACTGGGAATTTTCTTAAATTAACGGTTAAAGGAAGTGAGTTGGAGAAGAAGAGAATCCCTAGTACCGGTATTAGTTTTATTAGTGTTGAATAGAAATCGACAAAGAGAAAGATCGATTATTCGGGATCCTTTCTTTTTTCAAGACCAATATGAGCCCGAAGTTTCTTTCGTAACTCTTGGAATTTTTTGGCAGTGTCTCCACCCTACGTTCATTTCATAGGAACTTCAAAGTAACTTTATTTAATTATCTTCCATTCATATCCCAAATTTTTAAATTAGTTTATTTTCTTTCATAGTAAATGCTAGTCACAATAGGAGTTTCAACAAATCGTAGTCCCACTTGTTTAAAATTTTGAACGGTACAATTTTGATTTGAATCTATTTTTCTATTAATGAAACAAGATGAATTGAGATCATATTTTGTACATGCATAATTATCTTAAATATTTTTAATCACTTTTTTACTTTATGATCGCGTAAAAGGGATAAAAGAATTATCTTGTTGTTTCTTTGAGATTTCCGGTCTGATCTGATGCATTAAAGGGGGAAATTTTACAAAGAAATGCTAGCATCCTTAGATTATTGCTTACTGAGCTGGATTCTCTTCTTCTGGACTCAAATCAATGTAAAATCCAAATTCAAAGTCAATTATCAAACGAACAAAGAAACAATACAAATATCTTAGTTACAAATTGACAATGCTATGGCTGTTACATTCACTACAATTCCCCAGCTCCTCAAGCCAAATTATTTGGCGAAATAAAATAATAGAATCCAAGGAAATTGAAGAAAGTAAAGTGCACTCTTAATTTAAAATTATTAGGTTTTGTCGAAAACAAGATTGTAAAAATAAAAAGGTTATTTTTTTCCCTTATTATGTGAATAAAAATAAGATTTCACTTTTAAAATATTTTTTTTAAAAAATAACGGAACGATTAGGATCTCTCAGTGACACGTGTCATCCATCGGATTATCATTGCAAGATTCTCAATATGTCACAGTAGGGTATAATTTGATGTCCGATGGAATTTGACGTCCCAAAGTCAAAAAAATTTTATCCTGTTATTATTATTATTTTTAAATAGCGGGGCTTGCTTGGCTTCCAAGTTTATTAAGACAAAGCCAACAAAAAAAAAAGAATAATAATAATAAATAATAAATAAAAACTTCAGGGGAGAAGAACAAGGGTCAACCAAATTTCGTTTCATTCAATTTTGCATCTTTCTGGTTGAACTCTTCAGAGAGCTCTCCCTTCTCCGATCTCTCTCAACCGTGAAGCAACAATGGCCAGGGCGGGAGGAATAACGAACGCAGTCAATGTGGGGATCGCTGTGCAAGCAGATTGGGAGAATCGGGAGTTCATCTCTCACATCTCCCTCAATGTCCGCCGCCTTTTCGATTTCCTTGTTCAATTCGGTAAATCCTCAAATCCACTCCTTTCTTCCCTTTTCCCCACTTTCTGTTCTTCCTTTGTCATCTTTTGGGTGTGTCAGATCTTGGATTTCTCGCCTGTTTGCTTTTTTTATACAGCGCTTGATCATCTGTAAACCACCACCCCCCCCCCCCCCCAAAAAAAAAAAAAAAGAAAAGAAAAAAGTTAGTGAATTTCATAATTTGTAGTAATAGGGACTTGAATTCATTGTGTGTGTTTTGTGGATGGATGCTTCATTAAAGTTCAGATTTTACGAGTATGGATTGATCTCTTGTTCATAACTGCCTAATAATGTGGTCATTCCATGGTTTCTCTTTTGGCATGGCCCTTGAATTAGGTGGAACCTGGGGATATAGCTGAGGCATATTGACTTGTGGGTTATGCGCAGAATTTTGAGGCTATTAGAATTGAACCAATGATGCAATAAACGGGAAACATGCCGAAACCTGGCTTAATCCTAGTCCTTCCATGCTTTTGAGCTTCTTTTCCATGAGGCCCCTTGTGCAGTGCACTATTGGATGGTATAATGTATAATGCTTTAAATGTGCATGAACTAAGTCCGGTGACCTGCTGAAAGAGTGGTTCTGCAGTCCAAACACTCGATCTTGTGAGTGTAAAAGTTTTGGCTACTGGTTCTGTTTAAGATGGTCTGTACTGCATCCCCCTTGCATATATATAAATTTAAATGAGCGTGCATTTGTAACATTTTCGGTTCACTTTGTTCACTGGCATTCAGTTCCTTCATGTCAAGCATTACTGTGTAAACGTGAGTTTGGACAACAATTACTTAATTCACATGTGCTAAAGGGTAGGGGCCTATTTCCAGACTAATGGTACTACTGTGAAGATCCACTTAGTTTAGTCTAGATCAAGTAGAGTAATGGCCCTTCTTTTTGGGTTCAGAAGTGGCATTAGAGCATAGAGGCTCATATCATGTGAATTTTCATTATAAGTTGTTAAAACTTGTGGTTTAGGTTAAGATGCACCACAAACACATGCTCCAGTATGGCGATTGACATGGCTTTGAATTTTGAGTGTTGGAAATATCATGTCCGAATATGTGTTATATGCTTGGCTTTCCACTGGATTCTGATGATAATTCATCAAGATCTCATAATATTTATCGATTTCAGAGGCTACCACAAAGAGCAAATTGTCATCATTGAATGAGAAGCTTGATGTATTGGAGCGTCGTTTACAGGTTCTTGAAGTTCAAGTGGCCACTGCATCAGCCAACCCATCACTTTTTGGCTAACGCTTGCTATTTTATCCAGATTGTCACAGAATTCTTGGTTTCCGATTAAAAAGTTCTATTTCCGTGTTTTCTGATTTCTGTTCGTAATCTAGTTCTCATGAAGTAACAGACTAGCGGCATGCAAATTGTTATACATATGAACAGGTATGTGGAAGTTTTGCGTCTTCAAACTAAATCTTTATGCTCCAGGCTGGCTGGAAGTTTACAAATTTAAGACGGTAAGTGTGTTACTGGAGCTCGATGCCCTCGTCTATGAAATTTATCCCAGTCAATTGGGTGGTTTTCTGAATTAATCTTTCCTGTGATCTTTCTTGTTTCGTGCACAACACTGCGTAATACGTGCTTGCCTAGTTGATAATGTCCCTTTTATCCATGGATTGATAATTTTATTTTTTTTAGCTATGCTTCCTTTTATTAGCAAGATCATATGGTTGTTTTATGGGCAGCATGATCAGTCTCATCGCATTAAGTCCTACTCATGTTCTGTTAGATATCCTCATCTCTTCCCCTGGGTTATACGGGTTCATTATTCTCTCAACAACCCAGCTTTTTTTGTTTGGTTTTGTCCGTTGGCTGAGTGGAGGAACCCGACTTTGATCCATCACAGTTCGAGTCCTTGGTTCACCTATCTTTTCATTTACGTGCCTCGGTCCAATTTACGAGCATGCGCCTCTTATGGGGAAAGAAGTATACCCATTTTTGAGAAAGGAAAAATATTGGAGCCTGGGGGGGTTTTCGCAAGGATGTCAAAAACCAGAATTTGAGGCTTTTAGCGTTGAACTTTCAGCGTTAAATTTGCAAGGGATACCTCCTGGGATGGTGACCCCCCTCATCATTCAGCTGATTTTTGGACCTCATCATTTTATCCCACGGTAATCAAATTTAAAAGAATTTGAAAATACTTGAAATTAATTAAAATACTGTTCTATAGTTATTTCACAATAATTGGGTTCAATGTAGAAAAACTAGCTGGCTCAGTCTCATTAACTATTCA
The DNA here is from genome assembly GCA_034195605.1 of Santalum album. Taxonomy (NCBI): domain Eukaryota; kingdom Viridiplantae; phylum Streptophyta; class Magnoliopsida; order Santalales; family Santalaceae; genus Santalum; species Santalum album. The sequence continues at coordinate 12,414,897 of CM067261.1, read as the reverse complement.
TTTTTTATATTTTTTTTGCTAGGATAATCAATTATTCCATTATTGGGGGACGGACGAATTCCAATTCATGAAAAGCAAGCAAGTACTATAAACAACCACTCATGCCAGCAAGTATTTTATAAATAATCATTGGATTGGTTCGCAAAAAGGGATGAAATAGGCATTTCATAGAAATATGTATGAACCATAAGAGGCATGCGAGAGGAATAATTTTTTTTAAGGCTCAATAATGAGATAAATAAGAAATAACTATTATACAATTGGTAATTGATAATTATTATTTCTTATCTATTTTATTTTATTCTATTCTATTTTATTTTTTATTAAGGCAACAATGAATAAAGCAAACAAAAAAGGGGTAACCATTTCCTTTGAACTTCATGAATATATTACTTTTTATATGTTATATTTGTATAAATGTATTTTTTTTTCATTGCTCGAACCAAATGCAATTCTTTTGAGAAGCAAGAAAATAAATACGTCACCACTATTTTTTTCTTCTTCTTTTTTTGCTTTTCATTTTCATTTTTTTTTTTGGAGGGAAAAAGCGCCACCACTGTCGAAGTTACGAAATTGAAAGGGGATAATATTCATGTATTTCTTGCATACCGCAAGTCGTGTCAAAGTTTGGGGAGTTTTTTATGATTATTTAATCGATATACCCTCAGATAGAAAACTGCATTAACGTTATTTGAACCCTAGATAGGTGTCCGTTGCACGTTTCAGTAGAGTCGCAATTCGAAGTAGCGGTTCTGGAGAAGCGTTTGGTTCCTCCCTCCGTGAACACAATCGAGAAAGGGCGAGAGCCCACTGATGATATCGATCCTTGCCTTGGGCCAATGGGGGTAATTCCAGTTTCCCACCTCAAGTCCCATCTTCAAAGCTCCCCCTTTTTCTCTTTTTATGGGAATTTATCCTCTATGGCTCTACAATTTCTCAGCTTATCCTGTGTTTCTCGTTCCCAACTCCCCACCAAACACACTCAATTTCCATGCAGAACATGTATTGGCGCTAAGGGAAGAAGAAGAACAACGATTGCCATCTCAAACCTCAGAAATAGTGAGTTTCATTCCCTTCTCTCTGATATAGCTTTCCCCTTTGTTTCCCTTGTTGTTTTCCCCCATAGCTTTCTGTCCTAAATTTTGCTTCTGCAAGGGTGTGTTTGAAATTTTGCCCTTTTTCTGATACATGGTTTTTTTCTTTTTTTCTTTTTTCATTTAAAAAATAATGATAAATATAATTTTTCTTAGTAGATGCTCCAGAAGTGGAAGAGGAAGCGGAGGTTGAGGTTGCAGAAGGATACAACATGACCCAATTTTGTGACAAGATTATAGATGTGTTTGTGAATGAGAAAACCAAGTCTAGGGAATGGAGGAAGTATTTGGTGTTTAGGGAGGAGTGGAACAAGTACAGAGACAGGTTCTACAACCGGTGCAGAATACGGGCTGAAAATGAGGATGACCCAGGCATGAAGCAAAAATTAACAAGCCTAGGGAGAAAGGTGAAGAAGGTACATAAATTTAATTCCTCTTGTTTCTTTTTCTTTTTCTTTTTTTGGTAAATTGCATTCAGTTTTTGGGATTTGAATATGTGTACCTTGTTGGGATTTAGAGCTTTGCAAGTTATGTTTGATCAGGAATGAGCATTGCAGATTGATGATGAAATGGAAAGACACGCTGAGCTTCTTAAGGAGTTGGAAGACAATCCTACAGACCTGAATGCGATAGTCACTAGACGGCGCAAGGACTTTACTGGGGAATTTTTCCGCCACCTTGCTCTCCTCTCAGAAGTGTATGACAACTTGGATGATCGCGATGGTAATAAATTTAAGGGCCTGTCTTTTATGCTGTGGCACTGCATCTAATTGCTACAGTGGCACCTCAAAACAATGTTATTCTGTAAATGGCTGCTATTAAAATCATTTAACAAAACTATGTTGTTTTAGGGTGCACACTCAATTAGGTGAAATGGCACTGCATAATGATTTTCTCTCAATATAAATCCAAAAAAAGGAAATAGTGAGCCTGTCTGTAGCTTGTCCATTTTTGATTGTAAGTATTCTGATGAATATACTGTTTGTGTGAATAGCGGTCGCGAGGCTTGGAGCTAGATGCTTGTCTGCAGTCTCAGCTTTTGATAACACGCTGGAGAATCTGGATACTTTAGATTCTGCGCAGGCTAAATTTGATGATATTCTCAATTCTCATTCAGTGGACGCAGCATGTGAAAAGATTAAGAGCCTTGCCAGGGCAAAGGAACTCGACTCTTCATTGATACTCTTGATAAACAGTGCTTGGGCTTCAGCCCGAGAGTCCACGACCATGAAGAATGAGGTAAGAGGATGTTTCCATTGTAATTTTGCCATGAATAAATGTATCGTTTATGTTTTTGTTTTCAAGATGCATGATGGGCAGGTGAATGTATTGTTATGTTGCCTGAGCTGACATGGCAGATAAATTATAACTACTATTTCTGCTAATATCTTCATGTAAATTGTGTTCACTACGTAGATTTGTTTTGTAATTTCGATGCTGTATGATTTAGTGTACAACAGCCTATACTTTTTGGCCAGTTCCTTGCATTTATTGTGGACCTTCAAATATTTGGATTTAAGGACAATACTTTAGAGTGCTACAATACTTGTACACAATTCTTTATAACAGCATTTTATTGCAAGAATCAGATTGTGCATTTCAGACCAGTAACGGCATCTTTTCTAATCTTTTGGAATGCTGCTGTATGGGGTAAAAATTTGTAGTGTTGTTGCTAGCAGTTTGGTTAAGTGTTTTACACGGAAGCCAGGAATCTGTTTTTGATATTTATTAAAAAAAATAAATACACAACTACAAAAAACTAAGCCTTAGTCGAAGAGTTTGGAGTCATTGATGTGGATCTTCCTATGTCTTTGGTTCTTAAGTGAAGGCCATCTCCTCTTCTACATCCCTACCCTAAGTCTCTTATCCTTTCTCACCACTGGTATCCAAATCTTTTCTGGCTGATCCATGGTTTTAAAAAGCGGCCGCTACGCACCGTAGCGGCCGCTTCGTAGCGGTATCGGCGCGTCCCGATACTGCTACGGTCCGCTTTAGCGGATCGAGTCCGATTCGTGGCCGTAGTGACCGCGACGCCTGCGACGGCCGCGACAGCAACCTAAGTTCTATTCTAAGACCTATTTTCTCTAATATAAGAGCCTTGTTTGATTCTAAAAGTCATATGTATCAGTACTTACTTGATAAATAAAGTGGGTCAAAATAGTTTAAAAATCATTTATAACATTTTTATAAACTTCAAATGTCAAAAAACAATTGTCGTGCGCCACGTCTCATAACTCACGTCCGTTACACCCGCGTCCCGTTACAAAACCCTCGTTACGCCCGTGTCCCGTTACACCCGCGACCGTTACGCGACGGTGGCCGCGACCGCTATTTAAAACCATGGGCTGATCCCTAGAGTTTCACATCACTTGCAAATCAATCATCTTACTCCCAAGTTAACTGGTGTGTCTGTAGGTCTGTGCCTCACACATGCCTGAACAGTGTAGAATACGTTCTCTCAGCTCATCCTTGACATGTACTTTTTGAAGAACATGTGAATGGTTAGCTGATTGACAATTACGAGCTGAAATAATTTGTTTCAGGGAAGAAATTGAGATATGGGGCACATATTCCATATATGAGGACATCACAACTGCTTTTGTAGACATTTAACCAGGTGTGAGGGCCAGTCCAAGATAGAATCTCAGACAGATGCTAATAATTTATCTCAAAAGATTAGCAGAATGTGTCCTACTTAATTTCCGTAGGATTAGTTTATTAAATACACGATCCTATCACATTTTTCTTTCTTGTACCTGTTTGCGTGAGTTAAACTCTACAGTGATCGAGGGAGGTACCTTTGGGGTTTCTATAAAGTAAAGAGAAAAAGGAAAAGGGAAAAAAGAGATACTATTACTAATTGAATTATCACTTCTTCCAGTTCTTTGGAAAATTGTTTTGAAGGTTATTCTCAATCAAATGTAATCTACTCTGACATCATTCAGCACAATCCAGGAAGGATAGGGTTCCTCTTTAGTGTTAACTACAGCCCTACTAATATAAATGGCAAATCTGAAAACATCTTTAATTGGTTGTTATGTGTTTTGAGTCTTATCATCATCTGATGCTGAATTAAAATTGGTCCAGCATTTGCAGTTCTTGTTTGACATATAGTATCAATAATGTGAAGCGTGAGATTTGCCGTAACCAAACAGGTTGACCTTGAAATGAGGAAATCTTTTCATTTTTCACATATTTTCAAGTTACAATAGAATTTAACAGGAGCTGACTTTTAGCTTGTTAGTTGCGTCTTACCTATTCTTTCACTTTTCTGAGCTTTGTGTTCAAACATATACATAACAGGTCAAGGACATCATGTATCATTTATACAAAGCCACAAAGAGCAGCCTCAGAAGCATATCGCCGAAAGAAATTAAGTTACTGAAGCATTTGCTGAACATAACAGATCCTGAGGAGCGATTCTCGGCATTGGCTACAGCTTTCTCCCCTGGAGATGATAAGGAAGCCAAAGACCCAAATGCTTTATATACGTAAGATAACTACCCGCTTCATCACAGCACACACACTTGCAACCACGCGCGCGACGTGTAGGCAAAGTAGGTATCAGTTATGTTCTAAACATTATCAATCGTCGTTTTAACATTTCTAAGTTTTCCTATTTTCAATGGCGGAGCAGGACTCCCAAGGAGTTGCACAAGTGGATCAAGATCTTGCTTGACGCATATCATCTCAATAAAGAAGAAACTGACATAAGCGAGGCCAGGAAAATGATGCAGCCTGTTGTGATCCAAAGGCTTTTCATACTAAAGGACACGATCGAAGCGGAATACATGGAGCGTGACGCCAAAACACAAGATAACCCTAAATCGGACGAATTGTGAGGTGTTGCAGCTCATTTACATCTACTATTACCTACTAAATTCTACAAATACATTGATGAGTTGTTCAGTTGTAAATCGAGAAAGTGGACTGCCAATATGCCACCAGTTTACTCAGAGGGTGGTTGTTGCAGGGTGCACTCGGTCATATTACCCATTTTTGCAGTCCGATGCTCGAGCAGACTCTCTCTTTCTTTATTTAGCAGTCCCCTTGCCCTATTTGTTTGTGTTAAGAGGTTGTTTTACTTCGATTGACAATTTGCATGTCTATGTGGTTCTTCCTAGTTATTAGGTCTGTGATGTTGAGCATTTAATATTAGCAAGTTCTGACACCCATCTATTTTATGAAAAGTTCTATGGACATAATTTTCATCCTAAAAATTTTATTTGCTTTTTATTAATTATTTTTTTTAGAAATAAAGTATCAGGTGTTCTTTTTTTCTTTTTTTTTTCCTGTTGCAAAATGTTGGAAAAGTAGTAGTAGGTATGTTCATTATGAAATCAAATTTCACATGATCATTTTCTAAATTCAGAGGCTTTTTTTTTTGGAATAAAATAGAAAAAAATTGATAAAATTCAAAACATATGATTTTCTAAAGTCAACTATATATCGTATGGGTTTTTCAATCCAAATCTAATGATTTTGTTAGTTAGGGATCTAGTTGGTCACTTTTTTAAGAGGCTAAATTAGTCATTTTTAAATATGAGGAACTAAATTAGTCACCAATACCGGTTGAGTAGAAAGATAGTTTTCCTTTTCATTTCTAGAACCAAATTGCATCTGCATCTATATGGGATAAAATAATATCATTTTGAATATTTTTCCTTTTCAAAAGTAGCAATTTTTAATTAAAAAAATTTCACTAAAAATGATATAATTTCAATCGTAGAAAATCCCCCTGAATAAAATTAAAATTGAACTACCTAATTAAGGAGCTAAATTT
>CM067261.1:12373681-12408520 GCA_034195605.1 Santalum album | reverse complement strand
TTGTTTTTGGTAGATAAGCTAGCAGTCTTATTATTTATTCGATGTGCAGACTGATACAAAGAAGATATCTGCAGTGTCAATTTTTTTTGAGACAATGCCATATAGGCTGGATGAGAGCACAGGTTATATTGACTATGATCAGGTAATGATTCCTTCTCCATGCCATGTTAATTTTCTCGTATGCCATTCTCAACTAAGTTACACTTTTAATTTTCAGAGCATGTTCGGTTTCATTTTTACATGTGTTGATGGGGTTCTTGAGGGGAAACTGGAGTGGTAATGTTGCACACTAGTGACACAAATTAGAGACAGCTGAGAGGACTGGCAGGCCTTATAAAGCTTAAGCATTGTGATGATGAACTGAAAATTCTGCCCACTAGGCCAAAGAAGTATACATAGTTATGTGTGGGATGAAATATGGCGCAGAAACAATGATGCACAACTAGGGGCTCCCCAGAGGGAGTTATGATTCTAAAGAGACAAGAGAAGGTGTTAGATGATGTATGGTTGCCAAGAAAATCCCTAAAAGAAAGAATGAGATGCCACTCAATTGTACTGAGGGGAGGGACAACTAATGATCGACAAGTGTCTAGAGCCTTTATGAAACTTAGCATTAATCCAACAACATCTGCTTATGATTGAATTAATTTGGTCTTGTTCACAAAGACTATACAACTTCATGTGAATGAACTTTTAAATCATGGGATGCAGTTGGAGAAAAGTGCCACGCTATTCAGACCAAAACTAATAGTTGCTGGTGCTAGTGCTTATGCTCGACTCTATGATTATGCACGTATTCGCAAGGTAACTCCACTTGATTGATCTAATTGAAATCTTCTATATCATCAAATTTATTTATTCGCTTGTGGTTTTTATGCTTAAGAGTTCACATGAATAGTTCATACTTTCTCGGTGACAGGTCTGTGACAAGCAGAAAGCTATTATGCTGGCTGACATGGCTCACATTAGTGGGTTAGTTGCAGCTGGTGTCATCCTATCCCCATTTGAATATGCTGATGTAGTGACAACCACAACCCACAAGTCACTTCGTGGGCCACGTGGAGCTATGATCTTTTTCAGGAAGGGGCTAAAGGAGATAAACAAAAAAGGCCAAGAGGTAGAACATCTTACCCTGGTGATGCATGACCCTGGCTATAAGTGTGCTAATTAAACCATCCTTTTAAGTTGTCACCTGTTACTAAAATGCTGATATTTTGAGTTCTTCCTGAAGGTTTTATATGACTATGAAGACAAAATCAATCAGGCTGTCTTTCCTGGACTTCAAGGTGGACCACATAATCACACAATTACGGCCTTGGCAGTTGCCTTGAAGCAGGTATACATGTTGCAAGGATACTTTTTTCTAGGTTTATATAATTTGTGCAGTGAGATGCAGATAATTCTGCTTCTTGCCTAATTTACAGGGAAATAGTATGCAACTTGCAAGTACTTCTTCTTTTTACCATTCTGTAGACTAAAGTTCAATGTAGCATAGAACATACTGGGTCTTTTCATCGTGTAGGCATAGCATAGAAATGCATTAACAGTGCATTTGACACTGATATACGCAATTTTTGAGGGAACATTGTTACTGATGCTCACAACATTATTCACAGCATGCATGTCACCTTGAGACCAATATGGACATCAATGCTAATATTTCTTCCCTCACATACTCTTTCATGTCTGTACAAATGCAGGCTATGACTTCAGAGTATAAAGCCTATCAAGAACAAGTTCTCAGTAATTGTTCAAAGTTTGCGCAGGTATGAGGCACCAATGTCAGTGAGTTTGGTATTGAAGTATTTTTGCATGACTACACATACGAAGTATAATTATGTGACATCTTCCTATTGAAGCTATGGCATCTGACGTGTTTGCTTCTGGTAGAATGATTGTTTAACTCTACAAATTCTGCAGACGTTGACCGAGAATGGTTATGAACTTGTTTCTGGAGGAACTGAGAACCACTTAGTTTTGGTGAATTTGAAAAACAAGGTACAAAAAGAATAATCATTGAAACATTGATTGTATTATACCAGAGACACTTGGTTTCATTCGTGAGTAGCTTCACTATTTATTTATATTTTAGATCTGAAGAAAGAGCTGCATTTATATATGGTACAGGGAATAGATGGATCCAGAGTTGAAAAAGTCTTGGAAGCTGTTCACATAGCAGCAAATAAAAATACTGTTCCTGGAGATGTGTCTGCCATGGTTCCTGGTGGCATCAGAATGGGTGAATACATCTTCCTTGTTCACATTGTACTCAGATAATTCTGAGTAAAATTCTGTGTTTCATAAACTTCCTCATGTGCTCCAGGAACCCCAGCTCTTACTTCCAGGGGATTTGCTGAGGATGATTTCGCGAAAGTAGCTGAATTCTTTGATGCTGCTGTAAAGCTGGCACTGAAAATTAAGGCTGAAACTGAAGGTCCCTTATCATCATATACAATCCATCTTCAGTTAAATTTGTTATTAGTAGAACTAATTTTTGCTATGTACTTGTGTTTAAAGAGCTTGAGACTTTCTGATCGCATTGTTTTGCATTTACAATGCAATTTGATGCATTATTTGTGTTTGCGTATGTGTTGTCAATAAAAGTTGATTTGTGTGCATTTGTTTTTTGGATGTTTTTTTTGGGTATTCCAGGGACAAAGCTTAAGGATTTCTTGGCTACAATGCAGTCTGGTGTTCACATCCAGTCTGAGATTGCAAATCTCCGCAGCCAGGTTGAGAATTATGCAAAACAATTCCCGACAATTGGGTTTGAGAAAGAAACCATGAAGTACAAGAACTAATCATGGATATTTATAGTGTCAGGTAGTTTCTTGTGAAATACTATCAAATCCACTTGTTTTCTTTTTGCCCGTTTTCAATGAATATATTTATATAAATAGTTGTACTTGGAGTCAGCCAAGAGACAATTTGGCTAGTGATGTTTGATGAATTTTATAGAGTTCTTTGGGCACTTGATCTTCATGAATGTTATCACAACATGAAAACTTTACACTCTGATGCCTTTACTTCTTTCTTGTTGAACTATGAAAAATCAACCGTAAAGATGCATTTTGTGTCATTTTGAAGCAAGGCATGCACATAAATGACTACCTTTCGAGATTTCCAACCAGTCAACGCAGTGGAAACAGACGGACATATCTGAGGGCCTTCAATGTCATGTGCTTTTAATATACAAGAAATTGCTCGGATATTTTGAAATATTCTGCCATTTCAGTGTAAAAGTTTTGCATTTCTGTTGCCATTCTTGTGTAGGGAAGCCTTATACATCATGATTATATAACTGCATCGGTTTGTTCTCATGCATTAGTTATCTGAAACAGGACCAACAATCAAGGGAAGTGGCCGCAGGTTCTTCAAGCTGAGCAGTGAAATTTGTGCTGTTGTGATCTTCATTAAGATATGTGTGTATATAACTGAGGCTTTTCAAATCAATAAGCTCTTTTCCGCTTCAATGCAAAGCACAGACTTGCATTCATTTCAAAACGCTTCCCATTATGTGATTTTGTTCGTTGGGGGAATCGGCTCGTTTGTATCTGTCAGCCCCAATATATATATATGGGCTAGGATTCTCTCAAAGTTCATATCTATCAAGTTTTCCGTTAAATTCTTCTTGTATTCAATTTTCATGAATTTTTCAATAACTTTAATCACATGGATAAAAAATACAGGTGCAAATACATGACTATGTCAATTTTCATGAGATTTGAAAATAAATAACCTATTCATCCTAAGTATTGAGATTTAGGATAACTAAAGTTTTTTTTACAAAAAATATTATAAAATATTAAAAATTTTCAATGCTTATTATGAACATGTTATTCACTTTTAAATCTCATGAAAATTAGTACAGTCATATAGTTGTGTATGTATTTTTTATGCATGCGATTATAATTATTGAAAAGTTTATAAAAATTGAATATAAGAAAAACTTAATGGATATGAACTTTAAAAGATTTAGGTCCATACTCTATCAACAAGCTAAGACTTTGCGGTGCCTATATGTTCAGAAATTATTGTAAACTCATAAAAATATCACTATCTAATCTCATTGTGTGGTTTGTCATGATGAGCGCCTCCTTAGTTTCAACGAAAATGATGTAAATGATTCAAGTTTTACCACAAACAAAAAAAGGCAAAAAGAGAACTCGGCGTTGAAAAATCCTCAAATATTTTCCTACCAAAGGATGCGTTTCTTAATCCAAGATCAACTGTCAAGCACACAAAGAAACATGAAGGTGCACTCACCACCAAAAGAGGACTCCCCAACTAAGCCCCTTCTCATTCTACTCAGCATGCTCTTGGTAATGGCGGCTCGCATTCCCGTCTCTGTCTCCGTCTCACACCACCAACTCATCTGCCGTTACTCTCATTCCCTCATTTCCCCCAAACATCTTCACAAATCCCACCCTTGTCCCCTCTGGTCTTCCTCCTTCTCCCTGTGTCTCCACAAGCTCCGCAAGTCCTCGTCTCCTCATTCTCTCTCCGCTTCGCCTCTCTCCTCAATGGCGTCCCAAGCTCCCGCCGCCTCCGATGAACGAAACCCTCTCCTCCAAGACTTCTACTTTCCTCCCTTCGACGCCGTCCTCCCCGACCACGTTCGCCCCGGGGTTCGTGCGTTGCTCAAACAGCTGGTACGTTTTCTACTATTCGATCACGGCGTGAATCTTGGGGTTCCCTTTTTGTTGTTTTCTCGACGTGTGTTAGTGGATTCTAGGGTTCGTGGGTTTGTGGATTGTGGTGCAGGGGAGTGAGCTGGATGAGTTGGAGAGGACGGTGGAGCCGTCGTGGCCCAAGTTGGTGGAGCCCTTGGAGAGGATCGTGGATCGGTTGACGGTGGTTTGGGGGATGGTCAATCATCTCAAGTCCGTCAAGGATTCATCCGAACTGCGTTCCGCCATGGAAGATGTCCAGGTATACTCATCTCAACTTTGATCTTATACTTGTTGATGAATAGATGATGCAGTGGGTTCGAAAAATGATAAAATGAACCCGTAGACAATATTGACCTTTCGTTAATAGAGGGGATAGGATAGGGTACGTTTTGTCATGAAGAAATCACAGGACGTGATCTAAGATCTCAATTTTCATATTAGATCTTAATTAGGGGATAAAGTCAATCTTATTCCTTCTCAATTGCGGTTCTTGGCATTCACCTTTTTTTGTTGGTAATTTCTTGACATTCACGTTGAGCATAACCTAGTCCAATTAAGTGTTTTCTGAACCATTGATCTGGTTAGTTTTATTGTATCGGATCAGTATTGTTGATTAGTTATCCAAGAGAGCTTTAGTTTTCATTTTCTGCTTCTCTTCTTCAGTGTCCCGAATGTAGCTTTTGGGTTATTTATTTATTTATTTTCTTTTGCAGGCGGAGAAGGTAGACTTTCAGCTTAGGTTGGGGCAGAGCAAACCTATTTTTAATGCATTTAAAGCCATCCGGGACTCTTCTGACTGGATCTCATTGAGTGATGCTCGTAGACGTATAGTTGAATGTTAGTATTGCAGACTTATTGCTTCAAATCTTAGTTTAAATGCCTTGCCATTCCCAGTAATTGAGTTATTGTAATATAGTGGTAAGACTAGAACAGACATGTTTCTATATTGCTTTGATTTTACTTTCTTATGCATGAAATGTGATGCCCACTGGAATTAATTTATTTGGCATGACAGGTACGCCTTGAGTATGTTTACAGCCTCAAATTCTTCCAGTTTTTGTTTACTATATTTTAGTGAGGTTTTAGATAGCTTGAACATGTAAAAACCCTTGTCAGATTTTTTAGCAGATGGTCTTTTCTTTTTCCTGACAAATAAAATTCTAGTTCTACAAAAGTCTCCAAGGGCACTACAACTTTTATGCGGGAATTGTCATTTAAAAGGAAAAAAAAAATAAAAAAATAAAGAGTATTGTAACTGGGGCAAAAATTAACAAGTTTACTCTACTCCTCACATACACAAAAAATATGAGGTAGTAGAAAACTGAAAGGAAGGACTCCAGACATCTAATTCCTTACTAGGAAAGTATAAACTCCTTCACCTGAAAAAATCTTCCATTCATTTTCTTGCAGAAAATGATGAGAGAGAGGGATCAACCCTATAGTTTTGTTCATCTTCAATGCCCAAAGCTTGTGAGTCACTAGCTCGTGCATTAAACTTGTAGGATGCCTAAGTAGGACACAAGTATCCCCCTTTTTTCATCCAAGGAGGGCACGGGAGTAAGAGATGTCAAATTGTTCTAGAAGCTTCTTCACAAATGAACCTAGTAAGAATTTGAGCTATGAGAGTCCTTCCTGCACATACCTTATCATGTATTTTTCAGAGCGATTTTAAGTGCGGTAAGAAAAATAATAGACGTGATTTTGAAATTGTTTGTGGATTGTTAGATTCATGTAATTGACAAATAGTGAATTAGGACATCTACACCTCCCCAAAAAGGATAAAAGAAAAAACAAAAGAAAGAAAGAAAATAAGATACAAGAAAAAGCTCTAGAAAAGGAAAAGAACGGCACATGAGCTGCCTGATGTGCTATTTCTTGAAGAGTAATGTCGTTAATTTAAATTTACCTGTCTTTACAAGTTTTGAAGGTTTTGGGAATCATAAGAAGAATAAAGCAATTTGGATCAATTCGCTCTTTTCTGTTATCTGGTGCACCTGGTTGGGAAGGAGTAGCAGGATCTTTAAAGGCAAACACATCTTTTAGAGGGGATGTGGGCTAGAACTTCTTTCCTTTCCAGTATTTGGGTTGTGACCTGGGTTCTTTCTCAGGGGGTTAGTCTTAGCAACACTCGTGGGGATTGGAAGGCTTTTTTGTTGTAATGCTGCTCTTTATTGTATTTTCTTTCTATTTTTGATGTTTGTTTGGCATTTGGAGGATTTCTCATCCCCCCACCCCCATTATATATTTTCTTTCTCTCTCTTAATGAAACCTTCTTTGTTCATTAAAAAAGAAAAAATTGCTTGGCTTCTTCCGTTTTGCGTTGCATAAGAATTTATATTTTAATGCAAGTCCCTTGATGTTTGCCTATGAGATTTTATGTTTTCGTGTATGCAGCCCAAATAAAGGAAGCAGTTCTGAATGGTGTTGCTCTTGAAGATGAAAAAAGAGAGCAATTTAACAAAATTCAGCAGGTGTGTCTTGACGCATTTTCCCTATAGAGAATTTTCATTAATGAGACAAAACAGGAGGTGCCAACCCAAATATAACCAAATAAAGGATGCAGTTGTCTCTCTTTTTTAACGACATGTTTGTTAAGAAAAAACATTTTGGATGTCAAGAATCTGCTGAAAAAAGATTGTAAATATAGACTAGAAAAGCATACAGTGTCTCTTGGTTTTCTTAGCTCACGGTTCTTCCCCCTTAAGTTTTCAGGGTCTGTTGGGACGGAATAAGTTTGAGATTTCTTTAAAAGCTTGAGACCTTCTCATTGAAGTTGGTTTATGAAACATATATGTAATGAAGAAGATAAAAGAGAGGGGGGTCTGCATAATTCCATGTTACCATCAAGTTCATGAGTATAAGAAACTACATTATGCTTTTATCCTCCCGCCATTATTTTTCTCTTTGTTCCATGTTGAGTTTCTTGAATATTATGTAATGGAATTTCATCTTGTAATGTTATTTGATTGAATCCATTTTTGCGTTGAGTGGATTTGCAGGAGCTTGAAAAGCTTACAAAAAAATTTGAAGAGAATGTGTTGGATGCCACAAAAAAATTTGAAAAAGTAATTGCAGATAAGAAAGACATTGAAGGGTTGCCTGCTACTGCTCTGGGTTTAGCTGCACAAACAGCAGTTTCTAAGGTAATATCTGCTGAATCTAATTTAGGGTTTTTTTTTTTCCTTTTGTTCTTGTAAGTCTTATCTTTTTTCTGCCTCGTTTAATATAGTCTTTCGTTGCTCTATGCATCTCTATAAATCACACTAGGGGCACGAAAATGCTACTGCTGAAAATGGTCCATGGGTCATTACGCTGGATGCACCAAGTTTTCTTTCAGTTATGCAACATGCTCGAAATCGGTCTCTGCGTGAGGAGGTTTATCGTGCTTATATATCGCGTGCCTCTAGCGGAGATCTTGATAATACAGAGATTATAAATCAGATTTTGAAGCTTAGATTGGAACAAGCCAAGCTCCTTGGATACAGCAACTATGCTGAGGTATGCTTTCTCATAGATGCTACAAGCTTCTCTTTCATGAGCTTACTGAGGTATATTTTGTCAGGTAAGCATGGCTACCAAAATGGCAAATGTTCAAAAAGCAGAAGAACTCCTGGAAAAGCTTAGAAGTGCATCCTGGGATCCTGCTGTTCAAGGTAATGCATTTTGAAATTAGCTTCATAGGACTTCATCTAGCATAAAGTTTACAATCTTTGGAGGCTGAATTGATACGTCTCAGAAGGTTTCATTTGCTGCTAAATAAGTATGTTTTCTATTGTTTTTTAATTTTTTTTTTTTTATCATGGGAACTATGAAATTATGAATTTTGATTTAGCTGTTGGAAATTAATGTGCACATCTTAGGTAACATCATGTGATGAAGACTTGGTTATTTTAGTTACAGTACTCGGGTCACTTCTTTTTATTTTTGATTTTAACCGAAAACTATGGAACCAGTTTCCACTAGATCTTTTGTTTTGTTTTTTTGTTTTTTGTTGTTTTTATCAGTAAAAGAGGATTTAAATAAAAGGGCATCATGGGTATTCCAACCCAAGTACAATGCAAAAGAAAGCAAAACCACCCATTGCAAGACAAGATTTCAAATCGGCTCAAAGGAATCAGAATTTCAACTAATACCCAGTTTCGACAGGGTCTTAAAGTGATCTTTGTTTTGCAAGGATTTCTTGCTTCTTTGTATTTATCATGACCTGATTTTCTCAGAGTATACATTTAAGTAGATTTTCTTCTTTGCTTTTGCCTCTTAACTATCATATTTTTTTTCAAGTTCCCTTGATGTTCTGTGTAGCTGCAAATTTAGATTCAACAGCTGCCCCAGAACATGATTCTTGAGTGACTTCTTCTCCAACTATAACTGCTAAAGTTTGATTGTTAAACCACTGAATTTGCTTTGATTCATGTAGACATGGAGGACATTAAATATTTCTCAAAAAGTCAAGGTGAATTAGAAGATGATGATTTGTGTCATTGGGATATAAGCTTTTGGAGTGAGAGGTTTCGCGAGTCAAAGTATGATATAAATGAGGTTGGATCTCTCTCTATCTCTCTCTCTCTCTGTGTGTATGATATAAAAATTTGAGCCATTGGACTGCTCACTTTTTTGTATGTTTAGCTAACTAAGTTCAAATCTCATATGCTTGACTATGCTGTATAGGAAGTCTGATCCATGCTTCCTGTGTATGATTTGGTTGCCATAGTTGTCAAGGTGTGAAGGCGAAGTAAACCGTTGGCCGGGAGGCGTCCACAAGCACTTATAAGAGACATAATAACATATATATACATGTACATATACATACATATGCACACACACACACACACATATATATATATATACATATATATACACACACACACATATATATATATATACATATATATACATATATACATATATATACATATATACATATATATACATATATACATATATATACATATATATACATATATACATATATATACATATATATACATATATATACATATATACATATATACATATATACATATATATACATCTATATATATATATATATATGTATTTATATGTACATGTGTATATATGTATGTGTGTGTGTATATATATATATATATATGTTTATTTAAGATTAGCATCTTAAGTAGAATTAATATTTTATTGGTGTTGCAAAGCAACACAAGTTAAGTTCTCATTCGAAATGATACATGTTGGAAAACAAAAGACACAAAATGTTAAGGTTGCTTTCACAGAATGAAAGTATTTTGTAAGTTTTTATGTTATTTCTTGGAGATGTTCAGCTTTCAAGCAATGTAATCTCCTTTGTGTTATTGTTTGATGGTTTCAAGAAGGATTATGTATTTTTAAATTTTGGATTATGTATTTTTACGACTTAGAGCAAAACGATATTTTCACGGCTTAGAGCAAAACGACGTCATTTTGCCTTTAAGAAAACACAAGCAAAATGACGTTTTGCTTGTGTCGTTATTCTTTAAAAAAAATTTTAAAAAAAAAACTGGCCAAGTCGCCCCTAGGCGTCCAAGGCGAACGCTTAGAGGCGATAGGCAAGGCAAGTGCTCGCCTTGCCGCTCTCTTCATGCCTGGACACCTAGGCGCTGCCTTGACAACTATGTTGATTACAAGTTTGATGATTTTCTCAGCTTGAGGTGTAGCTTTAATTATGTTAAGGTTCCATCCCTAAAATCAATTAGCAATTGGATAGTAGTCCAATAGGTACTGCAAGCGTTACACAGACTAGTACTTCTGTGGGACTCTCAACACTCCCCTCACATGCTAACACATGGCACTTTGCACATTTATCCGACAAGGGGACACATTTTAGCACATGGCACTTTGCACATTTATCCAACAAGGGGACACAACTTAGCTCACTTGAGTGCAAAACCTGATCTCTCCTAGAGAGGGAGAGTATGGGAGTTATTAATGCCCTACAGTGGGCTTGGAACCTGTACTTATAAGTAATATGTACTGGTACATTGACTTAAGAACCGTCACGGTAAAACAGTAACTAAATACACTAGTAACACTGAATATACTAACACTAACAAATTAGTTAAATATAATATTTTAATAATGTTTCTCTTGGGTAAAAGCTCTAATTCTGAAATTGTAAAACTTACTTGTTTCTTATTTTTTTAAATCTGCAGGAAGAATTGCGCCCATATTTCTCATTGCCAAAGGTTATGGGTGGCCTCTTCAACCTTGCTAGAATGATTTTTGGAATTGATATTGAACCAGCTGATGGTCTAGCTCCAGTAATATATTTGGATTGTTTCATCTGAGTACTCTCATGTCCCTTTTGTATTGCATGACAAACGAATTTGCTCCCTAATTTATATGATTTTCCACTTTGTAGGTCTGGAACAGTAATGTTAGCTTTTACCAAGTCAAAGATTCTTCAGGTAGTGCAATTGCGTACTTCTACTTTGACCCATATTCTCGTCCATCTGAAAAACGCGGAGGTGCATGGATGGATGAGGTTGTCTCTCGAAGTCGTGTTTTGTCACGTGATGGGGCCCCAGTTAGGTTGCCTGTCGCCCACATGGTCTGCAATCAAATGCCACCTGTTGGGAGCAAGCCTAGCCTTATGACATTCCGTGAGGTAAAGCTGGCACCTTTGTTTGAAGACAAATTGGCTTTAATCTCAGCCTATTTAAAAACAATACTGGCCAACAAATAGCAGCCTGACATGAAGAAATAAACTGAATAATTTATCACATTTGATATATCTCTCTATCACAGTATATGCAATGGTATTATAGGTCATAATATGTTGTATAAATTTTATGTAATATGTTTGTCCAAGAAAAAAAACTCAAGCACCTCGATTCAGTTTGTGGAAGCTGGGAACTATTTGCAGGTGTAAATTTTGAAGCTCTCCTAACAAGCATGCAATGAGTGGATCCCAGTTACCTGCTAAGTAAACCCGTTGAAGTCCAGCACCTCCAATTTGATGCTGCATATTGGTCATTTAACCTAATTCAGTGAACCCAAATAACTAAAAACCTCTTGGGAAAAGTGGCAGAGTGCTCAAGTTAAAAGAATGCTTAGGAGGCTGTCAGGCGGCTTGTCCCTGAATCCACAGAAGTTTCAGTTAATGTACCATCACATTGTTGTCTTTCCAATTCTACTGCTTTATACATTTCTAATGTCTTTCTGGAAGTCTTGCCCTATGGCAAGGTCCAAGCCTCACCATTCTTTTGCCCCATTTTAATTATGAAAGAATAAACAATTCAAAAACATAATTAATTACTTAGGCTGTGCATTGCCTTGTGGAAGAACAGTTTAATCTTGGCCCTTCATGATATTGCAATGTGCTGTGCTGACTTAGGCTCTGCGCACCTTAATTCCCATCTCGCAATTAAACATATCTGCTGTTTGACTAGATTTCAATCCCTTCTAAGGAGTGAGGTAAAATGTTACTTTTAACCTGACTTTCAACGGTAAATATGGTTTAATGTGTAAATTTTTCTTGAATGGAAGTTTATTTCTGTTTATATGATTTCTGATTGTAGGATGTGACGAACCCTTTTTTTCCCTTAAAAGAATAATCAGCAGTTTAGAATTTTTCTTCTGTGAAGTGGATGCTGGATGCTGCAGTTATTCTCACCTGAATTGGTGTTGTTCTTTGCAGGTTGAGACTGTCTTCCATGAATTTGGTCATGCACTTCAGCATATGCTAACTAAGCAGGATGAGGGTCTAGTGTCTGGTATACGGGGAATAGAGTGGGATGCTGTTGAATTGCCTTCTCAATTCATGGAGAATTGGTGTTACCACAGGTGATCTTATCTAACCAACACATAATTGGGTTCGGTTTACCTTCGGATCAAATTCCGGTTGAGATATGCAGCTGCTCAGCTTGTCTAGTCACCTAGGATACCAATTTTCTCACAATGCTTACGATGACCAAATACAATTATTAACACTTCATGAGACTTTGAAGCTAAAGCAGGCTTGGCAACCTGCTTCTTTAGGCTAGCTGTTTAAGTTCACCTTTTGTAATCTGAGCGCGCCTACAGCTGTTGAACATAATGTTTGGTCATTATTTGGATCTAGAATGTGGCCAAGTGTTTTGCTCAACTCCCTTGTGTTCTTTATGAAATATACTATAAGTTCACCTCTTGATTGGAAAAGTATAGTTTATGCTTGACTGAACTTTCTTTTACATCCCATCTGATGTTTGGTCATTGTTTGTTTGGCTATGGTGGTCACGGAAATCAACTGCTCCTTTTAGGCCCTACTCTAAACCTAATATCTCCTCTTCGTTACATCCTTACATCAAGATGAAGGATATCTGTCATATCATGTTTAAAGTAGGAGACTAATTAAAGCTCAGAATCTTATTTACTGCTCTCTTCCTCACCTCCTAATCTTTTGATATGTTGTATGCCTACTTCCCAGTTTGTGTTTGTTCTTTAAGGTGGCACTTCCTGCCTCTCTCTTTCTCTCTCTCTCATTGAATTTCCTAAAAAATGACAGGGATACCTTGATGAGCTTCGCAAAGCACTATGAAACCGGAGAGAGTCTCCCAGAAGATGTATATATGAAGCTCCTTGCTGCTAGAACTTTCCGTGCGGGCTCCCTAAGTCTTCGTCAGGTTTGTGCAAAATTTTGGTATATTGTTTCCTAGCTTCCGTTTGGATTCAGATCTCAATTATATTTGCTTTTGAAATGTTTTAGGCTTTGCATATCGCTTAATTCGGTTTAATATTGGATATGATGGGAAGTGGTAGTTGGAGGTGAAGTGGAGTTATTTTTCATCTGCTTTACAAATGCCAATCACAGTAATTATTTGTCTTATTTATGTTAATATTGCAGATAAAATTTGCAACGGTAGACTTGAAGCTGCACACTGAGTATGTTCCTGGTGGCTCAGAATCCATTTATGATGTTGATCGACGGGTTTCTAAAACAACGCAAGTGATTCCTCCCCTGCCAGAGGACAGATTCCTTTGTAGTTTCAGCCATATATTTGCAGGTCCTTTATGCTTATTAATTTTGCTTTTCTGCTGCCAATTGTTGGCTACAATTACTTGATGATCAGTTTGTTTATTTTCCCTCTTTAATTCTTAAATTGCAGGTGGATATGCTGCTGGATACTACAGTTACAAGGTAATGTTTCTCCTGCCATTTATGGGTGTGTAACATCTACATTTGGTTTGCATAATGGAATAGCTATTTCAAAGAAACCGGACATGTAAGGAATCACTACTTCCATGACCATGAGTGGAATAGGTAAGGAATACCTATTCCATTTATGGCCATTGAAAATAACTATTCTTTGTCTATTCCCCTCATGGTCTATGGGAGTAGTTAATCTTTAGCCATTTCACGTTGGTTCGTGGAGATACTATTCCTCACCCATTATGTTTCTATGAATAAGCTATTCCATTCTATAAATCAATTGTAACGTAAGTGATTTGATTACTTTGTCTGCTTTCTTGCTCGCTTATTTTATTTTCCGCAGAGATTTTTCTTTGATAAGATAGTGAGCCTGTGTTCCTAATTTTGCAGTGGGCAGAGGTTTTGTCTGCAGATGCTTTCTCAGCCTTTGAGGATGTTGGGTTGGATAACAAAAAGGTATTGCTAGCAAGCTCCTTTTGAAATGGACCACTCTTACGAGACATTTAAGCCCTTAACTCGGTTTTTTCTTCCCACTGACACTTGAGTTGGTTCTCTTATCTTGATTTGTTATTATCTTTACATCACAGCCACTCCCTCACAGTATACATATAGATGTTGATTTATTTTCTGGAAAAACTCTCTTTTCCTAATTAAAGTAAAACCTCATGTCAGATTCAGTAACTCTGTATATGTGCTGACAAAAACGAATAAAGGGTGCTACTAGCTGTATTCATCTGATGCTGCATCATTTGTGGAAATGGAAGTGATTACCGACAAACAATCGACTCTAGAGAAATTTGATATCGAATGTTGAAATCATTTTGTGTGTCTTGTCTCAGGCTGTTACAGAGACAGGTCGGAGGTTCCGGAACACCATACTAGCTCTTGGAGGTGGTAGAGAACCGCTTAAGGTAAGACACGATAAGCCCCTGTGCATATATTGACGCACAATTGTGTTACTAATTTTCTTGCTGGTAGATGCTTCAACGCTCCTAAATAATCTCTCTATGGAGTTCCTCTAGATTTCGTGTAAACGCTGAAGCTGATTTTTCCATTTTAGGTATTTGTGGAATTCCGAGGGCGCGAACCTTCGCCAGAGGCACTGCTTAGGCACAATGGCCTACTAACCGCCTCAGCGTGAGGTTTGAATATTGTTCATTGGGTTGGTCTTGTGGTGACGTGCAGGATCCGGAGTACACTGTTAAACATGACTCGTGAATGTGTGGATCCCATTAAGTAATTGTTCTTCTATAGGGTGCACCTTTGAAGTTCTGAGTTTTGATCTTTAAATGGAGCAAAATCTAGAGCCTATTGAGTTTGCATGTTTACTTCAAAGTTTTTTCATTATTGGTTATAAATCAAATTATTAATAGGGTAAAGTAACAATTCGAAGACTAACGGAGCTGCAAATTGGTCGCTAAAACATAAAATGGTTTAATTTAATTTAATTTATTTTATTTTCTTAAATATGAGAGTTAGATTGAAATTTTGCTCTACGTGCATCTATATTAGTCCACTCAAAATAATATTATTTTGATAAAAAAAAGAAAATAATAATAAAAGGCCTAAAGTTTCGGTAAGATTTTGGATTTACCTCGTTTTTTAATTTTGGAAATTCGATGCATGATATTTCTACTTTATCTAAATTTGAGCTGCGGACGGACGGACGGCCGTTATGGGGGTAAATGACACTTTAAACCCTGAAGTTTCATCGCTTTTTGACATTAAACCTTGATCTTTTTTCCCTATTAGATCAAACCTTGAATTTTCACTTCCGTGTTGAATCAAACCCTGCCGTCAGTTCTGTCCAAAATAATAGATGGAAAAAAGGTCATGTGCATCTCCTGTGGCCATTTTTTGAGGGTAAAATTGCCAAATCACTTGTCCCCCAAGCGAGAGGATCTGGCCATCATTCTTGACTACACTAGCGTTTATAAGCTCAATGGTCCAAATCCTCTGGAGAGGGTACTTTGATTCTAGATAATGATCCAGGTCGATTCGAGGCGGAGAGTTGGGTCAAGAAGGGGGGAAGAGATGATGGATTCCCCACAGTCAGAGGAGGAGAAGCCATTGTTGCAGTCAAATCCTCTTCTGGGTTTGTCTCAGATGCTTGAAATCCTGGATAGAGGGGCGGTTTGGTGATTTTGGTGGAGGAGGAATTTCTCAATGAGGAATTTTTGGCATTTTTTCTGTGCGCCTTCTCTTTCCTTGATGGTTCTGTTGAGGAGGTCTCTGAGATGGGTTGATTGCTCATCCCTCCTCCTCAGTTCCTCCTGACCTGTTATTTTTGTGCTCTCCAGCTTCACGGTGATGCATAAAAGAGAATGCTTTAACTCTTGAATGCTCTGTTCCCAAATTGCAAACAGGATGGCTAATTAAACAAAATGCTCTTACCAAAGAACAAATCAAACAAAATGTAGAGAAAAGATTTTGTTTTTATTTTTGCTTGTTTGCCTTTCCTTGGCAGTAGCCCAAGTGAGCTATGAAAGAGATCTGTGGTGGGGGAAAAAGAAGCTAGGGTTTTGGTGAGGAAGGAGAGTCAACAATTATAGAGGAGGGAAAAGAGAAAGGAGGACAAGAGAAATTAAAAGGAAAAATAGCCAATCAAATAGTGACACGTGGCCATTTTAGATCAGAAAAGGGTAAGTTGTAATTTAGATGACTTTGATTAGTGATTTTTCTACTTTACCCTCTAAAAAGAGTCATGTGAGGGGCACATGACCCTTTTCCGTCCATTCATTTGGATGGAGCTGACGGCAGGGTTCGATTTAATGCGAAAATGAAAATTCGAGGTTCGGTAAAATTTCAGGCTTTAAAGTGTCATTTACCCGCCGTTATGGTGTGCTTTGACTATTTCAGGCCACAAGGCCCAATAGTGAGCTGCCACCTAATTAACATAAAGAATATTAGCATAAATGCTCAAATAATGGGATATATATCCCGATCATTCTCCCTTATTCTCTTTCCTCCCCTCTTTCTCTGGCCCTTAAATTCCTCCGCACACCACCCCCCCCCCCCCGAGCAGCAGCAGCAGCAGTTGCCCCTCGCCGTCAAAATCCGCCATCGAACGCTCCCTCTGTTCTTCCGTGTCGCCTCTCCCCCCACCTTCCCCTGAAAAAAAGAAAGATCAGATTCGGGTTCCGACGATTTGGGTTATCGGAAAATGGGTGAAGCCGGCGTCATCTCGATTTGGGTGACCTGATGCTGTACTATTCACATTATTCCTTTGTGGGAATCCCACATCGGAAGTGGAATGAAAGGGGGAGGGGGAGAGAGCCTATAAAAGAAAGGCTCCTCCTCCCGTCCTACTCATCCCATTCTATTTCTTCTCCTCCTTTTGAAATATTCTTCTATAGTGGAGTTTTCTCTTTTTGCCCGTGGTTTTTTTTCGAAAGGGTTTTCAACGTAAATTTCTGTGTCCATCTAATTTCCTTTATTTGCTGTTTGCTCTATTCGGTCGGGGTTTTATTACCCAACAGTGGTATCAGAGCAAGGTTTTTCCAAAGTATGCTCTGTGGTTGCAGCATAGTCTGATCTTTCACATCAGAAAAGGAAAATTCCTTGGGGAGCTGTTCGCGGGGTTAAGGTGTTAATATCTACTTATCGTATGCTCTGTGATTGCCACTTTTAAGTGGATCCTTCACATCAGAAAATAAGTTAGATATTGGTGTTTCATCCTACGGAGGTGCTGCAGAAATTATATTGAAGGGCCGCTTCAATATATCGTCACTATTCACGTGTTTTATCTTCCTTCGGGTATTCGGGAAAGGTATATTGGGTGATTAGGTGCATGTCTAAGGAAAATTTTGTCTAAGGAGTCTGGTACTTAAGCGGACCGTTTGTGTCCCTCCAGTCTTTCCTGGAAATTTTCCTGGTGCATTTTAATTTAACAATATACTAGTTGAAGGTAACCCAAGGAGATATTTCTTACGTGAAATAGTGGGAGCTATTCTGTATTCAACAACAGTTCGTGATAGAAGCAATGGCAGCAAAGGTTGATATCGCCAAATTTGACGGTACAAAGTTTTCGTTGTGGAAATTGAAGATGAGGGCATTATTGGTAAAAGATAATTGCCTGGAGGCTATCAGTGCTCGGCCAGCGGAGATCACAGATGACGCAAAGTGGAAAAGGATAGATGCAATGGCCCTTTCAAATCTGCATCTAGCCCTATCGGATGATATCTTATCGGGAGTAGAAGAGAAGAAAACCGCTAAGGAGGTTTGGGATCACCTCATCAAATTATATGAAGCCAAGTCACTTCACAATAAAATTTTCTTGAAGAGAAAGTTGTATACCTTACGGATGTCGGAATCTACATTGGTGACAGAGCATTTACATACTCTGACCTCGTTATGTTCTCAACTTTCAACGTTGGGACATACGGTTTCGCCACAGGAACGCGCTGAGATTTTACTCCAAAGTCTCCCAGATTCATATGACCAAATCATCATCAATTTAACCAATAATATTCCCACGGATATTTTGGTTTTCGATGATGTTGCTGCTTCGATTCTTGAAGAAGAAAATCGACGGAGAAACAGGGAAGATAGACAGGCAAGCTCACAACAAGCAGAAGCTCTGTCTATAACCCGAGGAAGGTCAATGGAACGTGATTCCAGTGGGAGTCACAAACAAGGGAGGTCAAAATCGAGGGGTAAGATCAGATGCTTCAAATGCGGCAAGAGGGGACACGTCAAAAGCGATTGTCGATTTAAAGGTGTAGACAAGGCAGAAACATCTCAAGGGTGCGTCGCCGAAGCTGATATTCTATACAGCGAAGCAGCAACGGTATTCAAGGATAGATCGGAACTCACTGATGCTTGGATATTGGATTCAGGAGCAACATGGCGTATGACTTCTCGTAGAGATTGGTTTCACACTTACAAACCTATCTCTGCAGGGTCTATGTACATGGGAAATGATCATTCCTTGGAGATTGCTGGAATTAGCACCATCAAATTGAAGATGTACGATGGTATGATACGCACTATTCAAAATGTGCGACATGTGAAGGGCTTAAAGAAGAATCTATTGTCTTTGGGACAAATTAGATGAAATTGGATGCAATACTCGCATCCAAAATGGAATGATGAGGATCGTTAAAGGAGCGCTAGTTGTAATGAAGGCTGAAAGGATTGCTGCGAATTTGTACAGACTCATGGGAGAGACTCACCTGGAGGCAGAGGCATCAGTTGCATCAACTAATTCTGCTGAAGAGACAAAGAAGTGGCATCAAAAATTGGGCCACATGTCAGAGCAAGGGTTGAAAGTACTCACTGAACGGAAACTACTCCCGGGCCTCACAAAGGTTTCATTACCCTTTTGTGAGCATTGTGTTACAAGCAAGCAGCACAGATTAAAGTTCACTGCATCTGATTCTAGAAGTAAAAATATTCTAGAATTAGTTCATTCTGACGTATGGCAAGCACCGGTTATATCTCTGGGAGGAGCAAGGTACTTTGTATCTTTTATCGACGATTATTCCAGAAGATGTTGGGTGTACCCTATCAAAAAGAAGTCAGATATGTTTTCGGTCTTCAAGGCATACAAAGCGCAAATTGAACGAGAAACAGGGAGGAAGATCAAGTGCATCCGGACGGACAATGGCGGAGAATATACGCGGGATGACTTCGTTGATTTTTGTAATCAAGAAGGCATCAAGAGACAACTCACGGTGGCATACACTCCTCAACAGAATGGAGTGGCGGAGCGGATGAATAGAACTCTGCTCGAAAGAACTAGAGCCATGCTAAGAACTGCTAGTATGGCAAAGTCATTTTGGGCAGAAGCTGTGAACACCGCCTGCTATGTGATTAATCGATCACCAACAAGATCAATTAATCTGAAAACACCGATGGAGATGTGGACTGGTAATCCAGTTGATTATTCACGCCTGCACACATTTGGGGGTCCAGTGTTCGTGATGTACAATTCTCAAGAAGTTTCGAAACTGGATCCAAAATCCAGAAAGTGTAGATTCTTGGGATATGCTGATGGAGTCAAGGGGTATCGACTGTGGGATCCCACTGCCCACAAGGTCGTCATCAGTAGGGATGTCGTATTTGCAGAAGATAAACTGCAAAAGAAAGATGTAGGTGGCACATCGATAGAAGTTCCAGAGACTACAACTATTCGGGAGGAAGAAAAGTTTGAACAAGAAGTTTCTTCTGGAGCAATACCAGAACACGAGGAACAAGGACCAGTTGAGTCTGAAACTATAGAAGTTCGACGGTCAACTCGTGAGAAACACACACCAGCCTGGCAGTCTGATTATATTGTGGAGGGCAATATTGCATACTGTCTTCTAACAGAAGATGGGGAGCTGTCAACATTCAAAGAAGCAGTTGAAAGCTTAGAAGCGTCACTTTGGATGACAGCAATGCAAGAAGAAATTGAAGCACTTTATAAGAATAAGACGTGGGAGCTTGTAACGTTACTGCATGGGAGGAAGCCCATTGGTAACAAATGGGTTTACAAGGTCAAACGAAATAGTGATGATCAGATCGAGCGGTATCGTGCAAGGCTTGTGATAAAAGGATATGCTCAGAAAGAAGGTGTTGATTTTACAGAAATCTTTTCACCTGTGGTTCGACTTACTACTGTTCGGATAGTTCTGGCATTATGTGCTACATTTGATCTACATCTGGAGCAGTTAGATGTGAAAACTGCATTTCTTCATGGAGATCTTGAAGAAGAAATCTATATGCTCCAACCATATGGTTTTGAAGAACCAGGGAAAAAGAACTTGGTTTGTAGGTTAAACAAATCTCTATACGGCTTAAAACAGGCGCCGAGATGTTGGTATAAGAGATTTGATTCTTTCATATTGAGCCTTGGATACAACAGACTTGGTTCAGACCCTTGTGCGTATTACAAGAGGTTTGGTGTTGATGATTTCATTATACTGCTATTGTATGTTGATGACATGTTGGTATCAGGCCCCAACAAAGTTCGTATCGAAGAACTGAAGGCTCACTTGGCTAGGGAGTTTGAAATGAAGGATTTAGGACCAGCAAACAAGATTCTAGGGATGCAAATTCACCGAGACAGAAATAACAGGAAGATTTGGCTATCTCAAAAGAATTATTTGAAGAAAATCTTGTGCCGCTTCAATATGCAAGATTGTAAGTCAATCTCTACCCCGCTTCCAGTTAATTTCAAGTTATCCTCAAGTATGTGTCCTAGCAATAAAGCTGAGAGGATGGAAATGTCTCGAGTGCCGTATGCATCAGCAATGGGGAGTTTGATGTTTGCCATGATATGTACGAGACCAGACATTGCACATGCAGTGGGAGTGGTTAGTCGGTACATGGCAAACCCTGGTCGAGAGCATTGGAATTCTGTGAAGAGGATCCTAAGATATGTCAAAGGAACCTCGGATGCTGCTCTATGTTACGAAGGATCTAAATTTACTGTCAGAGGATATGTTGATTCTGATTATGCAGGTGATCTTGATAAAAGGAAATCCACTACAGGCTATGTGTTTACAATTGCAGGAGGAGCTGTGAGCTGGGTATCTAAACTACAGAAAGTTGTGGCGTTGTCTACAACAGAAGCTGAGTATATGGCAGCTACACAAGCTTGTAAAGAAGCAATCTGGATAAGAAGATTCATGGAAGAACTTGGGCACAAACAAGAGAAGATTCTCTTACACTGTGACAGTCAGAGTGCCTTGCACATTGCAAGGAATCCAGTTTTTCATTCCAGGACAAAACACATAGGAGTACAATATCATTTTGTTCGTGAAGTGGTGGAAGACGGGAGTGTGGATCTACAAAAATTCACACGAAAGACAGCCTAGCAGATGCACTGACAAAGGCAATCAACACTGACAAGTTCACTTGGTGCAGATCCTTATATGGCTTGGCGGAAACGTAGACGGCATGGTTGTGGCAAGATAGAGAATGTGTGGAGATTGTTTGATTCTCGATCAAATCTCCAAGTGAGAGAATGCTGTACTATTCACACTATTCCTTTGTGGGAATCCCACATCGGAAGTGGAATGAAAGGGGGAGGGGGAGAGAGCCTATAAAAGAAAGGCTCCTCCTCCCCTCCTACTCATCCCATTCTATTTCTTCTCCTCCTTTTGTAATATTCTTCTATAGTGGAGTTTTCTCTTCTTGCCCGTGGTTTTTTTCCGAAAGGGTTTTCAACGTAAATTTCTGTGTCCATCTAATTTCCTTTATTTGCTGTTTGCTCTATTCGGTCGGGGTTTTATTACCCAACACCTGAAATGTGTGGTTGAGTCGCCAGAGATGGGGGGGCGCGGAGGGATTCCGTCGAAGAAATCGCCGGAACAGCCCTCCAGCTCCTGCACCCGACAGATCTCGACCTGGACACCTTGCGGCCGAAGGAGGAGAAATCCCCGGGATTTCTGGAGGAGCGAATGATTGGGTTATTTTACCCTATTATTTTGAGCAATTTTTTTCTATTATTTTTAGGGGAAATTTCTAAATGACTCTTAGTTTAGGTATTTTTTAAGAGATTACTATAATTTAAATTTTATTTATTACATTCCTTATATTTTTATTTTGTTTCTAATGGATCCTTTTCATCAATTTTTCATCTAATTCCGTTAAGTAGATAAATACATGATATTTTATTAGATTTTCACACTATTATTTTAAATATAAATTATTAAAAATAATATTAAAGTTTTCAAAAATTCCTAAAAATTTGAGAAAATTTAAATAACAAAGTAAGAAAATTTTTACCTTTATTTCCAATCGTCATGAATCTTAATATCTATGCCTCAATTAAAAATTTAGAAGGAAAACATTAGAATTTTTAGTGTATTTTTTTCAAAATGAAACTTTAATTCTATTATTACATTAACGTACGCTTCCGTGGAAAGAAGCCTCGTATTTCTTATCTTGTTATTTAAAATTTTCTTTTTTTTTTCTTCCATTTTTCAATTATTTTTTAAATTTTTAATATTATTTTTAATAATTTATATTTGAAATAATGTTATGCAAATCTAATAGTTTGCCATTTGCTCACCTACTTAACAGAAATGAATGACAAATGAATAAAAAAAGGTCTATTAGAAATAAAATGAAAGTACAAGGAATGTGATAAATAAAATTTAAATAACAGAAGCTGTTTTAAAAAATGACTCAAACCAAAATGAATTTTCTTGAATTTTTCCCATATTTTTATTACCTGGTTGTTTAGGTCTGGCCGCCTGGCTTAAGATAGCAACGAATTTTAGATGGTAGTCTATCTGTGGCTCAAATTCGGACGGGCATCAAATTGCCAAAATTGAAATAATGGTCTTGTTATTGTTACTAGATTCGAAGCCGGTGCCAGGTACAAATGATTTAATCAATAGTTATGGATTTGACATATCTAGTTAAATTAATAAAAGTGTTATAAGAAAATTAAGTAGTAAAGATAAAGAATTTGAATAGGGTTATAGAATTATATGAGTCTTAATTTAAATTTAAACGAATAGACACGCAAAGGTAGATGTAAAGCTCGTGAATTTAAATTAATGTGTAAATAAATTATATATATTTGTTATAATATTTATAACTAAAGCCATTCACAAAATTGAGAATGTGACACATGTCACTTTATAATTGCTTTAGTTTTTGAACAAAAATTGTAGTTTAAAATGATAACTAAGAATACTCTATGTGAGTTTTAAATTGAAAAGCACAAAAAAATAATAAATGAATCCAATAATATATAACTAGACTAGATCCGATGTCATATATACTTTTAAAACTATTTATTATTGGTGATGGATAATCTTTGACACGTTCCATCTTTCATACACAGGTGTACACACTCAACTATTATCCACTATATAGTTCCTTTTAACATAAAAGTGAAATCATAAGCAATGCACCTCATAGTGTATTACAAAATATATTACAAATCTAAAGGATAATTTAAAACTATACTTGTATACTTATTTATGCAATAAATTTGCATGCACGAAGAATTTTATAGTAAAATTATAAAAAAAATTTACCTAGTATAAATTTGGCGGAGAGTATATTTTAGTAAATAAAAAATATATATTCTGATAAATAAATAAATATATATATATATATATATATATATATATATATATATATATATATATATATATATGTGGCCCCATGTCCACACCTTCTCCTTTTTCTTTTTCACCACCTTATGTCAAACCCCAAGGTTCACCTTTAAGGATTTGACGGTTTTGATCTCAATTCTCTAAATTTTCAAACTTGAAAGTTAAAAGTCAGTTGCAAATTATGTTTTTCAGAATGGTGTTATGAATTTTAATGCGGGGATTAGACTTTTAAAAACAACTGCGACAAATAATTTTTGGGAAATTCGAGTTCCGTTTCCCACTCTTCTCCCCTTGCTTCCCTCTCTTCCTACCTTTCCTCTCACCCGATTTATCAATTCTTCTTTCCAAAAGTCTTTTTCTATTAATTAAATATATTTCAAAAAAATAAAAAGGAAAATTAATGCCTTAAACCTTTTTCCCCCGAAAATAGGAAATCTTAAAAATAAAACAGAAAACAAAAATGTCTCTTACCAACTTTAAAAACTTCATTTCCTTTTATAAAATAATTTTGAATTTTTCAAAACAAGGAAATCTAATTTCTTCTTTCCGAAAAAAAAAACTTCCCCTTTGATAAAATAAAACCACTTTTTATTTTTAATATTTCAAAATGATTTTTTTTCTTCATTTTGTCGATTAATCTTCCAAAGTTGGTTTATTGAAAGACAAGGATCAACCGGATCCATTTTTTGTAAAATCAAGCGGTCAAAATATGAACATGGATACAATTTCACCTCTCCCAAATTATTATTATTATTATTATTATTATTATCACTAGTATTATTATTATTATTATTACTATTATTTTTATTATTAAAACTATTATTATTATTATCACTATTATTACTACTACGTTATTCCTATAATTATGATTAATATTATTACATTTTCCCCCATGATGTTATGACAGTGGCACCATCATGACCAAAAATCCATTTACGCCCATTCTCCATTGCCCCATTCCCATCATTAGCTCCTTTATCAAACAACTTTAAAGTAACGGATAAACTTCCTTTAACTTTATAGCGTCAAATTGTATCATGTAGTGTCTGTCTGATAAGTTACAAGTGCCTCAAAAAGATCCTAAACGTTCGTTCATAGAAAAATGGATAAGGGCATGGATGTAAAAACACGATTTTCAAAATATTATTTTTAAAAGGTTTTCTTAGAAAAATAAACGCATGGTTAGAATTTATATGTGATCTGTGTTACTGATCGGACACCCATTACAGGATACAGTTTGATGATGAGCTTGATAAAGCTCCTCTGAGTAACATAGGTCAACAAACTACCGAACATGGTGCTTGGACCCTCCATATGTAGAACCCATCCACCGGCTTTGTGCTGCAGTTATATAGATTGGAGGTTAGAAATTTATATCACTCCGAATGCAACCGCTGCGAACAAGGACAGAGAAGAAATTGAGACCGAAAAATTGAATCTTGAAAAATAAAGAATTAAAAAAAGAAAAGAAAAAAAGGAAACCAAATCTCCGTGGAGCAATTCTTGCCTGGTGGTTATAGAGATAACCGATGATCTCCTGTTTATGCTCTTTCGACAATGTTGCATTCAACGCCCAGTAATGACCTAATCCATCACATCAAAGAGTAAAGAAGTCCTATATTGTACATTTGTCGAGCAACATTAATAACCAAGCCATCAATGTTCCATTGATAAAAACTATTTACTCTGTAAGATCTATAGGGCGGTGTTCGTGTCGTATTTCATGCCATTAAAAAGAAATTTATTAATTTAAATTATTTTACAGATAACAACGTTCTGTTGACCAAATTAACGGAGCACGATTATATTTTCAAACTCACGTTTCAAGTTTATAGTGGAGAATTCATCTCTTGAGCCGGATGGGCTCGTTAACATTTCCCAAGCCCCTGACTTATTAACATTTTTCGAGCCCTCGGGACGTTAACATTTCTCGAGCCCCTAGCTAGATGATATTTTTTAGGCCCATGGCTGACCTCCAAGGGGTAAACACACTTTGAGCCATGACTACATTCCTCAAAGGAATAATCCTTGGGACCATGGCTTACAAAGCCCACCTTCTCCCTAATAAGGGGAAATACGCATCTCTTTTAAGCCATTGGCTCCAGCACATTGCCCGAAGGACATGTGGCGTCCATCTAGGGCACCTCGCATCATTTTAAATTCTTGGGCTCAAGACGCAAAGAGGGATTCGGCACTGCATCCCTCCCTGCCATCCTCTCCCCACTATAAAGCCAAAACCCTAGGGTTTTGGGGGAGTCTCATTGAGTCGGTGTTTGGGATTTTAGAGTAGAAGTTCAAGCAAGAAAACCTTCAGACTTTTGTTGCAATTCTCGATCCTTTTCCTAAGATGGATTCCAAAGTTACTTTATCAGTTTTAATCGATTTTAGGTGTTTATTGAATTTTAGAATTGATCTTAGCATATGTTGTGATTCCGATAACATGTTTTCTACATATTATGAAATTTGACATTTCAGGTGGAATTCCTTAAGGAAGATGAGATGATTGAGACCGTTCCCAAATGGACTCTTGATCCATAACCCATCTCTTTCTCTCTATTTCCCTCTCTTGTCTAATCTCTCCCGATCCTTAACTGAAGGATTAAAGTTTTTCTCAATTCTATAAACAATCGGTCCATTTGAATTTCCAGGGACAGCTGGCCAAATAGATCTTCTCCCCAAAAGAGGTTTCCATAGTTTTTTACTTTCTTTATGTTCCCATTTCATTTGCTTACTGAAAGTTGGATTCATTTTGATGCGTGTTGTGACATTCGACTTTTAGGTGGACTCCTTGGGGGAAGATGACATGACCCGCCGGATGGTTCCCAAATGGACTATCAATTTTATATGTGTAGTATTTGGATAGGATTGGCACTGATAGCCATAAATCCCAAAAATTCTCTGGGTATATATCGTTGTGGATACTGACTCCATAGAATTATCTGAAATTTTTGATAAAAATGATTCTTCAAAACTGGTTTTTATCAAAATGAAAATTAAGAAATTATTTCTTTATCTCAATGGGTTGGAAATCCTGAAAAGATTGTCAAATTATTCAGAAACTTCTATTCTCAATGTTTTAATTATTGGGAAATTTTGCATCAAAATCAAAATTACTCCTTGTCTTGGTTTTGTTATATCCACAAAAACCTCTCCACTAAGATTCGTTACTGGCTCTTTGATTGGTGGGAAAAATTTGGTTCAATTCCTGATATTTTCCCGGACCGTGTCACAAACTAGGTTGATTTTTGGAAAGAAAAAGTCAAAATTCCTTATCAATTGGTTGAAGTCCCATTATTGTTTCTGTTCTCAAAATTTTTCAGTTTAACGTGGATTTTGTTTCCTGAGTATCTCCTCTGGAAAACTGAAAATTTTGAAGTCCCAGTTTTTGTTGGGCAGATCAAGGTGAAATGGTAGACATTCATGAAACTGGATTTCTTCACAAAAGAAAATCTTGTTCAATGGTTCTCTCGTCATCCTCTCTTCAGTAAGAAGGGAGAATCGTCTAAAGAGCAAGCAAGCAGGCTTCCTATTAGCCAAGTCTCAAATTCAAGCTCGGCTTGCGACTGCAAAGCCTCAAGAAGAATTTAATAAAATTCTCGCCGAGCCCCTCTCGCTATTGTTGGGTAATAAAACCCCGACCGAATAGAGCAAACAGCAAATAAAAGAAAATTAGAAATAAAATGGACATAGAAATTTACGTGGAAAACCCTTTCAGGAAAAAACCACGGGCAAGAAGAGAAAACTCCACTATATAAAAGTATTACAAAGGAGGAGAAGAATGGGATGGGATGAGGAGGAGGGGAGGAGGGGCCTTTCTTTTATAGGCTCTCTCCCCCTTCCCCTTTCATATGATTTTTGATGTGGGATTCTCCCACACGAATAGTACACAACATTCTCTCACTTGGAGATTTGATTGAGAATCAAACAATCTCCACACCTTCTCTATCTTGCCACAACCATGCCATCTATGTTTCTGCCAAGCCATACAAGGATTTGCACCAAATGAACTTGTCAGTGTTGATTGCCTTTGTCAGTGCATCTGCTAGGTTGTCTTTTGTGTGAATTTTTTGTAGATCCACACTTCCGTCTTCCACCACTTCACGAACAAAAGGACATTGTACTCCTATGTGTTTTGTCCTGGAATGAAAAGCTGAATTTCTTGCAATATGCAAGGCACTCTACCTGTCATAGTGCAAGAGAATCTTCTCTTGTTTGTGCCCAAGTTCTTCCATGAATCTTCTGATCCAGATTGCTTCTTTACAAGCTTGTGTAGGTGCCATATACTCAGCTTTTATTGTAGACAATGCCACAACTGTCTATAGTTTAGATACCCAGCTCACAGCTCCTCCTGCAATTGTAAACACATAGCCTGTAGTGGATTTCCTTTTATCAAGATCACCTGCATAATCAGAATCAACATATCCTATGACAGTAAATTCAGATCCTTCGTAACATAGACCAACATCCGAGGTTCCTTTGACATATCTTAGGATCCTCTTCACAGAATTCCAATGTTCTCGACTAGGATTTGCCATGTATCATCTAACCACTCCCACTGCATGTGCAATGTCTGGTCTCGTACATATCATGGCAAACATCAAACTCCCCACTGCTGATGCATACGACACTCGAGACATCTCATCCTCTCTGCTTCATCGCTAGGACACATACTTGAGGATAACTTGAAATTAACAGGAAGCGGGGTAGAGATTGACTTACAATCTTGCATATTGAAGCGGTGCAAGATTTTCTTCAAGTAATTCTTTTGAGATGGCCAAATCTTCCTATTATTTCTGTCTCAGTGAATTTGCATCCCTAGAATCTTGTTTGCTGGTCCTAAATCCTTCATTTCAAACTCCCTAGCCAACTGAGCCTTCAGTTCTTCGATACGATCTTTGTTGGAGCCTGATAGCAACATGTCATCAACATACAACAGCAGTATAACGAAATTATCAACATCAAACCTCTTGTAATACGCACAGGTTTGAACCAAGTATGTTGTATCCAAGGCTCAATATGAAGGAATCAAATCTCTTATACCAACATTTCGGCGCCTATTTTAAGCCGTATAGAGATTTGTTTAACCTGCAAACCAAGTTCTCTTTCCCTGGTTCTTCAAAACCATCTGGTTGGAGCATATAGATTTCTTTTTCAAGATCTCCATGAAGAAATGCAGTATTCACATCTAACTGCTTCAGATGTAGATCAAGTGTAGTACATAACGCCAGAACTATCCGAACAGTAGTAAGTCGAACCACAGGTGAAAAGATTTCCGTAAAATCAACACCTTCTTTCTGAGCATATCCTTTTATCACAAGCCTTGCACGATACTACTCTATCTGATCGTCACTATTTCGTTTGATCTTGTAAACCCATTTGTTACCAATGGGCTTCCTCCCTTGCGGTAATGGTACAAGCTCCCACGTCTTATTCTTATTAAGAGCTTCAATTTCTTCTTGCATTGCTGTCATCCAAAGTAACGCTTTTGAGCTTTTAACCGCTTCTTCGACTGTTGACGGCTCCCCATCTTCTGTTAGAAGACAGTATGCAATATTGCCCTCCACAATGTAATCAGATTGCCAGGTTGGTGTGTGTTTCTTACGAGTTGACCGTCGAACTTCTATAATTTCAAACTCAACTGGTTCTTGTTCCTCGTGTTCTGGTATTCCTCCAGAAGAAACTTCTTGTTCAGACTTTTCTTCCTCCTGAATTGTTGTAGTCTCTGGAACTTCCATCGATGTGCTACATACATCTTTCTTTTGCAGTCTATCTTCTACAAAAATGACGTCCCTGCTGATGACGACCTTGTGGGCAGTGGGATCCCATAATCGATACCCCTTGACTCCATCAGCATATCCTAAGAATCTACACTTCCTGGATTTTGGATCCAGTTTCGAAGCTTCTTGGGAATTGTACATCACGAACACTGGACTCCCAAATGTGTGCAGGCGTGAATAATCAGCTGGATTACCAGTCCCCATCTCCATCGGTGTTTTCAGATCAATTGATCTTGTTGGTGATCGATTAATCACATAGCAGGCGGTGTTCACAGCTTCTGCCCAAAATGACTTTGCCATACTTGCAGTTCTTAGCATGGCTCTAGTTCTTTCGAGTAGAGTTTTATTTATCCACTCCGCCACTCCATTTTGTTAAGGAGTGTACGCCACTGTGAGTTGTCTTTTGATGCCTTATTGATTACAAAAATCAACGAAGCCATCCCCCATATATTCTCCGCCATTGTCCGTCCTGATGCATTTGATCTTCCTCCCTGTTTCTCATTCAATTTGCGCTTTGTATGCTTTGAAAACTGAAAACACATCTGACTTTTTTCTAATAGGGTACACCCAATATCTACTGGAATAATCGTAGATAAAGGATACAAAGTACCTTGCTCCTCCCAGAGATATAGCTGGTGCTTGCCACACATCAGAATTAACTAATTCTAGAATATTTTTAGTTCTAGAATCAGATGCAGTGAACGTTAATCTATGCTGCTTACTTGTAACACAACGCTCACAAAAGGGTAATGAAACCTTTGTGAGACCCAGGAGTAGTTTCCGTTCAGCGAGTACTTTCAACCCTTGCTCTGACATGTGGCCCAATTATTGATGCCACTTCTTTGTCTCTTCAGCAGAATTGGTTGATGCAACTGATGCCTCTGCCTGCAGGTGAGTCTCTCCCATGAGTCTGTACAAATTTGCAGCAATCCTTTCAGCCTTCATCACAACTAACGCTCTTTTAACGATCCTCATCATTCCATTTTGGATGCGGGTATTGCATATACTTTTATCTAATTGTGCCAAAGACAATAAATTCTTCTTTAAGCCCTTCATTTTGAATAGTGCGTACCATACCATCATACATCTTCAATTTGATAGTGCCAATTCCAGCAATCTCCAAGGAATGATCATTTCCCATGTACACAGATCCTGCAGAGATAGGTTCATAAGTGTGAAACCAATCTTTACGAGAGGTCATTTGCCATGTTGCTCCTGAATCCAATATCCAAGCATCAGTTGATCTATCCTTGAATACCGTTGCTGCTTCGCTATATATAATATCAGCTTCGGCAACGCACCCTTGAGATGTTTTTGCTTTGTCTACACCTTTGAATTGACACTCACTTTTGAAGTGTCCCCTCTTGCCGCAATTGAAACATTTGAGATTCCTCTTACCCCTTGATTTTGACCTCCCTTGTTTGTGACTCCCACTGAAATCACATTCCATTGACCTTCCTCGGGTTATAGACAAAGCTTCTGCTTGTTGTGAGCTTGGCTGTCTATCTTCCCTGTTTTTCCGTCAATTTTCTTCCTCCAGAATCGAAGCAGCGGCATCATCGAAAACCAAAATAACTGTGAGAATATTATTAGTTAAATTGATGATGATTTGGTCATATGAATCTGGGAGACTTTGAAGAAAAATCTCAGCGCGTTCCTCTGGCGAAACCGTATGTCCCAACGTTGAAAGTTGAGAACATAACGAGGTCAGAGTATGTAAATGCTTTGTAACCGATGTAGATTCAAACATCCATAAGGTATACAACTTTCTCTTCAAGAAAATTTTGTTGTGAAGTGACTTGGCTTCATATAATCTAATGAGGTGATCCCGAACCTCTTTAGCGGTTTTATTCTCTTCTACTCCTGATAAGATATCATCTGATAAAGCTAGATGTAGATTTGAAAGGGCCATTGCATCTATCCTTTTCCACTTTCCGTCATCTGTGATCTCCGCCGGCCGAGTACTAATGGCCTCTAGGCAATTATCTTTTACTAATAATGCCCTAATCTTCAATTTCCATAGCGAAAACTTTGTACCGTCAAATTTGGCGATATCAACCTTTGCTGCCATTGCTTTTATCATGAACTGTTGTTGAATACAGAATAGTTTCCACTATTTCAAGTGAGAAGTATCTCCTTGGGTTACCTTCAACTAGTATATTGTTAAATTAAAGTGCACCAGGAAAATTTCCAGGAAAGACTGGAGGGACACAAATGGTCTACTTAAGTTCCAGACTCCTTAGACAAAATTTTCCTTAGACATGCACCTAATCACCCAATATACCTTTCCAGAATACCCGAAGGAAGATCAAACACGTGAATAGTGACGATATATTGAAGCGGATCTCCAATATAATTTCTGCAGTACCTCCGTAAGATGAAACATCAATATTTGACTTATTTTTTGATGTAAAGGATCCACTTAAAAGTGGCAATCACAGAGCATACGATAAGTAGATATTAATATCCTAACCCCGTAAACAGCTCCCCAAGGAATTTTCCTTTTCTGATGTGGAAGATCAGACTATACTGCAACCATAGAGCATACTTTGGAAAAACCTTTCTCTGATACTACTGTTGGGTAATAAAACCCAGACCAAATAGAGCAAACAACAAATAAAAGGAAATTGGAAATAAAATGGACACAGAAATTTACGTGGAAAACCCTTTCGGGAAAAAATCACGGGCAAGAAGAGAAAACTCCACTATAGAAGAGTATTACAAAGAAAGAGAAGAATGTAATGGGATGAGTAGGAGGGGAGGAGGATCCTTTCTTTTATAGGCTCTCTCCCCTTTCCCCTTTCATATGGTTTTCGATGTGGGATTCTCCCACATGAATAGTACACAACAGCTATCTCCTCACCAGGTGCCAAGTCAAGTTCATAGTGAAAACGAGGACTCCATTGAGGCCTTCGCCAATGAAAATGAAGATGACTGCTTTGGGTTCTTTTCCCCAATAATGCCAAAGTAATCCCCAGCTCAACTTTGTCAAAACTAAAGGTGTTCTCGTGATGGCCTTAATAAGGTTATGCCGAAGCTCCTGTCTAATCTGGTTCGTCTAAAAGTAAAGTTGTTTGCTTTCCTAAAAGAAGATGTTGTCTCCCCACCGACGCATCTGGCCAAAGGCCCTGTTTAAAGTGAAGTACTACAGTTTTCTCATGCGGAACCCGTGGGGATAGTAATGGTAGTAGTAGTAGTAGTTGTAGTTGTAGTTTGTTACTGCTAGCATTAGTACATGCATTACTATTAATATTATTATAATATTAGAAATATTAAAAACCATAGTTATCAATCAATGACATTCATATTATACCTCATAACTATTATAATTATAACAAGATAGCAAAACTTATTAAAATAGATTTATCACTTAATGAATAACAAAACTTTCCACTTTTATTAAGTTGTTCAAATTGCTTTGCAAAATAATAATAACATTCATTTGATAAAATTTATTAAAAATAAAATTTCAATATAACATGAGAGATATTACCAAAATAATATGGAATTGCAGTTATATTTCAATGATAAGATTATTTTAATTGTTAAAAATATGATATAATCAGGATTTTCTCAAACTTGATTATTTATTATTTTCTAAGATAAGGATAATAAAATACTATTTGTCTTAATTTAAAGTATGCTATTATCCCACAAGCTTCATTGGTTAGGGATATTGGATTTTCATGAAAGTGGATGGCTTCAAAACACATCAAATACACTTTGGAGTATTTTTGGTCCTTTTTATAAGGATTAGGTTTCATTTGGGTTGGTGCCAGAGTTGCTGGGTCACGGATCAACCCGTTAGGCTAAGCGAGTTTAATCGGGTTAATGTATAAGTTGGGTTGATGGACAACCCAAACCAGGTTAATGCCCGAGTTGATCCCCAGGGCCGGCTGGGTTTTATAAGTGGGCTAAAAACTAATAATAATATTACTAATATTATTATTATTTTTCTTGTCTTGTTGTTATTATTAAGTATTATTATTATTATTCTAGATTTTAATCGTAATATATTACTACATTCTTATTATTACTACTTACTGTTTTGGTTCCTTATTGTTATTATTATTGTTATTATTATTGTTTGTTATTATTATTATTATTATTATTAGTATTACTATTATTGCTAACCAAGATAGATAGGGTGAACACAAGTTCTACTCCAACTTCTCCCACTAGCATTTCCACCTCTTGTGAGGGGCATTGCTCGAGTGAGTCCGATTCGGACAGGGAGATTTACTACGATGCGGAGGCAGAATCATCACCGCTTACTGCAGAGGAGCGAAAGGACTGGGAGAATAAAATCCTTTCCGCCTTTCGTAAAAGTTTAGAGAAGGCCGAGTCAGCTCGCCTTTTCCCTAATAAGGATTTGGAATGAATTTCAGAGATAGATATAACCTTTTGTAAAGCGTAGGAACGCTCGGGTTCGGGTGTCATTTGTTTGCGGGCAGCCTCTCGGCTACTACTCCTCTTGGCCACTGTTCGCGTTGACTCATCACATTTTGGTGCGGTTGTCGACTAAAGTGGTGCAACCTAGAGAGAAGTTCGATCGGTATATAGTTCTTGGTGATGACATCATCATTGCGTTATTATTATTGTTACCATTATTTTATTATTACTACTTTTAGTATTATTATTATTGTTGTTATTGCTATTGTTGTTATTATAATTATTATTACTATTAGCAATAGTATATGCATTACTGTTAATATTATTATGATAATATAAATACTAAAAGCCATAATTATCAAAGTTGGCCTAGATATTGACCCGGTCAAGAGGCCAGGTCACCGAGTCATCAGGATATTCTATTTTCATGAAAAAGGATAGGTTCAAAACTTATTCAATATACTTTGGAGGATTTTTGACCCTTTTTATAAGGATTAGGTCTCACATGGGTCATTGTCTAGGAGTGAAAATCGTTCAGTTTTGATCAGTTTTCATAAAAGAATGCAAACCGACTGACTGACCGATTTTCATGTGTGGGAAAAATCGAAGATCGACCAATTGCATCGGTTAACTAAAAATCATAAAATCAATGAAAGCTGAAAAAATCGACAAATCAGTCAATTTTATGCGATTTTCTCACAATCAACCTATTATTGCATACAAGTTTACAATTCAAACCCAAATTTGAGAACCAAAATTTAAAAGAACTCAGTGGAAAGTGCAGTCAAACACATAGGAGG
>CM067261.1:12358681-12371181 GCA_034195605.1 Santalum album | reverse complement strand
ATATGTATGTATGTATGTATGTCTATGTATGAATGCATGTATGTATGTATGTATGTATGTATATCTGTATGTATATGTATGTGTGTGTATATATATATATATATATATATTTTGTATTATATATGTGGTTGGTTGGTTGTCACGATTCATTTTCGATGGCGACCAATGTGATTTTCAATAGAAAAAAAAAAACGAGGCCAAACCTACAGAAGAAACTAATTGCTACGGTTTGATCTTCGCCATTTTCGATCATTTTTTTTGGTTTCATTGCAAATTCTTGATTTTTATTTTTTATTTTTTTGAGTCAAATTTTGCGCGATTTGAGAAACCTAAAGATATTGGTCTGAGGGTTGAACAAGTTTTATGAACTCCAGTAATAGAAATTCTAATTTATGAATTTATATCACTTTCTTGGGGAGTTCTAACCGAAATTTTGAAGAAGCTTAAGACTTGAACATTTTCATTTAATTTGAAATGACTTTTTCTAAAGGCCATATGGCACCCACATTTAGTAACTCGTCCTTTAAAAGGTGTTGAAGGGCTTAATGTACGTTGAGTGAGTAAAAATTCAGGGTTTTTCTGAAATCTTCATGACCCAACTTGTGATGTGCCACGATCACTTCTAGGTGGCCGTACAAAAGATTCCCCACCTTGTTACCTAAAGAATTCATAATTATTTTTTTGCTAATTAATGATTTAATCATATACGTAACAAAATATTAACCTAATTTTTTTGGATGACACAAATCAGCATTATCAATTTATTTTTTCAATAATTCATGATGTCATACTCTCACACATGAAAAAATAATGGTTTCTTTTGCGAGTTGTGAACTTTTTGAATGACAAGTAGAATTACTACATTTCTCCTTCCCAGTATTCACAAGCTCTCTTTCATTGTCTCTCTCTCTCCGTCTTATATATATATATATATATATATATATATATATATATATATATATATATATATATATGTATATATATATATATATATGTATGTATGTATCTATATAGATATATATGTATGTATGTATGTATGTATGTTTATATATAGATATATATGTATGGATGTATATATGTATGTATGTATGTATCTGTATGGATATATATATATATATATGTATGTATGTATGTATATATGTCTGTATGTATGTATATGTATATGTGTGTATATATATATGTATGTATGTATGTCTGTATGTTTGTATGTATATGTATGTGTATGTGTGTATATATATATATGTATATATATATATTTGTATTATATATGCGATTGGTTGGTTGTCACGATTATTTTCCGATGGCGACCAATGCGATTTTCAATTGAAAAAAAAAAAAAACGAGGCAAAACCTACAGAAGAAACTAACTGCTACGATTTGATCTTCGTCATGTTCGGTTATTTTTTTGGTTTCATTGCAAATCCTTGATTTTTATATTTTATTTTTTTGGGTCAAAGTATTAACCTAATTTTTTTGGGTGACACAAATTAGCATTATCAATTTATTTTTTCAATAATTCATGATGTCATACTCTCTCACATGAAAAAATGATGGTTTCTTTTGCGAGTCGTGAACTTTTTGAATGAAAAGTAGAATTACTACATTTCTCCTTCCCAGTGTTCACAAGCTCTCTTTCATTCTCTCTCTCTCTCTCTCTCCCCTGCTAATTTTTTTTTTGCTAATTAATGATTTAATCATATATAACATACATTGGCATGACATTGAGTTATAACCAAGAAAGAGGAACGCT
Organism: Santalum album; assembly: GCA_034195605.1. NCBI lineage: Eukaryota > Viridiplantae > Streptophyta > Magnoliopsida > Santalales > Santalaceae > Santalum > Santalum album. The sequence continues at coordinate 12,369,431 of CM067261.1, read as the reverse complement.
AAAAGCCCAGGCATTAAGATATAAAAGCTCCAGGCAACTAAATTTGAACAACTTACTTATGCCTTGGTTGCCTTCTTATCCTCATGGAGTAAGGAGAAGCCGTGGACTTATCGTTTTTCCTCTTCAGAGTTTCCCCGCAGTCAACAATCTATGGGGTAGGAGGGTGACCTCGACTTGGAACTCTAACACGCTGTTGTAAACCTTCATTCTGAATTCCTGGTCCAGTACGTCTCTGCGATCTGCACGTACTTGGTCTTGTTGCTTTTCTAGCAATTTCCTAGATTCAGGCTATTGACACATGTTTATTATACCCCCTTCTTCACCTTCATTTATACCACATACCGTCTCACTAATTACAGTTATCTCCTCTTATGTACAGAGCGAATGTTTATCAACACGAGGTGCTGTACCCTGTGCTTCTTGTGTATCTTCTACGCTTTCATGGTGAGGAATGAGTTTATTTACATGATCCCCGTTTGAGGATCAGATGAACTTGTTTTCATCCCCCCATCTGCTTGCCCCTTATCTTCTGTACTTCCAGGTTGAGGATCAGATGTCCTTGCACGGTCTCCACCATTTATTAGATTGCTATCTTCACCATGCCCATCTTCTTTTTGTCCAACTTCTGGACTTTCCTACCAAGGGTCATCTGTATGTACACAAAGTCCATCATTTGCAGACTGCTTTCCTTCATTTGCTTCTCTGATTGCCGCTTCTCTGCCATTATTTCAGCTTGAGGACCAAACGGCCTTGCACGGTCTCCAGCATTTATTAGATTGCTTTCTACACCATGCCTTCCTGCTATTTTTGCCCAACTGTTGCATTTCCATATTAAGGGTCATTCGTGCATACATGGTGTCCATCATTTGCCAGACTGCTTGCCCTCTATCTGCCGCACTTCCATCTCGAGGATCAAATGGCTTTGCACAGTCTCCGCCATTTATTAAGTTTCCATTTTCAGCATGCGCATATGCTCTCCGTCCGTCTTCCGTACGTGTACATTGAGGGTCATTTTGATGGCCCGGCCACCAACATTTGCAGGATTACTTTCTTCCATGTGACCATTTTTCTGGAATCTACCGGGTTCTTTCCTATGAGATATTTTGGAAGGTTTCTTATTCTGACTTGTAATCCTCACACCAATAAACGCAGCCAGTTCTTTCCTTGCCGAGGAGGTTTTTCCCTTAACTTGAAGGCACTCTGAAATTTCATGAGAATAAGCACTACATTTGTGCAGCAAACTAAGTGAGTTCAAAAAAAGTAAGAAAAAGAAAACCGAAGCAAATCTGTTCTATAGCTGCCAGTATATAGCTTACCAGTGAAAAAATTGGGTGCTTCCTTACAGGTAGGGGAGGGAGGATAAGCCAGATGAATTAATAAATAAATAAACAAGGGGAAATCAGTAATAAACTTCACAAGCAGTCCATCATGCTGGCCTCAATAAAACTAATAGAAAGCTAAATAATTTTACACAGCTGTGAAGCATTAGGATGAAGAATACCATGCGCAATGAACTTAATGGATCCCCTAAATTGACCAAAACAGCGCAATGTTAAGCGTAACACTGATTTTAGCATTCCTACCAGAATTGAAATGGTTCAATTTACCAGCGAGAAAAAGAGTTAAACTTCCAAAAGAGTGATGAACTGATACGAGGTAAACTGAAGAAGTTTGTGTAAGCTAAACTTATATTGATTTTAGGACTTCTTAATGCTGCCACTCTCAGTAAGCATAACGAAAAATCTATCACGTATTCTTCTTCTTTTTTCTTTTTCTTTTTTGCCGATATAATTTGACACGGTTAATGACGTATAATTTGCTGGATCCAACTTAGTGTCTTGCCTATATGAGATAACCTTCTGGAGTAAAGGCAGCCTGCCATTTCCTTGCACTTAAGAGTCTTTCCAGCCTGCATGAGAATCAAGGGAATAAAATTCAGTCATGTGGTCAGAAAATTCAGCCATTTAAAACCAGTTCTCTACTTTTACTATTTGCAGCAGTTGCAACTAAACAACCAGAACACATCAGTGCAACCCAACTAAGAACCGTCTCTCATCTGGGAGGAAAACTTGATGAATCCTACTTTCAGTAATTAACTGAGTCGTGATCATTATAAACCATAACATAGACTAATCTTGCCCTTTACCACACATCAAGAATTGCCCACCTCCTTTTTACTTCACTCTTCTACAGAACAAACAAGGAAAGAAAAAGGAGAAACAACAAAAACAGATTGCAGGACCAGAACATTAACAATAACAGTACCAGGTTTTACTTCACACGGACCTAGTTTTTACTAAATTTGGAAGCTAATGAAATTGATACAACCAGGTAGGTAGGAATAGCACATGAACTATTGAAAGGGAGGGAGAATATACATGGATTATCGGCTGCAAAAGATAAATTCTAGGATATTGATTATTAATTACAGGAAAATTCGGAAAGGACTAGACCATTGACAGGAGTGGACTACCTAAACCTCTTAAGACGTGTTAGGTCTGTTCCAACCAAATTGGCCAAGAAGCTTAGGTAAACAATGGACCCAAAAGACTTGCTCCAAATCACTTAGTAGTAGGCTTCCGGAGTATGCAGGCAGCCAAGAAAGAAAGGTGTGCAGTTAAATTAGTGCAACCATATGAATTTAGAATTGTCCACATAATCATCACTACTGTAATCACTTACAGAAGAATCAGATGCATTAGGGAAAAAATAATGGGGATGAACAGTAAAAACAAAGAACAAAACCATAAGAAGTGATGGCGCCAATGAAGGATCCACTGAACTATACAGGGTGCAAACAGGAATTATATAGAATGCCTCATTTTGCATAAGAAAGAACTTTGCTATACCTCCTAACTGCCACTTCATGTTTATCTTCCAGCACACCCTGCAACATACAAGATGAAAACAGGGATGAAATAGAGACTAAAAAAAAAAAACCTGCAAAAACACAAATCTGAGCTTTCTGATTACAGTTGTCAGTCATCAAGCTAAGATTGATGTAGCAACTTTCCTTGACGGCCATCAGCATGAGTCTGTGAGGCTCTTTCTCTTCCTGCTAGATCTACAAAGTTCAGTTGGCAAGGTTGTTATTTTGTGATCGCAGTCAAGGAGATAACCTATTTGCCATATTAAAATAAAACACATGGGGAAGGTTGAGTACCATAAACAACCCTCCTCCACCCCTTGCAAAGTTGTTTTTACTTTTTACGAATTGATGGACTGATGCCCCCGATGCATTTTGAAGTTCCACTAACAAATAGCACTAATCATGCCTCGTTTCCTTGGAGCTGACCTGACTATCAATGGAATAGTCATACTTAAACCTAGAGCATGTTGCAACCAGGCATATCTGACATTCTATATCAGCCTATTGGCTGACCCATTGAGATAAACAGAAAGGGAGAAAAAAAATAGAAGCCAATACAGCCTTATTGGACGTCAATATAATGCAAAACTTTTGGCAATCTGAACTAGAATCATAATATAGAAATTCTTACTGTGGCAGCTGCAGGTACCTGGTAATCACATCATGATGAGCATCCCCTTCTCGAGCGCAAACATCACCTTAGACCCCCCAGCCTCACTTCGAAGTATGCTGCTAGCTTGGCCATCTCTTCAACCAACAGAAGAAACACATGTCAGTACATGCAATTGCACAATGCGAAGCAAGCCAGTGAAAAGAGGAGAAAACTATTGGAAGTACGGTGTGCCAAAAGTTTATATTGACTGAACAATACAACTACATCGATTTTTAACCCACATTGACATTGCTATTGCAAGTAACAAACCATAATTAACTATTTTTACCTCATTTGAATGCTGCATGGCTGGGAGCACTGAGTTAAATGAGTAGAGTTTCACACCCAACTACATAGAGGACCGCCATAAATACGATCCTACTCAAAATTATCAGATGCAGTGAGCACAAAGAAATTCAAACTTCATGTTTACGCTTCTTGTGTTAAAACTCAACATGAGTACTGTTTCAGTTGTCCGAAATCTTGGGAGAATTTGAAAATCCAACATATCATTCTATTGATGTAGTATAAAGAATACTTAAAAGAATATAAAGAAACAATTAGGTTTCAGACAAACCAGAGGTGTGTAGGGGACATTGAATTGCCCACCATGCCTATTTGCAGAGACAAACAGCTTAGCAACTGCAGATTCTGGATTTTCACTTTCCTAGCAAAAAAAAAAGAAGGATATCAGATGCCATATCAATTATATTGCAGGTACCTTTGGCAATTTATTGTTGCTGTAGTTCTCTGGCATATGGGAAAGCACAGCTGGTCCATCCACCAAAAGTGCATGAGAACAAAAACCAAATAACAAGAAACTGAACCCAGGAAAACTTAGCCAGAGTGTGGTATTGAACAGGTATTATTAACAAGAAACACATAAATGGAAGAAAACAACCCAGCAGCTGTTCTATTTTTTCCTAATCCTCACCAAAACAGTTCACTCCAAATCACACACAGTGCAATCACATGAACAAAAAGTGCAATCAGAATGAACCTCAGAGCAAAATCACATGAACAGGGAACTGTTCCAATCAATAGCAACAATAGCACAAATTGCAACTACACATCATTTTCCTAATCCTCAACAAAACAGATTAAGGCCACAAATTGCAATCACAAACATTCACATGAACAAAAAGTGCAATTGCAATCACATGAACAAGGAACTGTTCCAATCAATAGCAACAATAGCACAAATTGCAACTCACGAATTGCAATCACAAACAAAAAACAATTCAATCCTCACCAAAACTGTTCAATCCAATCACAAAAAGTTCAATCCAATCACAAAAAATGCAATCAGAATTCAAGGCCAAAAATTAAGCAATCAAATGAACAAAGGAGCCGTTCCAATTTCAAACAATCCAAACGTCAAACAATACACAAACAATCCTGGAACCTCGGATCAGACTCTTCCTTCCCCCTGGAAGGACGACCAATTCTGCGATTACACCCTCAAACCCCACTCGGATCAGACTCTTCCTTCCCCCACTGTCTCTGATTACACCCACTCTCTGAATAAACCCTTGAACCCAACTGGGATTAGACTCTTCCTGCCCCCACTGTCTCTGATTACACCCTCAAACCCATAGCTTTGGCTGGAATGGGTCGGTCTCGAGGGCGAAGAAGGCCGTAAATTTTGCAAAAACGAAGGAGAGAGGGAGAGAAATTACTGTGAAAAACAAAGGAGAGATAGGAGGTATATATAGAAAGATTGGGTTACGGCCATAAATTTTGAAATCAATGTGCGAGCTGGGAGAGAGAGGGACGGTAATTTTGAATTCAAAAGTATAACCGTCATATACAGTAACGTTCACATGATGATCGAAGTTGCCAAATGCCCACATGGTGAAATTTAGGTAACTTCTATGAAGGGGTCTACGGTTCGACTCGAACGACGAGTTATAGATTTTTGAATTATACCTAACGGGTGACTTCGGCAGCAAGCTTTTAATTTTTGAATTTAAAATATGTAACGGTCATATAAACCGTAACATGATTATAGGCAGTCTCCAAATGGCACGATAAATCACCGCCGCCGTCCTCTTCATTGTTCTGCACCCAACTGAACCACAATGTCCTCCGCACCTCCCCCTTTCTTGAGCCGCCCTTTCGGGGCTCCGAGGTCCCGTAACCCCCCAACCTTCTCCGGATTTAGGTTTCTCGCATTTTCTGGGGAAACTCTCTCCCACGGGACTCCAGCGTCGGGGAGTTTCAAGGGCCTCTAGATTTAACGAATCTTCCCGGCGACCCGTGCTTGGTTCTCACATCGGATCCCAAGCCCCTCCTCTGTCGGATCGCCAAGTTCCATGACAGATTGGTCGACGCTGTCACTCAGCTCGGCGGCTGACAGCACTTACTCTCTCCCTTTCTCACTCTCGTATTTATTTTGTGATATTTGTTCAGTTTGTGGATTAGTTTTGGGTGCAATAGATCCACTTTTAATTGAGTTGATAGTGTCAGTGTTTCTTCTGTTACCTCCTTTATTGATTCAACCATCGGGTTTTGACTTTTTATTTTTTATTTTTTATTTTTTTTACTCTTTTCACTCTTATGTATGCGCACAATGTACTTGCAAAATTTTCATGGGCTTTAGTAATTAGCTTTGCCAGTTCGGCCTCATGTGCCCAGATTTGGTTCTGGATGATATCACCAAGGAGATAATAAAGCCGAAAGGACGAATGAAGTTCTGAAAGTATTTAGTTCGGTTATTTTCGGTGTAGTTGGTTTTATCCTGGACGAATATTTTGATTTAAGAAAGAAAATCATGTAATTTTCAGTTTAAACCGTGCCTAGAAATTTTTATTGGAAATTGGTTTAGTGTTCAGTTTATTGTATTCACTGTTAGACTTCTATTATGAGAAAGGGTATCAGAAGAGCTTGCAGTTTATGTTTTTATTCTGATTTTGGTGTATTAAGAGGCAATCTATTCAGACTAAAATTCTCAACCATATGCTATTTTGGCCCATTTATGTTGGTTGGAAACTGGTGAACCTATCTCTTTTAACGTGGAAAAATTGTCATTTACCAAAAAAGGGCATTGTTTTACCAAGCAAACACTCAAACTGGCCCCAATATGTTTTTTGAGCCAACACCCGTTTTTCACATGTCAAAATTCTGAATGAGTGTTTAAACAGTTATAAAATATCTCTAGTGTTTTTTCGTTAATCTATTCATCAAACTCCTGAATTTCATACAGCCCAAAATTAATTATAGTTGTGTCCAATTATATTACAGTCAATAACAATGAAATAGATCTGGAAGCTTTGTATTAATTCATTTTGATGTCCAATTATGTTCTTTGGAATTATGAAGGGTTCTTATTTTCTTTCTTTTTGCATTATATCTGTATGAAAAACTTTTTTACCCTTAGCACATGGATTCTGTTTTTGCAAGAGATAGTATTGAAGTCTAGGAACCCTGCGGGACTTTTATGTGCCCCCAATTATATAATGTGCCACCCATCTATCTAAAGTTGTGAGTTTAATTATCTCATTCAGCTCACAAGTTGGAGTTTGTGCATTAAAACCAAACCCCAAAGCCTTGCAAATAAGTTGCTGAAGTCTTAACTTGAGTACTCAACAATTTTTGCAATAATACCGTGCCCATCAACTTGTTTGCTGGCTTCTTGTTTTCTTTGTTTGGCATCAATCTGAATGTGTCATGGTCAACTTATTTGCTGGCTTCTTGTGTTCTTTGTTTGGCATTAATCTGAATGTCATGGTTATGAGAGGAAGACTAAGCTAAACATTTTTGGTATGGGACTGTAAGTTTGTTTTTGTATGCCAGATCTCACCTCCATTGGCTTTACTACAAAGAGCTTTCTTCAATGTCCCCTAGTTTCAGTAAAATTGTTTCGGGACATCCATGTGTCAATTTTCATAAGCAATGTTCTTTGGCTCCGCCAATTGCAAGATGTCAGCAGTATATTATTTTCTTGTGATGTTCTTCCTTTCCTGTTTTTCACGTCTTCTTTTTCATTTATAGCTTTGCATGTTATGCAATCTGTTTGTGTCACTCTAGCATGCAGACATAAATCTTCACACTTGTACATATGCATTTAATTATTTATTTGTTCACTGGAGTTGATCTGCTTTGCAATCTCGAGCTTGCATGGTTTTGGCATATTTAATATCCTAATCCCAGGGCTCCCCACCTCACCTCTCCCCCCTTCCTTCCCCGTATGAAACAAAAAAAAAAAAAAAAAGAGCAAGAAAAAGAAGGTTTGACCTGCATCTAGTCCATAATTATTTCATGTATACTTCAGTTGATTTCAAATTTTGCTTATTAATCGTAAAATATGGGAAGTAAAATGTTGAAAGAGGAACTATTAATTTACGCCTATAATATGTCCATGTGTTGTTCCTGTAGGAAATTTCTAGACTAGCATAAAATGCTTTCAGGTAGTGCAGTCAATCTTTTGGTCTCTCAGGAATAAATTTCCCTGATTTGAATCTTCTTGTCTGTATTTAGTGTTCCAGAACCTTTTTCAAGCTCCTGAATTCCTCCACATGGAGCCATTCTTTTGTCTATATTTCTTTAGGTCTGAACTCCCAAAAACAGGCGCAATTTGTATGTGCTATAAAATCCACCTCAACAATCTTGAGATTACACCTGCCCACTTATATAACTTATAAAATCTTATGGCAGATGAGTGATGATGGTCCCTTTGTCATGCCGGAGATGGATGCAACACTTAGGAAGCAAATCCAGGAGTGCCATTACCAGGTTGTAAATGTCACAAAGCCTGTTAATTATTTCCATGTTTTTCGGCGTCAAGTAAGTGCAGCAAACGGGGATTTGGTTTGCTTCCAGGGCTAAAGTTTTCATTTACTTGTTTTAGTATTTTATCTTTCAGATGCACAAGGAATTCTGTAAGCCTCTCATTGTTATGCCTCCAGAGAACCTGCTTCGGCACAAGGGCTGCAAATCAAATCTATCTGAGTTTGATGAGGTTGAAGGTCACCCAGGGTTTGACAAACAAGGCACAAGATTCAAGGGGCTTATAAAAGATCAGAATAACCACTCTGATCTCGAGGAGGGTATCAGACATTTGGTTCTTTGTTCAGGAAGGTGTGTCACTTTTCGATGTCCTACATCTGCATTCTGTGTCTTTTTTTTTTTTCCCTCCTTCGCACTATGACAGACTTACTCTCATAGTTGTCAAGCTGTCAAGGTGCACTTGGGACCCCTTGGGTTGCCTAGGCAACAATGCGGCATGGGAAAGCCGTCCAGAAGTTGCAGCCTCAGTTCTAGAATGGCTATCTTCCCATCCAAATCATCGTAGCATTTAGCTTCACCATCAGAGTCCCGTTCATATTGTTAAAAACTGAATGTGAAGTATTGGCCAAGCCGACATTCCCTGTTTCTCCCAAACTAACCCGACCCAATGGCTATTCTATTTCTCGAAGCAGAACCGTAAACGGGAGCACGTGAACAAAATGTATAGGATTATTATATGGAAGTATTAGTAGTTGAATCGAGGAGTCGGGTGTTGGCACCTTGACAAGCAAGCTTACTCTTGGGGACGATGGTTTAAAGTTGTAGAAAGCCTCTTTGATTCACCTGGCTTTGATTCTTTCAACCACCCTCATTTAATTTACCTGGGCCCATTGTCCAGTGTTGAGGTTGCTTGAGCCCTGATTACTTGCTAAAGATAATGTATGCCCCTCTGCCAGTCAACAAAAAAATAAAAATAAAAAAATTCAGCCAACAGGAGAAACCATTGCCCCTCACATTTTCCCCTACTCCCTCCACTGGAAAAACAAGACCCTGACAGGAGCAATACCTCAAGTCTACTGTTTTGTCTTTCATATTTCAATTTTGATTGCAGATTGATTTAGTTTTTGTCGTAGTGTCATTTTGCAGGTTTATTATTAACTTGACAATGAGAGGAAAAAGGTTGAAGGCAATGATATAGCAGTCTGTAGGGTTGAGCAGCTTTGTCCCTTCCCCTACAACCTAATCCAGTGTGAGCTGAAGCGTTACCCAAGTACGTGTTTTCATAACTGCAGCTATAAGGAGTGGTGGGAGCAGTCCCCACTGCAACCTACACTCGCTCACACACACCCACACAACTTATGCACACACTCAAATGCACACTAGCCAATAGCTTGGTTCTAGTCCTCATTGCTTGCGTGGCTTCTTGGTTTGGGCTTTTAGGTCTGTTCATTTTCCCGGGTCAATAGCTGCCTGCCTGGCCTGTTTATGTTAGGACACTGATAATTTTATGCTTACTTTGGGTATGTATATTGTTAAAAACATAGTTATCAAAGGGATGTTTGATGTATAAAAGAGGATGTGCAGCCATTGAGGGGGATTTGAGCAATAGGGCCTTTATATTAAGTAGAAGCCTCAGGCAATAGGTTGGCAGTGTTTCCAACGTTAGTAGTACGAAAGCGTTGCAAGATAAGACAAACTATCCTATAGCATACTATTTTTAGTGAGATTGTTATTGATAGTTTGTGCTCTCTAAGTGCAAGTTGTGTTCATGCTTTTAGAGGGGAGTAATTAAGCCTTGCAAATTAAAACCCTCCATGGTTTCTTTCCTTTGTTGCATTAGGCCTACTACATGCTGTCCTGTGTACCTGAGTTTGTCACTATCTTCTATCATATGGCCCTTTTTTTTTTGTTAGATTTATAGCCCTGGCTTTCTCCTTTGTCTCTACGGGTTAGGTTTATGCCATTTTACCCTCTATTCTCCTCCTATGCCAGTTTTACCTAGCTTCATTTCAATAAAGTTTACAGGAAACCAAGAATAATATAACATGGCTAAAGATGCGTCAATTGAAGCTTAACAAAACATGGCGAAATTGCTTAACTCCAAATAGTAGCTCAATGTATGTTCCACATTTTGGATATCCCAAAGAGATCAGTGGCAAACTGAAAACAGAATCAAAACAACATTGAGACTGGAAACGGGAAAGAGAACAAACCTGGTGCTTAGTAAGGCGTCTTCGGATGGCTCTGGTCTTCTTGGGGCGCAGATCAAGCGGCAAGACCTTCCTGTTCTTGTAGGCTTCCCTCAGCGCCGACTTCTGTTTTTGTGAAATCACCGTCAACACCTGAGCAATCGGCAACCTCACAACCTTACTACATCCACGATCAAACCCATATTCCAAAACCAGCCCATGATTCAGATTCCAGGGAAAAAATTGATAAAGAATAAACGAAAGCGCGGAGAGAAAAGACATTACATCTTGGAGTGCTTGTTAGGGCACCAC
>CM067261.1:12293681-12353681 GCA_034195605.1 Santalum album | reverse complement strand
CATGGGGTACATTTGGAAAAGTTTTTACCATTTGGGTTATTCCAAGAAAAAGCTCCAAATATGACTCATGTATAATGATATAGGATTTATACCCACTAATAATAATAATAATAATAATAATAATAATAATAATAATAATAATAAAAATTTATAAAAACATAAATAATTAGCAATAAAGAGTTGGCAATACTAATTTCAAAAGTTTATTATTTTATTATGAAAATTTTTTCTTTAGTTAATAAATATTTAAATTAAATTATTCATTCTTTAAAAAGAAAAGATAGAAGAATTGCTTTTTATTTCGAGTCATCAAAATTAAAATATTTATCGTGTAAATAATTTGCAGCGTTTTAATGTACGAATACTTGCTTTTGAACTAAAATTATATTAACCAAAAAAATGTAAAATAACATGGTCTAATTATTCGGATAAAATATTAAAGCATAGCATATTATTTCAGAAACTGGACGAGTTGTTCTGTGCCACTGCACCGACCCATTCCATTCGTCTCAGAGGCGCGTTCCTTTGGGGGAGCTATCGGCGCGACACGTGCGAGGGATGTCAGTTTGTGGTGACGTGGAAAGCTAGAGATTTGAAAATCCCATGGGAACAATTCCAAGGACAGTTCGAAGCACCCATTTGTGCTTCATTATTCGGATAAAATATGAAAGCATAGCATATTATTTCAGAAACTGGACGAGTAGTTCTGTGCCACTGCACCGACCCATTCCATTCGTCTCTGAGGCGCGTTCCTTCGGGGAGCTATCGGCGCGACACGTGCGAGAGATGTCAGTTTGTGGTGACGTGGAAAGCTAGAGATTTGAAAATCCCATGGGAACAATTCCAAGGACAGTTCGAAGCACCAATTTGTGCTTCATTACCCAATGCTTTATGGGAAAGGAAGAATCATGAGGTTGATTTGCCTCATGAACTCTAATTCGATAAAAGGTGCATCTCAATTTCGGTCAGGCCTATTCAAATCTCTCTTAAATTGGATCGAATATTATCGAAAAGAGATATAAACTCTTAGAAAAAGTCTAATTAGACTCTCAAAATTCTCATGAAATTATTTAGGATTTTATGTCTAGAACGCTTCAGAAATTGAGTGTAGCTTTCTAAGGCTTGTTATTAATTATTAACATTAAAAATAAGGTTATGAGATGGGTAAGATATCCAAGACCTACTATTATTATTATTATTCGGGTTATTATCAATATTATTGTAATTATCATTATTATAACTTATTGTTGTTATCAGTATTATTGTTGTTGTTATTATTGTTATTATTACTATTATTATTGCTACCATTGTTTTATTATTTCTAGTTTTCAGATTATTATTGTCCTTGACTTATTGTTATTATTATTATTTTTGCTAATTTTGTCATTATTATTATTATTTTTATTGTTATGTATTAATATTATTTTTACTTTTACTACTATTATTATTATCATTATTGTTTATTCATTATTACTACTATTAGCATATGTATTACTATTGGTATTATTATAATAGAGGAAATACTAATACAAGCAATAACATTATTATTTGTATTACTATTGTTGTTAATATTATTATTATTATTATTATTCTTATTCTATTATTACTGATTTTATGATTATTATTGTTCTTGACTAGTTATTACTATTAATTACTATTATTATTAATATTCTCTTCCCAAGCACCTTCGGTGCTAATAATTGAAGAACTAGTTGGAATTTCTTCAGATCTTACAGATCTTGTATCCATCAACACTATTTTGTTTATCTCACGGCTACGACTGATTACAGGATATGACCTAACCTGGCTAACACCGCCTTCAACGGTCTCTTCCTAACGTAGTACAGGAGCCTAAACTCGATAGTCTTCAGAGATCAAGATATGAAAAATCTAAAGTTGTTCCAAATAATTTTCAATTATTAGGTTGAAGATAACTTATGAAGAATTAAGATTTACACGATTGGAAGCTCCCTTCCATAAATCCGAAATCAATTTATTCTAAAGGCAAAATGCTAGAATTTAAATCTGCCATTTGCGAAAAGAAAAAAGAAATAAATGTCAAATTTGATAGTTCTAGAAATTATTCTTGCAAATTATTATCTAAGAAATCTTTGAAAAAATATGCCAGATTAGGATATAAAGATTGTCATATAGGTTGTGTCCAGATTGGACTCAAGCCCCTTGCAAAGCTTGGACTAAACAGTTCAATGCTTATTGTTCTCAAGGACGCAAGGATCCCTGATTACAAAGAATCTATAATTGGTAATGCACAAACATTGCTTACCAATGGTCCTGCATATTTCAATACCTATCCAAATTTCATCATTGGAATAGACAACGATGAACAAAAGAAAAGGGTTTAACTCTAGACATTAAAACCCATAATTACAATTTCCTTTTAGGAACTTGTCCTTATAAATTAATCTATAAAAATCATTTTAGAGTCATGACCTCTTCAGGTTTAGCTCGGTATACCTCACCAATCATTACTCCAAAACAGACTTTATGTTTTGAAGCCTCACCAAATGTAGAAATGATGATTCATCGCCTTTTGAAATGGGACGAGATAGATTATCCAGAGGAATGGATTTGCCCTAGAGTCAATCCAATACCTATTCAGCCACCTAGCCAGCCAGTCCATAGTTTTATTACCTACGACAATGGAGATGTTGCCATTAGATTTAGGCCAACTTCTTCAGTAGAAATTGAATCCTTATCAGATGAACCACCTCTAACGAGGCAAGGATCATTATCTCAATACAGGACTGCCAGAACTGAAAGTTTTGTCAGATCCAGACCCTCAGTCTCTGGTTTAAGAAGACCAGAAAATATTCGGGCAAATAGCCTTAGAGTCGAAGATCAGATAGCTCAACCTCAGGTTAATAGAGAAGAGCCTCGATGCCCATGGATACAATATTTTAAATAACATTCGCTGTAAAAAAATGTCCGACTATAGATGGTATAGAGATACCTTTATTGCTAGAGTTTATTCTAGAAAAGATTGCCATGAAGCCCATTGGAAAGAAAAGTTTGTAGATGGACTACCTCCTATTTTTAGTGAAAAAGTTAAAGATGAAATGATGGCCATGAAGGACCAAGAAGGTCATACATATGATTTCTCTGAATGGACCTTTGGAGAAATAAATCAAGTAATTAAAGAAGTTGCATCTAAACTTTGTAAAGATTTAAAGTTTAAACTCAGTCTAGAAAGAGAACGGCAAGCAACGAAACAATAATTAGGAACTTGGTGCGAACAATTCGGATATCCAGGATTTTCAAAGAAAAAACATAGGAGAAAATACTATCCTCCTCCGAGTACCTCTAATAACCCTCCAAAAGAGAGACAGAGAACCTATAAGAAAAAATCACATTCAAAACCTTCAAAATCTTGTGTTAGAAATAAAGGCACGAAAACTAAACCCATAAAATGCTTTAATTGTGGAAAAACAGGACATTATGCAAATAAGTGTAGACTTGCTAGACGAATTAGGTCACTAGATCTAGAAGAAGAATTAAAGGACAAATTAATTCTTCAATTATGTGCGATAAAAGAGGATGAAACCAGTTCTTCCGAAGAGTCTGACGAAGAACTAGATTTTAATGATCTCTCTGAAGACGATAGTGATTATCAGTCTCCAGAAGAAGAATTAGAATGTCCAAATCCAATTCAAGTTTGTTCTGAATGCTCATGTTCAAAGAAAACAATAAACACTCTAGATAGAGATGTTGAATTTTTACTAAACACTGCCGTTAAAATAAATGATGAAGAAGTTCGAGAACAATGCTTACAAAGAGTTAAAGAAAAATTAAATTCTAAATCTGAAATAGGAGAATCTTCTAAAAGAAACCTTAGATACAATGAAGGATTTAATCAAGACGTTCTAGAAGTTGTTAAGCGACCTAAACCTCTTAATATTACTAGAAATGCTGAAATTAAAGATTTACAGCAAGAAATAAAAGAAATTAAACTAGAAATTAGAACCCTTAAAGAAAAGGTACGAGATTTAGAACAGCCGCAATTACCTGTAAAAGTAACAACAGAAAAATATCTTACAAGGGAAGAAAACGAAGAAGATGACACAAGTCTTAATATTTCACCAATAGAAAAAATTGTTATACAAAAATGGTATTGTAGAATTACCTTAAGAATTTCTACAGATTATTCCCAAGATTTTGTTGCTATGATAGATTCAGGCGCAGATCTTAATTGCATAAGAGAAGGTTTAATACCCACAAAATATTTTGTTAAAACTAAAGAACAATTAAGAAGTGCTTCTAACCAAAAGCTTGAACTAAAATACAAGTTACCAAAAGCAAAAGTTTGTAATCAAGGAATTTGCTTTAATACAAGCTTCGTTCTAATAAAAAATCTTTCACATCCATTAATTTTAGGATTACCTTTTCTCTATCTTTTGCACCCTATGCAAATTACTAGGGAAGGAATTGAAACAAAAGTTTTAGGAAAACCAATAAAATTTTATTTTGAATATCCACCACAAGCTAGAGACTTAAATATCCTAAAATTCAATAATATTCAACCTGAAACAATAAACCTAATTAATTCCAAATCTCATCATATTAATTCCCTAAAAGAGGAAATCTCTGTTAAAAGAATAGAAGATCAAATTCAAAAATCCTTTACAAAAATAAAAGAATTTCAAGAAAGGCTCGAAAAAGAAATTCGTCCTACCATTCCCAATGCATTTTGGGATAGAAAACAGCATCAAGTAGATCTTCCTTATGAGCTTGAATTTGTTGAAACAAACATTCCAACCAAGGCAAGGCCAATTCAGATGTCTCCTGAATTGATTGAATATTGTAGAAAGGAAATTCAAAGTCTCCTTGATAAAGGATTAATTAGACCTTCGAAATCTCCTTAGAGCTGTTCTTGATTTTATGTTCAGAACGCCGCAGAAATTGAACGAGGAGCACCACGCCTCGTTATTAATTATAAGCCTTTAAATAAAGCTTTAAGATGGATAAGATATCCAATTCCGAATAAAGATGATCTTCTTAAGAGATTATATAAAGCTAAAGTATTTTCCAAATTTGACATGAAATCAGGAATTTGGCAAATACAAATTTCCGAAAAAGAAAGATATAAAACTGCGTTCACCGTTCCATTTGGGCAATATGAATGGAATGCTATGCCATTTGGGCTAAAAAACGCCCCTAGTGAATATCAGAAGATTATGAATGATATATTTAATCCTTACTCATCATTTTCAATTGTTTATATTGATGATGTCCTGATATTCTCTGAATCTTTTGAACAGCATTGGAAACACCTTTATCAATTTGAGAAAATTATAAAACAAAATGGTTTGGTTGTATCAGCCCCAAAAATCAAGCTTCTTCAAACGAAAGTTCGATTTTTAGGACATGATATTTATTTAGGTCGAATTCGACCAATTCATAGAGCCATAGAATTTGCTACCAAATTCCCTGACGAAATTAAAGATAAAAATCAATTGCAACGATTTCTTGGTTGCCTCAATTATGTTTCATATTTTATTAAAAATTTACGTCCTCAATGTAAAATTTTATTTGATCGACTTAAGAAGTCTCCTTTACCATGGACCGATGCTCATACTGCCAAGGTAAAAGAGCTTAAACATCTCATTCAAACATTACCTTGTACTGCTATTCTTCAACCCTCATATTTTAAAATTGTTGAAACAGATGCCTCTGACCTTGGATATGGAGGTATTTTAAAACAACAAATTCCCTCCGGGGGGGGGGGGGGGAAGAAGAGTTAGTCAAATTTACCTCGGGAATTTGGAATACTGCTCAGAGAAACTATTCCACGGTTAAAAAGGAAATCTTGGCTATTGTTCTCTACATCTCCAAATTTCAGAGTGATTTATTGAATCAAAAATTTATTGTTAGAGTTGATTGTAAATCTGCAAAATTTGTATTGACAAAGGATGTTGAAAACCTAGCGTCAAAACAAATATTTGTAAGATGGCAAGCTATTCTTAGTATATTCGATTTTGATATCGAATATATTAAGGGTGAGTCTAATAATTTGCCCGACTTTTTATCTCGTGAATTTTTGCAGGGAAAGGAATAAATCAACAATGACAGGAAATAAACAGAGTCTGAGGACCCCAGTCTCAATATCAAAATTTGATAAAAGCAAGAAGACTCAGACGAGCCCTTCTTCATCAGCATCCTCAATGGACACTAGTCCAAAGGTAAAACTCGGCATGGAGCCACCAAACCCTAATCTCTTATCAATTGAGTCACCCCAGTTGAAGGCGACTCTCATTCATTCAGGAGTGGGAACCTCCTCAAAAGGTCCTGAGATCTCGTCTCAATTGAGCAACAGGTTTAGTCCTTTGAATCCTACGGACTTTCCTGCTCTGCAAACCCCGGCTACTTCATTTGCAAAGGTTGTAGCTTCACCATTGAGATCTCCAAGCCAAAACCCATTTTCGCCGAGGCAACCCTCTGCTTCAGGCTACTTCAATAAAGGCTTTATTAAATTCTGTAATCTTGAAATCAGAATTTCTTGATCAGCCTCAGAAACTTGCTGATAAAATTATTAAGAGATCCCATGATTCTCTTAATCCATCAAACCCAAAAACCCTTGAATTCTATGAATTCATTCTTCTTGATACACAATCTGTGGACCTTGCAGAGGTGCCTGACAAAAATGATCCTACAAGGACAATTTTTATAAAATTTAAAATTAAAAAAATTATTTCTCTTGAGCAATGGGATAAACAGGGAGATCCCTGCAAATACAGGAAGCTTTCTCTTCCATTTTCACCGCAATATTTTAACTATTGGGATTATCGAGATGCTTGGGCAAAATTCCTTTTTAAACAAAATCAAAATTATTCTTTAACCTGGTTTTGTTATTTCTGTCCAAAACTTTCAACAAAAAGTCCCTTTCTGGTTCATTGACTGATGGAAGTCTTTTGGTTTAAACTTAAACATTCTTCCAGCCGATGTAGAAATTTGTTTTAATTATTGGAAATCTTTAATAAAGCTCCCTGAAACCTAGTCTGAGGTGCCAGAGCTTTTTATTTTTACAAAACATTTTAGCCTCACCTAGATTCTGTACTTAGAATACCAGACTCATGAAGAAAGCATTGATGAATTTATTGTCCCTCAATTTGGAAGAAGAATCAAGATCAAATGGTGGAATTCTATGGATCTCAAGAATTTCTCATTTGACTCTGTCAACAAATGGGTGTCTCTACATCCTCATTTGGCCAAGGCTAAGCAAGCAATTCCGGCCCCGCAGCCGCAATCAATGACGTTTAAAGAAAAGATCTCAAAGGCTGAATCCGATGAAGAAATTCAAGCCATTACAAGAGAATTCAGACTCTCACAGCAGTCATCCTCGTCAGCTCCAGCTAACGAAGGACCCAGTCATCATATTGCTGAGTCAGAGGAAACCCCAGACTTAGCACAGGAAAATGAAGATGATTACTTCGGCATCCTCGACCCAATCAATTTCGACAACCGAGGGACCTCCCATGCATAAAGCAGTGGTCGCCGACGCCGACGCAAAAATCCAACCAGCTCATAAAGAGTCAGGTGCGAGGACATCATGAAGATTGCCACTCGACACAGTAAAAGTCGCTTTTTCAACAGTAAAAGCCTTTTACTATTAAGCCGACGCGTGAAGACAATAATCATAAAGATTATTGCCCGACAAAGCAAAAGCTACTTTCTTTCAGTCGACGCAAAAGGACAAAATGTCATGAAGACATCGAGTCAGTCCTGAGTCAGCACAACTATTGTAATCATTCCTTCGTAATCTCATTACACTATAAAAGAGAGAGCCATCGCGAGAGATAGACAGAACTAATGTTAGGAAGAAAATTGTGGAGTGAGATTTGCGACGAAGAGGAGTAAAATCTATCTCCTATGTAAGAATTCTTCTTCTTCTTTAATAAAGTTCTCATATTTCTCTAAATATATTTGCATTTCTACCATTACTATATTCCATTGCATCTATTTGCTTTCTGAGGCAGTATTATTTTCTCTGATTTATATATTGCCACTGATTTCGGAGCGATCCTTCGTCGTTTTGGTATCAGAGCCATACAGTCGTGTAAATCTTAATTCTTCATAAGTTATCTTCAACCTAGTAATTGAAAATTATTTGGAACAACTTTAGATTTTTCATATCTTGATCTCTGAAGACTATCGAGTTTAGGCTCCTGTACTACGTTAGGAAGAGACCGTTGAAGGCGGTGTTAGCCAGGTTAGGTCATATCCTGTAATCAGTCGTAGCCGTAAGATAAACAAAATAGTGTTCATGGAAACAAGATCTGTAAGATCTGAAGAAATTCCAACTAGTTCTTCAATTATTAGGTTGAAGATAACTTATGAAGAATTAAGATTTACACGATTGTATGGCTCTGATACCAAAACGACGAAGGATCGCTCCGAAATCAATGGCAATATATAAATCAGAGAAAATAATACTGCCTCGGAAAGCAAATAGATGCAACGGAATATAGTAATGGTAGAAATGCAAATATATTTAGAGAAATATAAGAACTTTATTAAAGAAGAAGAAGAATTCTTACATAGGAGATAGATTTTGCTCCTCTTCGTCGCAAATATCACTCCACAATTTTCTTCCTAACATTAGTTCTGTCTATCTCTCGCGATGGCTCTCTCTTTTATAGTGCAATGAGATTACAAAGGAATGATTACAATAGTTGTGCTGACTCAGGACTGACTCGATGTCTTCATGACATTTTGTCCTTTTGCGTCGGCTGAAAGAAAGTAGCTTTTGCTTTGTCGGGCAATAATCTTTATGATTATTGTCTTCACGCGTCGGCTTAATAGTAAAAGGCTTTTACTGTTGAAAAAGCGACTTTTACTGTGTCGAGTGGCAATCTTCATGATGTCCTCGCACCTGACTCTTTATGAGCTGTTTGGATTTTTGCGTCGGCGTCGGCGACCACTGCTTTATGCATGGGAGGTCCTTCGGTTGTCGAAATTGATCGGGTCGAGGATGCCGAAGCAATCATCTTCATTTTCCTGTGCTAAGTCTGGGGTTTCCTTTGACTCAGCAATATGATGACTGGGTCCTTCGTTAGCTGGAGCTGACGAGGATGACTGCTATGAGAATCTGAATTCTCTTGTAATGGCTTGAATTTCTTCATCGGATTCAGCCTTTGAGATCTTTTCTTTAAATTCTTTAAACGTCATTGATTGCGGCTGCGGGGCCGGAATTGCTTGCTTAGCCTTGGCCAAATGAGGATGTAGAGACACCCATTTGTTGACAGAGTCAAATGAGAAATTCTTGAGATCCATAGAATTCCACCATTTGATCTTGATTCTTCTTCCAAATTGAGGGACAATAAATTCGTCAATGCTTTCTTTATGAATCTGGTATTCTAAGTATAGAATCCAGGTGATGCTAAAATGTTTTGCAAAAATAAAAAACTCTGGCACCTCAGACCAGGTTTCAGGGAGCTTTATTAAAGATTTCCAATAATTAAAACAAATTTCTACATCGGCCGGAAGAATGTTTAAGTTTAAACCAAAAGACTTCCACCAGTCAATGAACCAGAAAGGGATTTTTGTTGAAAGTTTTGGACAGAAATAATAAAACCAGGTTAAAGAATAATTTTGATTTTGTTTAAAAAGGAATTTTGCCCAAGCATCTCGATAATCCCAATAGTTAAAATATTGCGGTGAAAATGGAAGAGAAAGCTTCCTGTATTTGCAGGGATCTCCCTGTTTATCCCATTGCTCAAGAGAAATAATTTTCTTAATTTTAAATTTTATAAAAATTGTCCTTGTAGGATCATTTTTGTCAGGCACCTCTGCAAGGTCCACAGATTGTGTATCAAGAAGAATGAATTCATAAAATTCAAGGGTTTTTGGGTTTGATGGATTAAGAGAATCATGGGATCTCTTAATAATTTTATCAGCAAGTTTCTGAGGCTGATCAAGAAATTCTGATTTCAAGAATGACGGTTCAAGATTACAGAATTTAATAAAGCCTTTATTGAAGTAGCCTGAAGCAGAGGGTTGCCTCGGCGAAAATGGGTTTTGGCTTGGAGATCTCAATGGTGAAGCTACAACCTTTGCAAATGAAGTAGCCGGGGTTTGCAGAGCAGGAAAGTCCGTAGGATTCAAAGGACTAAACCTGTTGCTCAATTGAGACGAGATCTCAGGACCTTTTGAGGAGGTTCCCACTCCTGAATGAATGAGAGTCGCCTTCAACTGGGATGACTCAATTGATAAGAGATTAGGGTTTGGTGGCTCCATGCCGAGTTTTACCTTTGGACTAGTGTCCATTGAGGATGCTGATGAAGAAGGGCTCGTCTGAGTCTTCTTGCTTTTATCAAATTTTGATATTGAGACTGGGGTTCCCAGACTTTGTTTATTTCCTGTCATTGTTGATTTATTCCTTTCCCTGCAAAAATTCACGAGATAAAAAGTCGGGTAAATTATTAGACTCACCCTTAATATATTCGATATCAAAATCGAATATACTAAGAATAGCTTGCCATCTTGCAAATATTTGTTTTGACGCTAGGTTTTCAACATCCTTTGTCAATACAAATTTTGCAAATTTACAAAACTCTAACAATAAATTTTTGATTTAATAAATCACTCTGAAATTTGGAGATGCTGCTAATTTTGTCATTATTATTATTATTTTTATTGTTATGTATTAATATTATTTTTACTTTTACTACTATTATTATTATCATTATTGTTTATTCATTATTACTACTATTAGCATATGTATTACTATTGGTATTATTATAATAGAGGAAATACTAATACAAGCAATAATATTATTATTTGTATTACTATTGTTGTTAATATTATTATTATTATTATTATTCTATTATTACTGATTTTATGATTATTATTGTTCTTGACTAGTTATTACTATTAATTACTATTATTATTAATATTCTAATTTTTTTATTACTTGCTAATTTTGTCATTATTTTTATTATTTTTATTGTTATGTATTAATATTATTTTTACTTTTACTACTATTATTATTATCATTATTATTTATTCATTATTACTACTATTAGCATATGTATTACTATTGGTATTATTATAATAGAGGAAATACTAATACAAGCAATAATATTATTATTTGTATTACTATTGTTGTTAATATTATTATTATTATTATTATTATTATTATTCTTATTCTTATTCTATTATTACTGATTTTATGATTATTATTGTTCTTGACTAGTTATTACTATTAATTACTATTATTATTAATATTCTAATTTTTTTATTACTACTTATTGTTGTTATTACTATTATTTGTTTTACAATTATTATTATTACTTCTACTACTATTATTATTGCAGCCGTTTTTGTTATGACTACTTATTCTTGTTGATGTTTTTATTAGTATTTACCATTTACTACTACTACTACTACTATTATTATGATTATCATGATCATCATTATAATTATAATTATTTTTATTTTTATTATTGTTGTTGTTATTATTATTATTATTATTATTATTATTATTATTATTATTATTATACTAGATATTATTATCAATGTTATTATAATTATCATTATTATAACTTCAAAAAAATCATTAAAACCCTTCCTTGCACAGCTATTCTTTAGCCTTCATGATTGTTGAAATTGATGCCTCAAACATCAGATATGGAGGAATTTTGGAATAATGCCCCAAAAAACTATTCTACGATTAAGAAAGAAATCTTGGCCATAGTTATGTGCATAACCAAATTCCAAAATGACTTATTAAATCAAAAATTCCTTGTAAGGGTTGACTACAAATCCACAAAGTTTGCTCTGACCAAAGATGTTGAAAATTTTGCGTCAAAACAAATATTTGCTAGATGGCAAGCAATTCTTACCATATTTCATTTTGAAATTAACTATATTAAAGGAGAGTAAACTTCTTATCCCGAGAACTTCTGCAGGGAAAGAAAGAATTGGCCAGCCATGATAGGCGACCGTAAAAGCCAAGGACGGCCAATCTCAATTTTCAAGTTTGATAAAAGTCATCAAAAGCCAGTTCAGAGAAGCCCACCATCCTCATCAATGGACATCAGTCCAAAGGTAAATTCTGGCATAAAGCCACAAAACCTGAAATCTCTCACAGTTGAGTCTCCCCATTTGAAGGCAGAGTTGGTACTTCTTCAAAATGTCCAGAGACTTCTTCTCAGCTAAGCAATAGATTTAGTCCTTTAAATTCACCCCCACTTTCTTGCTCTGCGAACCTGGCCTACTACTTTTGCACAAGTAGCAGCTTCACCTGCGAAGTCTCCATGTCCTTCTGCTTCGGGATATTTATCCAGAAAATTCATCAAATTTTGCAACCTTGAACCAGTTTTTCTCAAACTAGAGTTCCTCGATCAACCTCAGAAAATTGTAGATCACCTTATCAAAAGGACTCATGATTCCATCAATTCTTCAGATCCAAAAACCCTAGACTTTTATGAATTCATTCTTCTCGACACTCATTCTATTACTCTTTCAGAAATTCCAGACAAAAATAATCCATTAAGGATAATTTTTGTGAAGCTCAAAATTAAGAAAATTCTTACAATTGATTAGTGGGGAGATCCCAACAAGTTTCGAAAGTTTTTTCTAAAATTTTCTCCTCAGTATTTTAATTATTGGGATTACCAGGATGCCTAGGTTAAATTCCTTCTTAAACGAAATCAAAATTATTCTTTAACTTGGTTTTGTTATTTTTGCCCAAAGCTTTCAACAAAAATTCTAATTTGGTTTATTGAGTGGTGGAACAGGTTCGGAATAAATCTAGTTATTCTCCCAACAGATGTTGAAATTTGTCTCAATTATTGGAAACTTTTAGTTAAAATTCCAGAAACCTGGTCTAAGGTGCCAGCGGTTTTCTTATTTGTAAAACATTTTAACCTCACTTGGATCCTATTCTTAGATTATAAAATCCGAGATAAATTGATTAGTGGGGAGATCCCAACAAGTTTCTGAAAGTTTTTTCTAAAATTTTCTCCTCAGTATTTTAATTATTGAGATTACCAGGACGCCTAGGTTAAATTCCTTCTTAAACAAAATCAAAATTATTCTTTCACTTGGTTTTGTTATTTTTGCCCAAAGCTTTCAACAAAAATTCTAATTTGGTTTATTGAGTGGTGGAACAGGTTCGGAATAAATCTAGTTATTCTCCTAACAGATGTTGAAATTTGTCTCAATTATTGGAAATTTTTAGTTAAAATTCTAGAAACTTGGTCTGAGATGCCAGCGGTTTTCTTATTTGTAAAACATTTTAACCTCACTTGGATCCTATTCTTAGATTATAAAATCTGAGATAAAAAAATTGACGAATTTGACGTCTCTCAATTTGGAAGACGTATCAAGATCAAGTGGTGGTCTGCTATGGAAACCAAGCAATTCACCCTTGCCAACATTGACAGGTGGATTAGTCTCCATCCCCATCTGTCCAAAGATTCTCCATCCAATCATCCCAAGAAACCTATGTCTCTTGCGGAGTACAAAGATCACTTCTTTAAGGCAGAATCAGACGAAAAAATTCAAGCCATAACAAGAGATTACAACCAGTCTCAGTCAGCCTCGTCAACTCCAACTAACGAAGGCCCTAGTTTTAATCTCTTTGAAGATTCCCAAGAAGAAGAGGTCCCAGACTTGGCCCCCAAAAATGAAGATTGCTATGGGCTCTACAACCCCCTTAGCTTTCGTAATTCACGTGGTTCGTACCGTGCACAAAGCAGTGGTAGTTGACATATTAGTCTAAAAGCCATAAAGGCAAAAGTAAAAAAATACTTTCCATAAAGGAGATTCCACCGACGCAAAATGCCGAGGCCTACCCTAAAGGCATCTAGTTAGCATTAATCATTCCTTGTAATGAAGAAGGCAAAATGAAAAAATATAGTTTCCTTTTAGGGACTTGCCCTTATAAGTTAATTTATAGGATTCACTTTAGAATTATGACATCTTCAGGATTAGTCAGGTATACATCTCCCGAGACTACACCTAGACAGACATTATGTTTCGAAGCCTCACCTAATGTTGAGATGATGATTCCTCGCCTGCTTAAGTGGGACGAAATCAACTATCCTGAAGAATGGATCTACAAAAGATAAAGAAGAGAGATTAGTTAGAAATATTGGAGTCGTCTTTCCATTCCAAAGACCCAATTATATGTTAACCAAAAAACCTCCAAGAGATACTAGATAAATCTCTACTCTTGATAAGGATGAACCGAGTATTGAAGATATTGATTCTTTGATAAAACAACTTCAAATTGAGGAAAGAGAAAAGGAAGGCAAGGAAAATAGACTTGCTTTCCATACATCTATAACAAAGAACTTTTATCCTAAGCAATCTGCCCCAGATCTTCAATATGAAGAACATATTCCTACAAAAATTTATAATACCGATCATTTTTATGAATGGACTATAGATATGTCTGAATATCAAATCATCAATATTGCAAGACAAATGTATACAGTAGGACTAATTTATCAAGAAGAACAAAATCTTTCAGTTAGAAAATTTGTTGAATACATTATTCTAGGATTCATAGGATCCCTAGCAATTTGGTGGGAAAACTTCATAGAATACCAAAAGGAAAAGGCACTCAATGCCCACAAAAAAGATAGGCAAGGAGACACCATTCTCGAAGAGGGTCAATCTATCCCTGATGCCCTTAATGCTTTTCTTCAAACCATTCTCTTGCATTTTGTTGGATGGGCAAGAGATGGTATCAGTATAATCTCGTCAACAACATCAGTTGCAGGAAGATGTCAGATTACAGATGGTATAGAGACACCTTCATAGCTAGAGTTTACTCTAGAAGGATTGCCATAAACCTCATTGGAAAGAAAAATTTGTTGACGGATGACCTTCAATCTTTAGTGATAAACTTAGAGAAGAAATGATATCCATGAAGGATCAAAACAACCCAGTTTATAATTCTCAAAATGGACCTTTGGGGAGATCAAGCAGGTTATTAAAAAAGTTACGTCTAAACTCTGCAAGGACTTAAAGTTTAAGCTTAGTTTATAAAAGGAAAGGTAAGCCATCAAGCAAGAAATGGGAACTTGGTGTGAGCAATTTGGTTATCCAGGATTCTCCAAGAAAAAACATCAGCCAGTACAACATTATAGGAAATCCCATTATAAGAACCATAGGAAGGACAAAAATCCTTCTTCCTCTGGTCGTCATCACAAAAAGTATAAAAAGGAAACTGGTTCCAAGCATAGGTCAGGACCCATTAAGTGTTACAATTGTGGAAAGACAGGTTATTATGCTAATAAATGTAGATTAGCAAAACAAATTATAACTATGGATATCCAAGACGACCTTAAAGACAAACTTATAGCACACCTCTACACTATTGAAGATAATAGTGACTCAGAAGGAGAATATAGTTTTTCGAAATCAGACCTGAAAGATGACCAAGGAGAGTTTTCAGATCCAGAAGAAAGTGATTACCAGTTTTCTAAAGAAGTCGTCGAATGCCCTGTTCAGGTTTGTAGCTGCAAGAGTTGTAAAGCCTCAAAAGAAATAGCCACCTTAGATAAGGATGTTGAATTCTTTCTTGGAACAGCAACCGAGATAAATGACCCCCAAGTTAGGATACAGTGCCTTAACCAGGTCAAAACAGAAGTTAGAAGGGAAAACCCCCTCTTAAGTTTGAAGAAGATGATTTTACTAAGAAAAATATTTCTGAAAAAAGAGTTCAAGAAAACTTTAACAGGGATGTTTTAGAAGTTGTTAAGAGGCCTTATGGAAATAAGGGAAACGTTGAAATCAAAGATCTTAAAGAAGAAGTTAAAGAGGTTAAGAGAGAAATTACAATTTTGAAGGAACAGGTTAAAAATCTTGAAAAATCTTCAAAAGGCAAAGAAGTCCTTGAAGAAGTCCCTGATTCAGATGACCGAGAAGACACCAATCTATACATATCATCCATAGATAAAATCGTCATTCAAAAATGGTACTACAAAGTTACCCTTAGAATTTATACAGATTATTCTCATGATTTCATTGCTATGATTGATTCAGGAGCATACCTCAATTGCATCCGTCAAGGTTTGATACCCAGTAAATATTTTGTTAAAACTAGAGAACAGTTTAGAGGAGCCAACAACCGACGACTTAAAGTTAGTTATAAGCTTACCAGTGCTAAAATATGTAACCAGGGAATATGTTTCAACACTAGCTTCCTCTTAATTGAAAATATTACTCATCCTATGATTCTAGGACTACCATTCTTGTATCTCCTTCATCCCATGCACATCACAAGAGATGGCATTGAGACAAAATTTTTTGGTAAAACCCTAGTTTTCAGATTTAAATATCCTCCCAGGCTAGAGATCTAAATACATTAAAATTTAATAACATTCAATGCGAAACCACCCTTGAAATAATTAATAGGAAAACACAACATATAAATTCCTTAAAAGGAAGAAATTGCTTCAAAGAGAATAGAGAAGTTTATTCAACAAAACATTGCAAAAATAGAAGAGTTCGAGAAACAGTTCGAACAAAAGGTTTGTTCAAATATTCCTAATGCCTTCTGAAAAAGAAAACAACATGAAGTTGATCTTCCCTATGAACCAGAATTTTGTGAAAAATCCATTCCTACCAGGGCTAGACCAATTTAGATGTCCCCTGAGTTAACAAACTATTGTAGAAAAAAAATTCAGACCCTTCTCGAGAAAGGTCTTATTCGACCATCTAAGTCTCCATGGAGCTGCTCTGGATTTTATATCCAAAAAGGCAACAGAAATCGAACGGGGTGTACCTAGACTTGTTATTAATTATAAACCTTTAAACAAAGCTCTTAGATGGATTCGTTATCCTACCCCAAATAAAGATAGTCCCTTAAAGAGATTATATGAAGCTAAAGTATTTTCCAAATTTGACATGAAGTCAAGATTTTGGCAAATACAAATTTCTGAAAAGGACAGGTATAAAACCACATTTACAGTTCCATTTGGACAATATGAATGGAATGTCATGCCTTCTGGGCTCAAAAATAACCCCAGTGAATTTTAGAAAATTATAAATGATATATTAAATCCATATTCTTTATTCTCCATCGTTTATATTAATAATATAATATTTCCTACTTTGTATGAGCAGCATTGGAAGCACCTCCATCATTTCCGAAAAATTATACAGCAATATGGCCTTGTTGTATCAGCCCCAAAGATTAAACTTTTCCAAACAAAGATTCGATTTTTAGGCCATGATATTCATCTAGGGTGCATACGAGCCATTGAATTTGCAAGCAGATTCCCCGACGAAATTAAGGACAAGAATTAAATTCAACAATTTCTCAGATGCCTTAATTACGTCTCACATTTTATTAAAAACCTTAGGCCTCAGTGTAAGATTCACTTTGATAGGCTTAAGAAATCTCCTGCAGCATGGTCACCTAAGCATACTGCGAAGGCTCAAGACCTCAAAAAATTCATTAAAACCCTTCCTAGCACACCTATTTTTCAACCTTCATATCTCAAGATTGTTGAAACCGATGCCTCAGACATCGGATATGGCGGAATTTTGAAAAAAAAAATCCCTCTGGGGAGGAAGAAGAGCTGGTCAGATTCACTTCAGGAATTTGGAATAATGCCTAGAAAAACTATTCTACGGTTAAAAAAGAAATCTTAGCCATAGTTATGTGCATAACTAAATTCCAAAGTGACTTATTAAATCAAAAAATCCTTGTAACGGTTGATTGTAAATCCGCAAAGTTTGTTCTGACCAAAGATGTTGAAAATCTTTCGTCAAAACAAATATTTGCTAGACAAGAAATTCTTAGCATATTTGATTTTGAAATTGACTATATTAAAGGAGTCTAATAATCTTCCAGACTTCTTATCCCGTGAATTTTTGCAGGGAAAGAAAGAATTGGCTAGCCATGATAGGCGAGTGTAAAAGCCAAAGAAGGCCAATTTCAATTTCAAAGTTTCACAAAAGTCCTCAAAAGCCAGTTCAGAGAAGTCCGCCATCCTCATCGATGGACGCCAGTCCAAAGGTAATTCCCGACATAAAGGCACAAAACCTTAGCTCCCTCTCAATTGAGTCACCCCATTCGAAGGCGACTCTTAGTCCAGGAGTTGGTACTTCCTCAAAATATCCAGAAACTTCTTCTCAGCTAAGCAACAGGTTTAGACCCTTAAATTCACCCTCGGACTTTCCTGCTCTGTGGACCCCGTCTGCTACTTTTGCACAGATAGCAGCTTTACCTGCAAAGTCTCCATGTCCTTTAACCCATTCACCCAAGCAGCCTTCTGCTTCGGCATATTTATCCAAAAAATTCATCAAATTTTGCAACCTTGAACCAGTTTTCCTTAAACCAGAGTTCCTTGATCAACCTCAGAGAATTGCAGATCACCTTATCAAAAGGACCCAAGATTCCATCAATTCTTCAGATCCAAGATCCCTAGACTTTTATAAATTCATTCTTCTTGACACTCATTCTATTGTTCTTTCAGAAATTCCAAACAAAAATGATCCAGTAAGGATAATTTTTATGAAGCTCAAAATTAAGACAATTCTTGCAATTGATCAGTGAGAAAATCCCAACAAGTTTCGAAAGTTTTTTTTTTTTAAATTTTCTCCTCAGTATTTTAATTATTGGGATTACCAGAACACCTAGATTAAATTCCTTTTCAAACAAAATCAAAATTATTCTTCAACTTGGTTTTGTTATTTTTGCCCAAAGCTTTCAACAAAAATTCCAATTTGGTTTATTGAGTGGTAGAATAGGTTCGGAACAAATCTGGCTATTCTCCCAATAGATGTTGAAATTTGTTTCAATTATTGAAAATCTTTGTTTAAAAATCCAGAAACTTGGTCAAAGGTGCCAATATTTTTCGTATTTGCAAAACATTTTAGCCTCACTTGGATCCTATTCTTGGATTATGAAATCCAAGCTAAAAGAATTGAGGAATTTGACGTCCCTCAATTTGGAAGACGTATCATAATCAAGTGGTGGTCTGCTATGGAAACCAAGCAGTTCACCCTTGCCAACATTGTCAAGTGGATCAGTCTGCATCCCCATCTGTCCAAAGATTCTCCATCCAATCATCCCAAGAAACCTATGTTTCTTGCAGAGTACAAAAATCGCCTCTTCAAGGCAAAATCAGATGAAGAAATTCAAGCCATAACAAGAGAATACAAGCAGTCTCAATCAGCCTCGTCAACTCCAGCTAACGAAGGACCCAATTTTAATCTCTTTGAAGATTCTGAAGAAAATGTCCCAAACTTGACCCCAAAAAATGAAGATGATTTCTATGGGCTCTATAACCCCTTTAGCTTTCGTGATTCACGTGGTTCGTACCATGCATAAGGCAGTGGTAGCCGACGCATCAGTCCAAAAGCCATAAAGGCAAAAGTAAAAAAACAAATACTTTCCATAAAGGAAATTCTGCCGATGCAAAACGCCAAGGCCTGCCCTAAAGGTTTCTAGTCAGCATTAATCATTCCTTGTATCTTTTTTATTCTATAAATTGTAAACCTCTCAAATGAAGAAGGCAGAATGAAAAATCATAATTCTTGGAGTGATGAGTGCTATGAAAAAAAGTAAGTTGAGAGAAATCTTTTCAAATAACAAAGCTCCACTGGAGGCCTACCCATATCTACTTTTCGAGAGGCTTACAATTTATAGAATAGAAAAGATACAATGAATGATTAATGCTGACTAGATGCCTTTAGGGCAAGCCTTGGCGTTTTGCATTGGCGAAATTTCCTTTATGAAAAGTATTTTTTTTACTTTTGCCTTTATGGTTTCTGGACTGATGCGTCGGCTACCATTGCTTTATGCACGGTACGAACCATGTGAATCATGAAAGCTAAAGGGGTTGTAGAGCCTATAAAAATCATCTTCATTTTCTGGGACCAACTCTGGGACCTCTTCTTCTTGGGAATCATCAAAGAGATTAAAACTGGGTCATTCGTTAGTTGGAGCTGACAAGGCTGACTGAGACTGCTTGTATTCTTTTGTTATTGCTTGAATTTCTTCATCTGATTTTGCCTTGAAGAGACGATCTTTGTACTCTGCAAGAGACATAGGTTTCTTGGGATGATTGGATGGAGAATCTTTGGACAGATGGGGATGGAGACTGATCCACCTAACAATGTTGGCAAGGTTGAACTTCTTGGTTTCCATAGTAGACCACCACTTGATCATGATACATCTTCCAAGTGAGACAAATGTTTTGCAAATACGAAAAGCACTAACACTTCGAACCAAGTTCCTGGATTTTTAACCAAAAATTTGTAATAATTGAAACAAATTTCAACATCTGTTGGGAGAATAGCCAGATTTATTCCGAACCTGTTATACCACTCAATAAACTAAATTGGAATTTTAGTATATTAAAGGTGAAACTAATAATTTGCTTGATTTTCTTTCCCGTGAATTCTTACTGGGAAAGAAGTTGGCCTGCACTGATAGCAGATCGAAAGAGTCAAGGAACTCCAATTAACGCATCAAAATATCAAAAGAAAAAAGCTCCCTTAAAACATGAATTCTTACAGGGAAAGAAGTTGACCTGCACTGATAGCAGATCGAAAGAGTCAAGGAACTCCAATCAACGCATCAAAATATCAAAAGAAAAAAGCTCCCTTAAAAGGGAGTCCTTCAATTTCTCATATTGGAATACCCCCACTGAAGGGAGTTCCACAAATCCATACTATAAGAATGGGTACCTCCTCTAAAAGACCTCAAAAACTTTCAATTGTAATTTCCCCAACAAAGGAAAATATACAATCTCCTTATACTTTTGTTTCTTTGAGCAACCAGTCACTCCCTTGAAACCTCGGGACTCTCTAGCTTTGCAAACCAAGTTGGCGAGTTTCACAGAGGTCGCAAAAACCCAGCAGTCTAGACCCACAGAGGTTACAACCCCATCTCCTTCAAAGTTGCAACCTTCCTTTTATTTTTCAAGAAAATTTCTTAAATATTGCTTTCTGGAACCATCCTTCCTAAAGCCAGAATTCTTTTGACAATCCCAGAAAAATCAAAAACGAAATGATTCCTAGATCCCATGATCGAATTAATCCAAGGAATCACAAAACCCAAGAATTTTATGAGTTTGTCTCGATTGACACCAAATCCGTCGACTTGTCCGAGATTCCGGTCCGGATAAGAACGACCCTTCCAGATGTGTTTTCATGAAAATAAAAATAAAATAGATTTTGTCAATGGAACAATGGAGAAACCCAAATAAGTTCCACAAATTTCCAGTGAAGTATTCTCCTCAATTTTACAATTATCGAGATTATGAGGATGCCTAGTACAAAATGATTTTGAAGCAAAATTAAAATTATTCTTTATCTTGATTTTGTTATTCTGACAAAAGTTTCTCTACAAAAGTCCCCTGCTGGTTTCTACACTAGTGAAAAATTTTAAGATTATCCAAAGATTTTCCCAAAAATGTTAAAGAATGTTTTGATTATTGAAAAAAGAATGTTAAATTTCTAGAGTCTTGGTTAAAGGTGCCAATGCTCTTGGTTTTTTCAAAACATTTTAGCCTCACATGAATTCTCTACTTGGATTATCAAATCCGGGAGAAAAGAGTTGAAATTTTCGATGTCCCATAATTTGGACGGAGAATCAAAATCAAATGGTAGTTGTTCATTGGGACGAATCAATTCACCATTCCAAACATGGAGAAATAGATCCCAGAGCATCCGCAATTATCCTCCAAGCCATTACCATCTCCACAGTCAGAACAACAAGACTACTTGACTATACAGAAGCGTCTCGCTAATGCTAAATCAAAAGGAGGGTTCGACACAATAATGGCCGAATACACCCCTCCACCACCCGGTGAAGTTGGCCCAAATGGTCCCAGTCTCAGCCTATTTAAGGACACTCAAGATGAAAACTTCGCACCGAACAATGAAGATGACTATTATGTCATCTTATACCTAATCGACACTCATGGGTCTCTACGCCTATAAAGGAGTGGTCGCCAACGCATGTATCTAGAAAAAAAAAAAAGTATTTACCAACAAAAGCAAAAGAAGAAAAGTAAAGTTGAAAAAAAAAACTAAAGTAACCTTTGAAAAAGTTAAAGTGAAATGATTCCGCCAACGCTTGAAGACAAAACTCTCCTCGTCGACTCTAAGTCAGCATCAGTTGTGCATCATTTCATTCTATGCATTGCATCTCCTTCACAACTGGTGCTGACTAAGATTCGACGAAAAGAATTTTGTCTTCAAGCGTCAACGAAATCATTTCACTTTAACTTTTTCAAAGACTACTTTACTTTTTCTTCAACTTTACTTTTTTTCTTTTGCCTTTGTCGGTAAATACTTTTCTTTTTTTGAACGCATACATCGGCGACCACTCCTTCATAGGGGTAGAGACCCACGGGCGTCAATTGGGAATAAAATGTCATAACAGTCATCTTCATTGTTCGGTGCGAAGTCCTCATCTTGAATGTCCTCAAATAGACTAAAGTTGGGACCACTTGGGCCAATTTTACTAGGCGGTGGAGAAGTTTATTTGGCCATTATTACGTCAAACTCTACTTTTAATTTAAGGTTAGTAAGACGCATTTGTATGATCAAGTAATCTTGATGTGTACAATTGTACTAATTCTTCTTCCCCAAGGCATTTTGTTGCTCCAAAATACCTTCATAACCAAGATTTGAAGCATCTGTTTCAACAATTTTAACATAAGAAGGATTAATGAAAAAAATACAAAGAAAAATTTTAACAAAACTTTTAAATTCCTCAATTAAATTTGTTTGTTCTTTGAGTCCACGAGGATGGAATTTTTTTTTTTTTTTTTTTTTTTGAGTCTGTCAAATAATATCAGGTAACCACCCATAGAGATCACACGGCGTCACTCAAAAAAGAAATAGGAAGAACTGGTATCAAGCTGCAAGCTAGAGGACGAAGCCTGGCTAAATTCAACCAAACAAGGACGAAACCGTGATACACAGAATAAAGATTCAACATAATCAAGATTATTAAACGCCGTGTAGATCAGATCTAAGCCTGAGGCTTTAGATTAAAAGAAGAAATTTCGATTTCGATTTCATCTGCAGATTAAAGATCAAAAGCAAACAAGAGACGCGATAAACAGATGCTAAGCCAAAGCATCGATCTAAACCATAAAAAGAACCACGCAATTAACGACGAGAGGAAGATCAAACCTGGATCTCAAAAGCAAGAACTCTCGAGCACGATGAAGCCATCAGATTCAAGAGATTTAGGTCGCTTCAGCGATGAAAAATTACACCAAATTGTAGATCGGCCAACGGTCTAACAGAATAGAAGGGTTTAATCATTCAGAAAGGCGCGTACGGAATTAGATCTGAAGAAAATAGGGAAGAACAGGTGAAGAAATAGGGTTTCGAGGATGGAACAACATATGGAGGAGATGGATCTACGCAATTATAGGGGGTGCCTAAGGGGTGCCAGAAGGATGGACGGATGCGATCAAGAGAGGGTCGGAAGAGATCGACAGCTGACATATGACCAAGCCGGTCCTGCGGTTTACCTGAGGAGGTGGTGTCCACAAGGACAGTTCTCTTTTCGTTCGTCTAACAAACTAATAGCTACCACGTAACATTGTGTTGGTCATCACGCTGCGGGAAGGAAAGAACCGGCGCCAGCCAGCCATGTCCTCACCATCCTTTTAAAAGTCCTAACCGAAATTGGGACACGTGGAAATTACTACTTTAGGATTAGTCTAAATATAGATCCCACCCCTAGCATCTCATGGGATCCCCGAATTTGAAAGTATGTTGTAAATTTGTATGATTTTGATTGTTCATTATAAACAAATGTATAAAAGAAACATGAGCTTTAAGATCTACATCTAAATGAAACAAGGATACCAAAGTAGAATTTGCCTCTACCATGACATAGCGTCAAATAAAAATGTCACAACGATTTGCACAGACACAACAGGAAATCACCAACAACTTTCAAACATCTATTAAATCAAGGACAAGTATTATCATATAACTAACGTATTAATATGAGCATAAACTAGGATAACATACGTAAGAAAGGAAACTCTATCTGGCTAAACAAATAAAAATACTCTATTTAGGTACACTTGAGTACCGAAAACAAATTAAAGTTGCGCCAATATAAAAAAATAATTACAAAATAAAAATAAAAGAAGAGAGCAAGTTACAAGGAACGCTAACTAGGGTGGAACTCAATTAGAATATAATGGTTAGCCCCTCGTTGCTAAAATTAATTTATAATAGACAAGATTTAGAAAATTATATATAAATTAGACTTATTTTCAGGTCATAGCTGGTCTGTCGATTGATAGATATTAAATTTAAGTATAAAATCAGATAATCATAAGGTCCAGGAAATAATACCGTGAAAAAGTTGGAGCAAAGTCCGATGGGTCACAAGGATGGTTTACTATTAAGAACTCTCGAAAAAAAAAAGACAAAATCCTCTCAATTCCAAAAATGATCACCCTCACCTCACCCTCATTTTTCAAATGGGGGAAGAACTATCGACCTATTTTTATATTATTATTATTACTACTATTATTACTATTGTTTTATTATTACTACTTCTACCATTATTATTGTTCTTGACTTGTTGTTATTAATTATTATTATTATTATTATTATTATTATTGATGTTTTTGTTGTTTCCGTTTTTATTATTACTACTAATTGTTGTTATTGTTATTATTATTATTCCTACTATTGTTTTATTATTACTACTTTTACTATTATTATTGTTCTTGACTTGTTGTTATTATTATTATTATTGTCATTGTTGTTGTCATTATTGTTATTATTATTATTATTATTATTTTATTTTTTTAGTTGTTTTTATTATTACTACTTATTGTTGTTGTGGTTATTATTATTTTTGTTGTTATTATTGTTATTATAATCAAAAAATTTTATTGATAAT
Organism: Santalum album; assembly: GCA_034195605.1. Lineage (NCBI taxonomy): Eukaryota > Viridiplantae > Streptophyta > Magnoliopsida > Santalales > Santalaceae > Santalum > Santalum album. Next base: position 12,328,804 of record CM067261.1, on the reverse strand, counting down.
TCATAGCTTACAAAATATTTAGAAGAAGAATTCGGGATAGGAGACTTGCTTCTGGAATTTGCTTGAATACATCATTGAGAATTGTGGAAAGGAATACAAGAGAGTGATATTGATTAAAAAGAAATTGCCTCTGCAATTGCTTCTGCCTTCCAACATGGAAGTGAAGCCTTCTTATACAAAGGAAAATAAGAGTTACAGCGCATGCTGACTCAAAATCGACGATGAGAGCTCTGTCTTCGGGCGTTTGGAATAATTTTGCTTTTGCTTTTTCAAAAGCATCTGCCTCTAGCCAATAACTCTTCTAAATTTGGACGAATGTGTCGGTGACCACATCTTTAAAAATGTAGGAACCCACAATCATCATAATTGAGTGGAGATAGAATGCCATAACAATCATCATCATGTGTCGCATGTGAGGTCGGGCTTACCTCCTTGAGTGTCCTCAAATAATTTGAAACTGGGACCACTGGGTTTGACTTCACTTGATGGTGGAGAGCTGTATTAGGCCATTATTGCATCAAATACTCTCCTTGATGTGGCACTTACAAGGCGCTTCTGGATGGTAAAAAAGTCGTCTTGCTGCATAGGTGGCTGACACTGAAGGGCTTCCTTCTTAGCCAAAAGATGCGGATGCTCTGAAATCCATTTTCCCATGTTGGGGATTGTGAATTCATCTGTCTTCATGTAGACCACCACTTAATTTTGATTCTTCTGAGGAATCTCATAGATCCCAACTTTTTCCTCTCAGATTTGATAATTCAAGAATAATATCCATGTGAGGTGAAAAGATTTTGTAAAAATAAAGAGTTATGGTACCTCCAACCAAGACTCCAGATATTTAATATTTTCTTTCCAAAAATTGAAACAAACTTTAACATTTTCAGGAAATATTTATATGATAATTCCGAATTGTTTCCACCAATAAAGAAACTAGGAAGGAACTTTGGTAGAAAGATTTTTATCAAAATAACAGAACCAATAGAGAATATAGTTCTGATTTTGCTTTAGATAAATTTGTACCAGGCATCTTTATAATCCCAGTAATTGTAAAGTTGAGGAGAATATTCAATTGAAAACTTTCGGAACTTGATGCTAAGTTTTCAACATCCTTAGCAAGAACAAACTTTGCATATTTGCAATCTACTCTCACAGTAAAATTTTGATTTAATAAATCACTTTCAAATTTGGTTATGCACACAATGATGGCTAAAATCTCCTTTTTAACTGTTGAATAATTTCTTTGTGCATGTTCTAGATTCCAGAAGTAAATTTTACTAACTCCTCTTCCCCCCCCCCCCTCCCCCCAAGGATTTTGTTGTTTCAAAATTCCTCCATAGCTGAGATCTAAAGCATCTGTCTCAACTATTTTATGAAAAGAAGGGTTAATAAGGAAGATGCAAGGCAATGTTTGAACAAAACCTTTTAATTCTCTAATTAAATCTGTATGTTCTTCAGTTCATGGGGGTGGACTTTTCTTGAGTCTATCAAATAATATTTTGCACTTTGGCCTAATATTTTGATAGAAATTGGAGATGTAATTAAGGCATCCAAGAAATCTTTGCAATTGATTATTGTCCTTAATTTTGTTAGGAAATTCATTTGCGAACTTAATAGCCCGCGCAATTGGTCTTATTCGACCTAAATGGATATTATGTCCCAAAAATCTAACTTTTGGTTGGAAAAGCTTGATTTTAGGGGTTGATACAACTAATCCTTGAGTTTGAATAATTTTTTAAAACTCATGTAGATGATTCCAGTGTTTTTCGAATAAATCTGAGAAAACAAGAACATTATCTACATAAACAATAGTAAATTCAGAATATGGATTGAATATATCATTCATAGTTTTTTTAAATTCGTTAGGGGCATTTTTCAACCCAAATGGCATGACATTCCATTCATACTGTCCGAATTGAACTATGAATGTAGTCTGTAACGGTCTTTTTCTAACAACTGGATTTGCCATAAACCAGATTTCATGTCCAATTTTGAACAAGCTTTAGCCTTGTAAAGCCTTTTCAACAAATCTTCTTTATTAGGCATTAGGTACCTAATCCATCTTAAAACCTTGTTTAAAGGCTTGTAATTAATGACTAACCTTGGAGCTCCACGCTGAATTTTAGCTGCATTCTGGACATAAAATCCAAAACAACTCCATGGTGACTTGGAAGGCTTGATTAGACCTTCCTCAAGAAGGGTATTGATTTCTTTTCTACAATATTCTACAAGTTCAGGGAACATTTGAATAGGTCTAGCCCTGGTCGGGATAGTCCTTTTGTCAAATCCTAACTCATAAGGTAAACCAACTTCATGCTTCTTTCTTTCCCAAAAAGGATTTGGTAAAGAAGCACAAACTGTTTTCTCAAATTGTTGTTGAAATTGTATGATCTTGTCTTTTGATTGATTAATGAGCCGTTCAATTCTTTGAACAGCTCCTTTTTAAGAGACAGAATATGGTGAGATTTTCTATTGATTATGTCAATAGTAGACTCGAGTTGGATATTGTTGAATTTCAATGTGTTTAAATCACGAATTTCTGGGGAATATTCGAATCTAATCAAAATGCATTTTCCAAATTGTTTTGTCTCGATTCCTTCCCTAGTAATAAATACTGGGTTAAGGAGATAGAGAAATGGTAATCCCAAAATCAAAGGATGTGTAATGGTTTTCACTAATAAGAAACTTGTGTTGTAACAAATTCCTTCATTGCAAATCTTTGTAGAGAGAATTTTGTAATTGATTTTGAGTCACCTATTGTTAGCTCCTCATAATTGTTCTTTGGTCTTGACAAAATATTTAGTGGGAATCAAACCTTGTCTAATGCAATTAAGATCAGCACCAAAATCAATCATAGCAATAAATTCTTGAGAAAAAGAATTCTATAATACCATTTCTAAATAGTTTTTCTATTTAATGCAGAAAGATGAAAACTAGTATCGGGTTCTATTGGTTCTTCTTCTTCAGAATCAGATTCTTCTCTAAGAACTTCTTTACCCTTATTTCTTCTAGATTCAATTTCCTTAACCTGAGACTTAAGGGTGGTAATTTCTTTTTGAATTTCTTTGATCTCTTCTTTGAGATCATGCATTTCGATATCTGCTTTCCTAGTCTTATGAGGTTTGACAACTGAAAGGATATCCTTATTGAAATTGTCCTTGGTTTTCTTTTCTTTGAGTTTCTTCTTAGCAAACTCATCTTCTTCAAACTATATAGTTTTTCCCTTATTCAATTTTTGTCGCAACCTATCAACACATAATTCTCTAGCCTTCGAGTCTCCTAACTTAGCGGCTGTTTGTAAGAGAAATTCGACATCTTCGTCGAGGGTATTAATGGTTTTAACACATTTAGCTTTTCAACCTTTACAGTAACATGCTTGGATTGGGCAAAATTCGTTTTCTATGGAAGATTGGTAATCACTTTCAGATTCTGTTTCTGAAGCAAAATTGTGAAGCTAGTAAACTTCTTGATTAGATTTTGACCTGGATTGGGATTCAGAATCATAAGAATAATCTGAATCTTCTTGAATTGCACAAAGGTTGGCAATTAAGTTTTCCTTCATCGAGTCTTCTATATCTAGAGACTTAAATCTGTTGTGCTAATCTGCATTTATTAGCATAATGACCCCTTTTTCCACAATTATAACATTTGATTTCATTAATGTTAACCTTAGCCTTACCCTTAGATCTAGAGTGAGACTTACGGTAATGTTTCTTACTTGTGGACTTGGAAGATTGCTTATCGTGCTTCATAAACTTACTCTGATGATGTCTTCTTGGGTAATATTCTAGGGTGTACCTATGATGCTGATGGAGGCTTTTCTTATGCCTATGCTTCCTAGATTTAGAGAATCCTGGGTAACCAAATTGTTCACACCAAGTACCCCTGTCTTGTTTGGTGGCTAATCTTTCTTTTTCTTAACAATGCTTAAATTTGAGATCTTTGCACAATTAAGAGGCAACATTGTTAACAACTTGATTGATTTTTCCGAATGTCCAATTCGTGAAATCATAAGTTAATCCATCTTGTTCCTTAATTTCCATCATTGCTTCTCTAACCTTTTCTCCGAAAATAGCTGTAAGTCCATCAATAAATTTTTCTTTCTAACAGGGCTCATGACAATCATGCCTAGAATAGACTTTAGCTAGATAGGTATCCCTATACCATTTATAGTCTGACATTCTGCGACATCTAAGATTGTTTAATAAATTGTAGTGATGTGAGTCATCCTAAACCATCCTACAAAACGGAGGAGAATAGTTTGGAGAAGACAATTAAGGGCATCAGGAATTTCCTGACCTTGCTCATCTAATAGAGGGGTTCCCTCTGTTGATTCTTTTTTTTTGCATCCAAAACCTTTTCATTTTGTGCTTGTGTGAAGTTTTCTCACCACACAGCTAATATTCCTATGAATCCTAGGATAATATATTTAGCAAATCTTCTAACCGACAAATTCTGTTTTTCTTGGTAGATTAATCCTACCGTATATATTTGTCTGACTATATTGATAATTTGTTAATCACTCGTGGCATCTATTGTCCATTCATAGAAGGTTCCTACTTCATTGATCCTATAAGGAAAGGCTTCTTCGAATTGTAAATTCAGGGCTGAAGGCCAGGGATAATAAGTTTTGGTAATTGATGTGCATGCAGCGAATACAGGGTTCTTTGAGGGCTCTATAAGTCTTCTACTAGGAACTGGTTTCCTACTGGGTCGGACTTGCCTACTTGTACTAGGTTTATCCTGAATTTTAAGATCTTCTAACATAACATCTAAATCTTTTTCCATTTGAACCAACTTTGGTTCAGAATCATATTCCAAACCAACGATGTCTTTTGGAGGCTTTTTGGTAAGCATGTAATTTGGGCTTGGAAATGAAAAAACTAATCCCGCTTTTGGAATTAATTGTTCTACCATTTTCTCTTTCTCTCTTTGCTTCCGACTTTTCTTCCGGGGGGAAAAAAGAAGGGATTGGTTTTTGAACAAGTGGTGAGTGAGCGAAAGGGTGAATAATTGAGGCCAAATCTATAAATTTCTTATCAATCTCGCCAAATCGTGCATTAGTGAGAAATCTTGAAGTAATAAGGTAATTTCCTAAATGATTAAGATATTCATTTGTATAGTTATTCTGTTTATAAAGATATAATATTTGTAATTGGGTAGCATTCATGGAACTAGCGGCTTGTGTATCTGCAACTTCAGGAGTTGAGATAAATGGGGTTCCATCTATGAATTCATCTGGATCTTCATGCGTTTCAACCTTGGTAGGTTCCCTAGGAGGTAATGGGACAAATGGATCCTAAAAAGCTAGGTATTGAACATGTTTTGGCTGTTCAATACGAGGTCTAGTTGGCGACCTAAATTTAACCTTAGGCTTATGGTCTGATGTTTCTCCTTTTTCAAGGGGAACGATACTGGATTTAAGGGTTCCTAGGTGATACTCTTCCCTTCTAGGATACCACTCAAAAAATGGAATGTTGCGGCACTCGCACTCACAAATCGCAAGCCTTTTTTTTTTGATGTTTTTCAATTTTCTTTGCTAAGTGAGTTTCTAAATATTCATCTAGTTTATCACTCCGCCAAAATTCTCTTTCTAATGAATTTTTATCTAATTCAAATGGTTCTACCAGATCTCAACAAGTAACCTCTCTAAAAGGTAATAGTTGTTTAGAAACTGCAGATTGTGGAGGAGATGGTGGCTCATACTGAGGATGGGCAACCTGAGAGTCTACTCTAAGACCTCTCCTCGCAATGTTACTTCAGTTTTCTCCTAAAACTGATGGTCTAGACTAGATAAAACTTTCTATTCTAGCCGTCCTATACTGGGTCATTGATCTTTGATGAACTAATGGTGGTTCATCTGATGAAATGGATCCGGTTTCTGCCAAAGAAGTTGGTCGAAATCTAATAGCCATATCACCATTCTCATAAGTGATATAACCTTGAACTAGTTCGCTAGGTGGCCTAATCTGGACTAGTTTGACTCTAGGGCATACCCATCCTCAAGATAATTTATCTCGTCTCGCCTAAGGAGTCGAGGAATCATCATTTCTACATTGGGAGATGCTTCAAAGCAAATTGTTTGCCTAGGGGGCAAATTGGGTGAATATCTAATGTGAGACACTTTTCTTTGTGCTCATATTATCTATTCCAATGATGAAATTGGGTTAAGTATTAAAATATGCTGGACCATTGGTTAACGAAGTCTACGCATTTCCAATTATAGAGTCTTTATAATTGAAGATTCCGGTGTCTCTAAGGACAACTAGCATAGAACTGTTAGCCCTAGCTTCACTAATGGTTTGAGTCCGATTTGGACACAACCAACATGGCAATCACGATATCCTAGTCTAGCATATCGTTTTGATGATTTCTTAGAAAATAAAGATAATAATCTAATAATATTAATCAGAGAATTTTATTGATAATTGATAACCTACAGAATATTTAGAAGAAGAATCCAAAAATGATCACCCTCAGATCACCCTCATTTTTCAAACGGGGGAAGAACTCTCGACCTGTTTTTATTATTAATATTGTAATTTTTTCTATTATTATTACTTATTATTGTTATTGTTATTATTAGTTTTTCAATTATTATTATTACTACTGTTGTTGTAATAATAATAATATTATTATTACTACTTATTATTGTTATTGTTATTATTAGTTTTTCTATTATTATTACTACTACTATTATTGTTAGTATTATTATTATTATTATTATAATTATTGTTTTTGTTATAGTTGCTGTTTTTATTACTTCTATTATTATTACTAGTACTATTGTTTTATTATTACTCCTTTTAATTATTATTTTTCTTGATTTTTTTAATTATTAATTATTATTATTATTATTATTATTATTGTAATTTTTTATTATTACTATTTATACCTGTTACTTTTATTATTATGATTTTTAGTATTTATTATTATTACTGTTTTTGTTGTTGTTATTATTATGTCTATTATTATCATAGTTATTATTACTATTCGTATTAGTATGCTAATAATATTTATATTAATTTTAAACCAATACTTGTAATATTCATATTAATATTGCACTAATGCTAATAATATTTATTTTATTATTACCTCTATTATTATTACTAGTACTATTGTTTTATTATTACTCCTTCTAATTATTATTTTTCTTGATTTTTTAATAATAATAATAATAATTATTATTATTATTATTGTAATTTTTTATTATTACTATTTATACCTGTTATTTTTATTATTATGATTTTGAGTAATTATTATTATTACTGTTTTTGTTGTTGTTATTATTATGTCTATTATTATCATAGTTATTATTACTATTCTTATTAGTATGCTAATAATATTTATATTAATGTTAAACCAATACTTGTAATATTTATATTAATATTGCACTAATGCTAATAATATTTATTTTATTATTATTTATGTACTATTGCTATTATTTTATTATTACTTCTATTATTATTATGGTTGTTGTTATTAATTTTATTGTCTTGTTGTTATTAATAATAATAATAATTTTTATTATTCCTGAAGTTTTTTTAATTATTACTACTAATTGTTACTATTGTTAATATTATTGAAATTATTACTATTATTATTACTACTACTACTACTACTTCTACTACTTCTACTATTACTACTACTACTTTTTTTTTTTATGACAACTTTTTTATAATTAATTTTCTTGACTTTTTGTTGCTGTTATTATTATTATTATTATCATTATTATTTTTGTTGTCATTATTATTATTATTATTATTGTTGCTGTTATTATTATTATTATTATCATTATTATTTTTGTTGTCATTATTATTATTATTATTATTACAAATTTTTTATTTTTATTATTTTTGTTCTTGACTTGTTGTTATTATTAATAACAATACTTATTTTTATTGTAGTAGCTGTTTTTATTAATACTAACTTTTTTTCTTGACTTATTGTTATTATTATTAATTATTAATTATAACTACTTATATATATACCTATTATTTTTATTATTATGATTTTTAGTATTTATTATTATTACTGTTTTATTATTATCATTATTATTTTTGTTGTCATTATTAATACTAAACAAGAATTTTTGGATCAACCTCAGAGACTTGCCAACCAAATCATCAAAAGATCTCATGATTTTGTAGGAGCAATGACTCCTAAGAATCTTGATTTTTATGAATTCATCCTCCTCGACACCCAATCCATTGAGCTGTCAGAAATTCCTGATAAAAATGATACTTCGAGGATTATTTTCATTAAGTTCAGAATTAAGAAAATAATAACCATGGAACAATGGGGAGATCCCAACATGGTTAGAAAATTCTCTTTAAAATTTGTTCCTCAGCATTTTGATTATTGGGACTATGTTGATGCATGGTTCAAATTTATTTTAAAGCAAAATCAAAATTATTCTCTTACATGGTTTTGCTATTTTTGCCCAAAACTTTCAACAAAAATTCCTATTTGGTTTATTGAATGGTGGCATAAATTCGAACTCGATTTGTCCATTTTACCAGCAGATGTTGAAATTTGTTTCAATTATTGGAAATCATTGATTGATATTCCTAAAACCTGGTCCGAGGTGCCAGAGCTTTTCTTATTTGCAAAACATTTTAGCCTCACTTGGATTTTTTTCTTGGATTATGAGATCCGAGACAAATCCATTGGTGACTTTGAAGTCCCTTAGCTTGGAAGAAGAATCAAGATCAAATGGTGGCCAGCCATGGATCTTACAAATTTTACTCCAAATAATATTGACAAGTGGATCACTCTACACCCTCACTTAGCAAAGGATGCTCCAGCCAAAGCTCCTTCAACAAAGTCATCCCCAATGACTATTGAAGAATACAAGGACTGCATGCTTAAAGCAGTCACTGCGGAACAGATTCAGGCTATTTCGAAAGAATTTAGATTATCTCAAGAGACCACTCCAGCTCATGAAGGGCCCAGGTCAAATCCTATTGAAGACTCTCAATCTACCGCAGATTATGCACAAGACAATGAGGATGACTGTTATGGAATCCTCGACCCACTTGACTTCGACATTCGTGGGACCTACCAAGCATAGTTTGCGAAAACCAGAAAATATCCAAGCAAATAGCCTAAGAGTCGAAGATCAGATAGCTCAACCTCAGGTTAATAGAGAAGAGCCTCGATCTCCCAATGAATCTGAAATTACCGAAAATATTAGAGTCCCAAATCCATTTAGGACTATTGGATGCTTAGATCGAATTAAAGAACCATTTGAAATAGATCAAAAGCTAGAAAAAACCTTTTGGTTAAGTCCCGAATTCTATAAAATACCAGATGGCCAAATAAAAGATACATATGATCAATGGATAGATCATTGTTCAGCAATTGAAGAAAATATCCCTTTTCCCAATTGGTATAATTTAAAAATAAATCCTAAGAATTCGACTAAGACAGTTGCTCCATTAGAACACGGCCAAACTTCCAGAGGTACCGGCTTCTATTCTCCATCTCGTGCTGATAATCAGCCACCACCTCAAACCTCTACACCTGAATATATGGATACATCTGAACCCAATCCTTTACCCCCACGAACAAAAGTTCATATTAAAGTTGAAGCAATGAATGCTGATACTATTGTAGGAACGCCCTTTATTGATGCCCCAGAAGACACCTCTTCCGATGAGCTTCAAAAGCATCCTATTAACCAAAACCAATTAAAATATCTGTTCCGTCAAAACAATTATACAAATGAATTCCTAAATCATCTTGGAATTTTACTTCTAAATACACGAAACAATCTTGAAATGCGTCTTGCTACCCTTGAAATCCAACAAAATACTATTATTCGGTTTTTTTCAAGAAAGGGGGAAGAGAGACAGGAAAAGAAAAAACCTGACCCTCTACAAGAAACAAAAGCTAAACAAGAAAGACTTGTAAGAAATTCTGGAACACTTTATAAGTTTCCTGACCCTTCGTATATGCTTACTAAAAATATTTCAGTTTTAAGAAAAGAAGAACCAAATATAGAAGATTTAGACGAATTCATTAATGAATTAAAAATTGAAGATCAACATAATATTGCTGCTCATACATCCATTACAAAAAATTATTATCCTAAGCCATCGGCTCCAGACCTTCAATATGAAGAAGACTTGCCCATAAAAATTTATAACACAGAAAGTTTTTATCAGTGGAAGATAGATGGACTATCAGAATTCCAAATAACCAATACAACCAGACAAATGTATAAAGTGGGATTAATTTACCAAGAAAAACAAAATTTAACAGTGAGAAAGTCTACTGAAAAAATTATTTTAGGATTCATAGGAATTCTCGCCGTTTGGTGGGAAAATTTCACAGATTTCCAGAAAGATGTAATTTTAGAAGCAAAGTTAGAAGACAACCACGGGAACGTTGTTCTAAACAACCAAGGACAACCAATCCCAAATGCTTTAAATGTATTGCTACAAACACTACTTTTACATTTTATAGGATGGGCAAAGGACGAAGCCCATGGATACAATATTTTGAATAACATTCGATGCAAAAAATGTCTGACTATAGATGGTATAGAGATACCTTTATTGCTAGAGTTTATTCTAGAAAAGATTGCCATGAAGCCCATTGGAAAGAAAAGTTTGTTGATGGATTACCTCCTATTTTTAGTGAAAAGATTAAGGATGAAATGATGTCCATGAAAGACCAAGAAGGTCATACTTATGATTTCTCTGAATGGACATTTGGGGAAATAAACCAAGTAATTAAAGAAGTTGCATCTAAACTTTGTAAAGATTTAAAGTTTAAACTCAGTCTAGAAAAAGAACGGCAAGCAACGAAACAAAAATTAGGAACTTGGTGCGAACAATTTGGTTATCCAGGATTTTCAAAGAAAAAACATAGGAGAAAATACTATCCTCCTCCAAATACTTCTAAAAAGGAAAAACATAAAACTTATAAGAAAAAATCATATTCAAAACCCTCAAAATCTCGTGTTAAAAATAAAGGCACGAAAACTAAACCCATAAAATGCTTTAATTGCTGTAAAACAGGGCATTATGCAAATAAGTGTAGGCTTGCTAGGAGAATTAGGTCATTAGATCTAGAAGAAGAATTAAAGGAAAAACTAATTCTTCAATTATGTGCGATAAAAGAAGATGAAACCAGTTCTTCCGAAGAGTCTGACGAAGAACTAGATTTTAATGATCTCTCTGAAGACGATAGTGATTATCAGTCTCCAGAAGAAGAACTTGAATCTCCAAATTCAATTCAAGTTTGTTCTAAATGCTCATGCTCAAAGAAAACAATAAACACTCTTGATCAAGATGTTGAATTTTTACTAAACACTGCTGTTAAAATAAATGATAAAGAAGTTAGAGAACAGTGCTTACAGAGAGTTAAAGAGAAATTAAATTCTAAATCAGAATTAGGAGAATCTTCTAATAGAAATCTTAGATATAATGAAGGATTTAATCAAGATGTCCTAGAAGTTGTTAAACGACCTAGACCTCTTAATACTACTAGAAATGCTGAAATTAAAGATTTACAGCAAGAAGTAAAAGAAATTAAATTGGAAATAAAAACCCTTAAAGAAAAAGTACGAGACTTAGAACAGCCACAATTACCTAAAAAATAACAACAGAAAAATATCTCAAAAGAGAAGAAAACGAAGAAGATGACACAAGTCTTAATATTTCACCAATAGAAAAAATTGTTATACAAAAATGGTACCGTAGAATCACGTTGAGAATTTCCACAGATCCCTCCCAAGATTTTGTTGCTATGATTGATTCAGGCGCAGATCTTAATTGCATACGAGAAGGTTTAATTCCTACAAAATATTTTGTTAAAACTAAAAAACAACTAAGAAGTGCTTCTAATCAAAAGCTTGAATTAAAATACAAATTACCAAAAGCAAAAGTTTGCAAACAAGGAATTTGCTTTAATACAAGTTTTGTTCTAATCAAAAATCTTTCACATCCATTAATTTTAGGATTACCCTTTCTCTATCTCTTGCACCCTATGCAAATTACTAGGGAAGGGATTGAAACAAAAGTTTTAGGAAAACCAGTAAAATTTTGTTTTGAATACCCACCACAAGCTAGAGACTTAAATATCTTAAAATTTAATAATATTCAACCTGAAACAATAAACTTAATCAATTCTAAAGCTCATCATATTAATTCTTTAAAAGAAGAAATCTCTGTTAAAAGGATAGAAGATCAAATTGAAAAATCCTCTACAAAAATAAAAGAATTTCAAGAAAAACTCGAAAAGGAAATTTGCTCTAATATTCCTAACGCATTTTGGGATAGAAAACAGCATCAGGTAGATTTACCTTATGAACCCACTTTTAATGAGAAAAGTATTCCTACAAGAGCTCGACCAATTCAAATGTCTCCAGAATTAACTGAATATTGTAAGAAAGAAATTCAGGGTCTTTTAGAAAAACAATTAATTAGACCTTCAAAATCCCCTTGGAGTTGTTCAGGTTTTTATGTTCAGAATGCAGCTGAAATTGAAAGAGGCGCTCCGCGCCTTGTCATAAACTATAAACCTTTGAATAAAGCATTAAGATGGATAAGGTATCCTATTCCCAATAAAGAAGATCTTCTTAAAAGATTACATAAAGCTAAAGTATTTTCCAAATTTGACATGAAATCAGGATTTTGGCAAATACAAATTTTTGAAAAGGATAGATATAAAATTGCCTTTACTGTCCCATTTGGGCAATATGAATGGAATGTTATGCCATCTGGGCTAAAGAATGCCCCTAGTGAATATCAGAAAATTATGAACGATATATTTAATCCTTACTCATCGTTTTCAATTGTTTATATTGATGATGTCCTGATATTCTCTGATTCTTTTGAACAACATTGGAAACATCTTTATCAATTTGAGAAAATTATAAAACAAAATGGTTTAGTTGTTTCAGCACCTAAAATCAAGCTTTTTCAAACAAAAGTTCGATTTTTAGGACATGATATTTATTTAGGTCGAATTCGGCCAATTCATCGGGCAATCGAATTTGCTACAAAATTCCCCGACGAAATTAAAGATAAAAACCAATTGCAACGATTTCTAGGTTGCCTAAATTATGTTTCTTATTTTATTAAAAATTTACGTCCTCAATGTAAAATTTTATTTGACCGACTCAAGAAGTCTCCTTCACCATGGACCGACGCTCATACAGCCAAGGTAAAAGAGCTTAAACAACTCATTCAAACACTACCTTGCACTGCTATTCTTCAACCCTCATATTTTAAAATTGTTGAAACAGATGCCTCTGACCTTGGATATGGAGGTATTTTAAAACAACAAATTCCCTCGGGGGGGGGGGAAGAAGAGTTAGTAAAATTTGCCTCTCTTCTATCCTTTTAGCAGAGATTTCTTCTTTTAAAGAATTAATATGATGAGCTTTAGAATTGATTAAGTTTATTGTTTCAGGTTGAATATTATTAAATTTTAAGATATTTAAGTCTCTAGCTTGTGGTGGGTATTCAAAACAAAATTTTACTGGTTTTCCTAAAACTTTTGTTTCAATCCCTTCCCTAGTAATTTGCATAGGGTGCAAGAGATAGAAAAAGGGTAATCCTAAAATTAATGGATGTGAAAGAGCTTTTATTAGAACAAAACTTGTATTAAAGAAAATTCCTTGATTGCAAACTTTTGCTTTTGGTAATTTGTATTTTAACTCAAAGCTTTTGATTAGAAGCACTTCTTAGTTGTTCTTTAGTTTTAACAAAATATTTTGTAGGAATTAAACCTTCTCGCATGCAATTAAGATCTACGCCTGAATCAATCATTGCAACAAAATCTTGGGAGTAATCTGTGGAAATTCTCAAAGTGATTCTACGGTACCATTTTTGTATAACAATTTTTTCTATTGGTGAAATATTAAGACTTGTGTCATCTTCTTCGTTTTCTTCTCTTTTGAGATATTTTTCTGCTGTAATTTTTTAGGTAATTGTGGCTGTTCTAAGTCTCGTACTTTTTCTTTAAGGGTTTTTATTTCCAATTTAATTTCTTTTACTTCTTGCTGTAAATCTTTAATTTCAGCATTTCTAGTAGTATTAAGAGGTCTAGGTCGTTTAACAACTTCTAGGACATCTTGATTAAATCCTTCATTATATATAAGATTTCTATTAGAAGATTCTCCTAATTCTGATTTAGAATTTAATTTCTCTTTAACTCTCTGTAAGCACTGTTCTCTAACTTCTTTATCATTTATTTTAACAGCAGTGTTTAGTAAAAATTCAACATCTTGATCAAGAGTGTTTATTGTTTTCTTTGAGCATGAGCATTCAGAACAAACTTGAATTGGATTTGGAGATTCAAGTTCTTCTTCTGGAGACTGATAATCACTATCGACTTCAGAGAGATCATTAAAATCTAGTTCTTCGTCAGACTCTTCGGAAGAATTGGTTTCATCTTCTTTTATCGCACATAATTGAAGAATTAGTTTTTCCTTTAATTCTTCTTCTAGATCTAATGACCTAATTCTCCTAGCAAGCCTACACTTATTTGCATAATGCCCTGTTTTACCGCAATTAAAGCATTTTATGGGTTTAGTTTTCGTGCCTTTATTTTTAACACGAGATTTTGAGGGTTTTGAATATGATTTTTTCTTATAAGTTTTATGTTTTTCCTTTTTAGAAGTATTTGGAGGAGGATAGTATTTTCTCCTATGTTTTTTCTTTGAAAATCCTGGATATCCAAATTGTTCGCACCAAGTTCTTAATTCTTGTTTCGTTGCTTGCCGTTCTTTTTCTAGACTGAGTTTAAACTTTAAATCTTTACAAAGTTTAGATGCAACTTCTTTAATTACTTGGTTTATTTCCCCAAATGTCCATTCAGAGAAATCATAAGTATGACCTTCTTGGTCTTTCATGGACATCATTTCATCCTTAATCCTTTCACTAAAAATAGGAGGTAATCCATCAACAAACTTTTCTTTCCAATGGGCTTCATGGCAATCTTTTCTAGAATAAACTCTAGCAATAAAGGTATCTCTATACCATCTATAGTCAGACATGTTTTGCAGCGAATGTTATTCAAAATATTGTATCCATGGGCTTCGTCCTTTGCCCATCCTATAAAATGTAAAAATAGTGTTTGTAGCAATACATTTAAAGCATTTGGGATTGGTTGTCCTTGGTTGTTTAGAACAACGTTCCTGTGGTTGTCTTCTAACTTTGCTTCTAAAATTACATTTTTCTGGAAATCTGTGAAATTTTCCCACCAAACGGCGAGAATTCCTATGAATCCTAAAATAATTTTTTAGGCTATTTGCTTGGATATTTTCTGGTTTTCGCACTTTATGCTTGGTAGGTCCCATGAATGTCGAAGTCAAGTGGGTCGAGGATTCCATAACAGTCATCCTCATTGTCTTGTGCATAATTTGCGGTAGATTGAGAGTCTTCAATAGGATTTGACCTGGGCCCTTCATGAGCTGGAGTGGTCTCTTGAGATAATCTAAATTCTTTCGAAATAGCCTGAATCTGTTCCACAGTGACTGCTTTAAGCATGCGGTCCTTGTATTCTTCAATAGTCATTGGGGATGACTTTGTTGAAGGAGCTTTGGCTGGAGCATCCTTTGCTAAATGAGGGTGTAGAGTGATCCACTTGTCAATATTATTTGGAGTAAAATTTGTAAGATCCATGGCTGGCCACCATTTGATCTTGATTCTTCTTCCAAGCTGAGGGACTTCAAAGTCACCAATGGATTTGTCTCGGATCTCATAATCCAAGAAAAGAATCCAAGTGAGGCTAAAATGTTTTGCAAATAAGAAAAGCTCTGGCACCTCGGACCAAGTTTTAGGAATATCAATCAATGATTTCCAATAATTGAAACAAATTTCAACATCTGCTGGTAAAATGGACAAATCGAGTCCGAATTTATGCCACCATTTAATAAACCAAATAGGAATTTTTGTTGAAAGTTTTGGGCAAAAATAGCAAAACCATGTAAGAGAATAATTTTGATTTTGCTTTAAAATAAATTTGAACCATGCATCAACATAGTCCCAATAATCAAAATGCTGAGGAACAAATTTTAAAGAGAATTTTCTAACCATGTTGGGATCTCCCCATTGTTCCATGGTTATTATTTTCTTAATTCTGAACTTAATGAAAATAATCTTCGAAGTATCATTTTTATCAGGAATTTCTGACAGCTCAATGGATTGGGTGTCAAGGAGGATGAATTCATAAAAATCAAGATTCTTAGGAGTCATTGCTCCTACAAAATCATGGGATCTTTTGATGATTTGGTTGGCAAGTCTCTGAGGTTGATCCAAAAATTCTTGTTTAAGAAATGAGGGTTCAAGGTTGCAAAATTTTATGAACTTTTTGCTAATAAAACCTAAAGTAGGAGATTGCCTCGGCTGAATGGGTTTCTGAGGTTGAGACTTTTTGGGAGTTGCTGCCACCTGTGCAAAGGAAGCAGCCCGGGTTTGCAGAGCAGGAAAGTCCGAGGGTTTATTCAAGGGACTAAACCTGTTGCTCAATTGGAGTGAAGTCTCAGGACTTTTTGAGGAAGTGCCTACTCCTTCATGAATGAGAGTCGCCTTCAAAGGGGGTGACTCTAATGAGAGAAGATTAGGGTTTGCTGGCTTTATGCCGATTTTTACCTTTGGGCTTGTATCCATGGAAG
Source organism: Santalum album (assembly GCA_034195605.1). Lineage (NCBI taxonomy): Eukaryota > Viridiplantae > Streptophyta > Magnoliopsida > Santalales > Santalaceae > Santalum > Santalum album. Next base: position 12,312,174 of record CM067261.1, on the reverse strand, counting down.
ATGATGATGAAACTGGACTCTTTTGAGTCACTTTCGGGCTTTTGTCAAATTTTGAAATAGAGACAGGGATCCCCTGGCTCTTTCTATCACCAACCATTGCTGGCCAATTTTTCTTTTCCCTGCAAAAATTCTCTAGATAAGAAATCAGGGAGATTATTATTTTCACCCTTAATATATTCTATATCAAAATCGAATATACTAAGGATAACTTGCCATCTTGCAAACATTTGCTTTGATGCAAGATTTTCAACATCTTTAATCAAAACAAACTTTGCAGATTTACAATCTACTTTTATAAGAAATTTTTGATTTAATAAATCGTTTTGAAATTTGGTGATACAAAGAACTATTGCCAGAATTTCTTTCTTAACCGTGGAATAGTTCCTTTGGGCGGTATTCCAAATTCCAGAGGCAAATTTTACTAACTCTTCTTCCCCCCCCGAGGGAATTTGTTGTTTTAAAATACCTCCATATCCAAGGTCAGAGGCATCTGTTTGAACAATTTTAAAATATGAGGGTTGAAGAATAGCAGTGCAAGGTAGTGTTTGAATGAGTTGTTTAAGCTCTTTTACCTTGGCAGTATGAGCGTCGGTCTATGGTGAAGGAGACTTCTTGAGTCGGTCAAATAAAATTTTACATTGAGGACATAAATTTTTAACAAAATAAAAAACATAATTTAGGCAACCTAGAAATCGTTGCAATTGGTTTTTATCTTTAATTTCGTCGGGGAATTTTGTAGCAAATTCGATTGCCCGATGAATTGGCCGAATTCGACCTAAATAAATATCATGTCCTAAAAATCGAACTTTTTTCTTGACTTCTTGTTGTTATTATTCATTATTAATTTTATTACTACTTATATTTTATTTTTATGATTTTTAGTATTTATTATTACTACTTTTTTTTGTTATATTTATATTAATGTTAAACCAATACTTATAATATTTATATTATATTGCACTAATGCTAATAATATTTATTTTATTATTATTTGTGTACTATTGTTATTATTTTATTATTACTTCTATTATTATTATGGTTGTTATTATTATTATTACTAGTACTACTGTTTTATTATTACTAATATTATTATTAATTTTATTGTCTTGTTGTTATTAATAATAATAATAATTATTATTATTATTGAAGTTGTTTTAATTATATTATTTTTAATATTATTAAAATAAAAATATAAATTATTATTATTATTATTATTATTACTACTACTACTACTTTTTTTATTACTACTTTTTTATAATTAATTTTCTTGACTTTTTGTTGTTGTTATTATCATTATTATCATTATTATTATAAATGAACAAAATTAATAATTGGACTATCAGAATTCCAAATAATAAATATAGCAAGACAAGTGTATAAAGTAGGATTAATATATCAAGAAAAACAGGATTTAACAGTTAGAAAATCTACAGAGAAAATTATTCTAGGATTCATAGGAATTCTCGCCGTCTGGTGGGAAAATTTTACAGATTTTCTAAAGGATATAATTCTAGAAGCAAAATTAGAAGACAATCATGGAAATATTGTTTTAAATAATCAGGGACAACCAATCCCAAATTCTCTAAATGTATTATTGCAAACATTACTTTTAAATTTTGTAGAATGGGCTAAAGATGAAACCCATGGATATAATATTTTAAATAATATTCGTTGTAGAAAGATGTCTGATTATAGATGGTATAGAGATACCTTTATAGCTAGAGTTTATTCTAGAAAAGATTGTCATGAAGCCCATTGGAAAGAAAAGTTTGTAGACAGATTGCCTCCTATCTTTAGTGAAAAGGTTAAAGATGAAATGATGTCAATGAAAGACCAAGAAGGTCATACCTATGATTTCTCTGAATGGACATTTGGAGAAATAAATCAAGTAATTAAAGAAGTTGCCTCTAAACTTTGCAAAGACTTAAAGTTTAAACTTAGTTTAGAAAAAGAAAGGCAAGCAACAAAACAAGAATTAGGAACCTGGTGTGAACAATTTGGTTATCCAGGATTCTCAAAAAAAAAAATATAGGAGAAAATATTATCATCCTAATACCTCTAAAAATCCTTCAAAAGGAAAACATAAAACTTCTCATAAAAGAAGATATAAAAAACAATCATATTCAAAATCTCATTCTAAGTCTAATAAGCAAAATTCTAAAACTATTAAATGTTTCAATTGTGGTAAAGAAGGACATTACGCTAACAAGTGTAGGCTTGCTAGGGAAATTAGGTCATTAGACTTAGAAGAAGAACTAAAAGATAAACTAATTTTTCATTTATTTACAATAAAATAAGATAAAGATTCTGAAAAACCTATAAAAATAACAACAGAAAAATATGCAACAAGAGAAGAAGTTAAAGCAGATGATACAAGTCTTAACATCTCTCCAATCGAAAAAATTATTATACAAAAATGGTATTGTAAAATTAATTTAAGAATTTCAATAGATTATTCTCAAGATTTTATAGCTATCATTGACTTAGGAGCAGATCTTAATTGTATAAGAGAAGGATTAATTCCCACAAAATATTTTGTTAAAACTAAAGAACAATTAAGAAGCGCTTCTAACCAAAAACTTGAACTTAAATACAAATTACCTAAAGCAAAAGTTTGTAATCAAGGAATTTGCTTTAATACAAGTTTTGTCTTAATTAAAAATCTTTCACATCCATTAATTTTAGGATTACCCTTTCTCTATCTTTTGCACCCTATGCAAATCACTAGGGAAGGAATAGAAACAAAGTTTTAGGAAAACCATTAAAATTTTATTTTGAATATCCGCCTCAAGCTAGAGATTTGAATATATTAAAATTTAACAATATTCAACCTGAAGATACGATAAGTATAATTAATAATAAAATTTATCATATCAATTCTTTAAAGGAAGAAATTTCTGTTAAAAGAATAGACAATCAAATTGAAAAATCTTTAACAAAAATAAATGAATTTCAAGATAAACTTGAAAAAGAAGTTTGCTACAATATTCCTAATGCATTTTGAAATAGAAAACAACATTAAGTTGACTTACCTTATGAACCAAATTTTAATGAGAAAAATATTCCTACAAAAGCTAGACCAATTCAAATGTCTTCAGAATTAACAGAATATTGTAAAAAGGAAATTCAAGGACTTCTTGATAAAAACTTAATCAGACCTTCAAAATCTCCCTGGAGTTGTTCAGGATTTTATGTTCAAAATGCAACCGAAATTGAAAGAGGTGCTCCGCGCCTTGTAATTAATTATAAACCTTTGAATAAAGCATTAAGATGGATAAGATATCCAATTCCAAATAAGGATGATCTTCTTAAAAGATTACATAAAGCTAAGGTATTTTCCAAATTTGACATGAAGTCAAGATTTTGGCAAATACAAATCTCTGAAAATGATAGGTATAAAACTGCCTTTACCGTTCCATTTGGTTAATACGAATGGAATGTAATGCCATTTGGACTTAAAAATGCTCCCAGTGAATACCAAAAGATAATGAATGATATTTTTAATCCCTTTTCATCATTTTCCATTGTTTATATTGATGATGTTTTAATATTTTCAGACTCATTTGAACAGCATTGGAAACATCTTTATCATTTTGAGAAAATTATAAAACAAAATGGTTTAGTTGTTTCAGCCCCAAAAATCAAGCTCTTTTAGACAAAAGTTCGATTTTTAGGACATGATATCTATTTGGGCCGAATTCGACCAATTCATAGAGCTATTGAATTTGCTACAAAATTTCCTGATGAAATTAAGGACAAGAATCAATTACAAAGATTTCTTGGTTGCCTTAATTACGTTTCTCATTTTATTAAAAATTTACGACCTCAATGTAAAATTTTATTTGATCTGCTTAAGAAGTCGCCCTCACCATGGACAGATGCTCATACCGAAAAGGTAAAAGAATTAAAACAGTTAATTCAAACTTTACCCTGTACTGCTATTCTTCAACCCTCTTATTTTAAAATTGTTGAAACAGATGCCTTTGAACTTGGTTATGGAGGTATTTTGAAGTAACAGAATCCCTCCGGGGGGGAAGAAGAGTTAGTTAAATTTGCCTCTGGAATCTGGAATACAGCCCAAAAAAGCTACTCCACAGTTAAAAAAGAAATATTGGCTATAGTTCTCTGTATTTCCAAATTTCAAAGCGATCTATTAAATCAAAAATTCCTTATAAGAGTCGATTGTAAATTTGCAAAGTTTGTTCTGACAAAAGACGTCGAAAATCTTGCGTCAAAGCAAATATTTGCAAGATGGCAAGCCATTCTTAGTATATTCGATTTTGATATTGAATATATTAAGGGTGAGAATAATAATCTCCCTGATTTCTTATCAAGAGAGTTTTTGCAGGGAAAAGAAGAATTGGCCAGCAACGGCAGGTGACAGAAAGAGTCAGGGGATCCATGTATCTATTTCAAAATTCGACAAAAGTCAAAAACTGACTCAAAAGAGTCCAGCATCTTCATCCTCATCAATGGACACAAGTCCAAAGGTAAAAATCAGCATAAAGCCATCAAACCCTAATCTTCTCTCATTAGAGTCACCCCCTTCGAAGGCGACTCTCATTCCTGCAGGAGTAGGCACTTCCTCAAAAAGTCCAGAGACTTCTCTCCAATTGAGCAACAGGTTTAGTCCCTTGAATAAACCCTCGGACTTTCCTACTCTGCAATCCAAGGCTGCCTCTTTTGCACAGGTTGCAGCATCCCGCAAGAAGTCTCAAACCCAAAAACCCATTCAACCGAGGCAGTCTCCTGCTTCGGGTTTTATTAGTAAAAAATTTATAAAATTTTGCAATCTTGAACCCTCATTCCTTAAGCAAGAATTTCTTGATGAACCACATAAGCTTGCAAGCCGAATCATTAAAAGAACTCATGATTCTGTTGGAGCCCAAACTCCCAAAAACCTTGATTTTTATGAATTCATTCTTCTTGACACCCAATCCGTAGAACTTGCTGAAATTCCTGACAAGAATGACTCGTCAAGAATCATTTTTATTAAATTTAGAATTAAGAGAATTATTTCTATGGAACAATGGGGAGACCCAAATATGGTTCGAAAATTTTCTTTAAAATTTGTTCCTCAACATTTTGATTATTGGGACTATGTTGATGCATGGTTTAAATTTATTTTAAAACAAAATCAAAACTATTCTCTTACATGGTTTTGCTATTTTTGCCCAAAAATTTCAACAAAAATTCCTATTTGGTTTATTGAATGGTGGAATAAATTTGGACTTGATCTATCCATTTTACCAACAGATGTCGAAATTTGTTTCAATTATTGGAAATCATTGATTAATATTCATAAAACCTGGTCTAAGGTGCCAGAGCTTTTCTTATTTGCAAAACATTTTAGCCTCACTTGGATTCTTTTCTTGGATTATGAGATCCGAGACAAATCCATTGGTGACTTTGAAGTCCCTCAGCTTGGAAGAAGAATCAAGATCAAATGGTGGCCAGCCATGGATCTTACAAATTTTACTCTGGCTAATATTGATAAGTGGGTCAGTCTGCATCCACATTTAGCGAAGAACGCTCCAGTTAAAGCTCCTTCAGCAAAGTCATCCCCAATGACCATTGAAGAATATAAAGACCGCATGCTTAAAGCTGTTACTGCGGAAGAAATTCAAGCCATTTCAAAAGAATTCAGATTATCACAAGCAGATTCGCCAGCTCATGAAGGGCCCAGTTCTGATTCTTTCAAAGACACACAGTCTGTCGAAATTCCAAATTTCGCACAAGAAAATGAGGACGATTGCTATGGCATCCTCGACTCCCTTGATTTTGATATGCGTGGAACCTACCGTGCATAAAGCATTGGCCGCCGACGCAAAATCCAAAATTATCTGAGTCATAAAGCTAGTGCGGGTCATCATGAAGACGACATCCGACAAAGTAAAGTTTACTTTTTAAAAAGTTATTCTCAGCCGACGCATGAGGACAATCGACGCCTTGAAGGCATCTAGTCGGCATAATCACTGTAGTAGCTTTAAATTATTTTAATGTACTTTTAAGATCATATAAATTGGGAGCCACTCGAGAGGGAGAGGCAAAATGTAATAGAATGAGTTGGGCAGACGAGTGTTGCAAAAATGACCCTTGTAAACCTGTTGCTTCTCAATTACTGTAAGCATTCTCAACTATTTTAATAAAGTTCTAATTTATATTATTCATGTCTTCTTTATATTATTTTACGATCCTTCGTTGAGTTGGTATCAGAGCAAGATTTAGACCTGATTTTATATTAAGGGTGAGAATAATAATCTCCCTGATTTCTTATCAAGAGAGTTTTTGCAGGGAAAAGAAGAATTGGCCAGCAACGGCAGGTGACAGAAAGAGTCAGGGGATCCATGTATCTATTTCAAAATTCGACAAAAGTCAAAAACTGACTCAAAAGAGTCCAGCATCTTCATCCTCATCAATGGACACAAGTCCAAAGGTAAAAATCAGCATAAAGCCATCAAACCCTAATCTTCTCTCATTAGAGTCACCCCCTTCGAAGGCGACTCTCATTCCTGCAGGAGTAGGCACTTCCTCAAAAAGTCCAGAGACTTCTCTCCAATTGAGCAACAGGTTTAGTCCCTTGAATAAACCCTCGGACTTTCCTACTCTGCAATCCAAGGCTGCCTCTTTTGCACAGGTTGCAGCATCCCGCAAGAAGTCTCAAACCCAAAAACCCATTCAACCGAGGCAGTCTCCTGCTTCGGGTTTTATTAGTAAAAAATTTATAAAATTTTGCAATCTTGAACCCTCATTCCTTAAGCAAGAATTTCTTGATGAACCACATAAGCTTGCAAGCCGAATCATTAAAAGAACTCATGATTCTGTTGGAGCCCAAACTCCCAAAAACCTTGATTTTTATGAATTCATTCTTCTTGACACCCAATCCGTAGAACTTGCTGAAATTCCTGACAAGAATGACTCGTCAAGAATCATTTTTATTAAATTTAGAATTAAGAGAATTATTTCTATGGAACAATGGGGAGACCCAAATATGGTTCGAAAATTTTCTTTAAAATTTGTTCCTCAACATTTTGATTATTGGGACTATGTTGATGCATGGTTTAAATTTATTTTAAAACAAAATCAAAACTATTCTCTTACATGGTTTTGCTATTTTTGCCCAAAAATTTCAACAAAAATTCCTATTTGGTTTATTGAATGGTGGAATAAATTTGGACTTGATCTATCCATTTTACCAACAGATGTCGAAATTTGTTTCAATTATTGGAAATCATTGATTAATATTCATAAAACCTGGTCTAAGGTGCCAGAGCTTTTCTTATTTGCAAAACATTTTAGCCTCACTTGGATTCTTTTCTTGGATTATGAGATCCGAGACAAATCCATTGGTGACTTTGAAGTCCCTCAGCTTGGAAGAAGAATCAAGATCAAATGGTGGCCAGCCATGGATCTTACAAATTTTACTCTGGCTAATATTGATAAGTGGGTCAGTCTGCATCCACATTTAGCGAAGAACGCTCCAGTTAAAGCTCCTTCAGCAAAGTCATCCCCAATGACCATTGAAGAATATAAAGACCGCATGCTTAAAGCTGTTACTGCGGAAGAAATTCAAGCCATTTCAAAAGAATTCAGATTATCACAAGCAGATTCGCCAGCTCATGAAGGGCCCAGTTCTGATTCTTTCAAAGACACACAGTCTGTCGAAATTCCAAATTTCGCACAAGAAAATGAGGACGATTGCTATGGCATCCTCGACTCCCTTGATTTTGATATGCGTGGAACCTACCGTGCATAAAGCATTGGCCGCCGACGCAAAATCCAAAATTATCTGAGTCATAAAGCTAGTGCGGGTCATCATGAAGACGACATCCGACAAAGTAAAGTTTACTTTTTAAAAAGTTATTCTCAGCCGACGCATGAGGACAATCGACGCCTTGAAGGCATCTAGTCGGCATAATCACTGTAGTAGCTTTAAATTATTTTAATGTACTTTTAAGATCATATAAATTGGGAGCCACTCGAGAGGGAGAGGCAAAATGTAATAGAATGAGTTGGGCAGACGAGTGTTGCAAAAATGACCCTTGTAAACCTGTTGCTTCTCAATTACTGTAAGCATTCTCAACTATTTTAATAAAGTTCTAATTTATATTATTCATGTCTTCTTTATATTATTTTACGATCCTTCGTTGAGTTGGTATCAGAGCAAGATTTAGACCTGATTTTATATTAAGGGTGAGAATAATAATCTCCCTGATTTCTTATCAAGAGAGTTTTTGCAGGGAAAAGAAGAATTGGCCAGCAACGGCAGGTGACAGAAAGAGTCAGGGGATCCATGTATCTATTTCAAAATTCGACAAAAGTCAAAAACTGACTCAAAAGAGTCCAGCATCTTCATCCTCATCAATGGACACAAGTCCAAAGGTAAAAATCAGCATAAAGCCATCAAACCCTAATCTTCTCTCATTAGAGTCACCCCCTTCGAAGGCGACTCTCATTCCTGCAGGAGTAGGCACTTCCTCAAAAAGTCCAGAGACTTCTCTCCAATTGAGCAACAGGTTTAGTCCCTTGAATAAACCCTCGGACTTTCCTACTCTGCAATCCAAGGCTGCCTCTTTTGCACAGGTTGCAGCATCCCGCAAGAAGTCTCAAACCCAAAAACCCATTCAACCGAGGCAGTCTCCTGCTTCGGGTTTTATTAGTAAAAAATTTATAAAATTTTGCAATCTTGAACCCTCATTCCTTAAGCAAGAATTTCTTGATGAACCACATAAGCTTGCAAGCCGAATCATTAAAAGAACTCATGATTCTGTTGGAGCCCAAACTCCCAAAAACCTTGATTTTTATGAATTCATTCTTCTTGACACCCAATCCGTAGAACTTGCTGAAATTCCTGACAAGAATGACTCGTCAAGAATCATTTTTATTAAATTTAGAATTAAGAGAATTATTTCTATGGAACAATGGGGAGACCCAAATATGGTTCGAAAATTTTCTTTAAAATTTGTTCCTCAACATTTTGATTATTGGGACTATGTTGATGCATGGTTTAAATTTATTTTAAAACAAAATCAAAACTATTCTCTTACATGGTTTTGCTATTTTTGCCCAAAAATTTCAACAAAAATTCCTATTTGGTTTATTGAATGGTGGAATAAATTTGGACTTGATCTATCCATTTTACCAACAGATGTCGAAATTTGTTTCAATTATTGGAAATCATTGATTAATATTCATAAAACCTGGTCTAAGGTGCCAGAGCTTTTCTTATTTGCAAAACATTTTAGCCTCACTTGGATTCTTTTCTTGGATTATGAGATCCGAGACAAATCCATTGGTGACTTTGAAGTCCCTCAGCTTGGAAGAAGAATCAAGATCAAATGGTGGCCAGCCATGGATCTTACAAATTTTACTCTGGCTAATATTGATAAGTGGGTCAGTCTGCATCCACATTTAGCGAAGAACGCTCCAGTTAAAGCTCCTTCAGCAAAGTCATCCCCAATGACCATTGAAGAATATAAAGACCGCATGCTTAAAGCTGTTACTGCGGAAGAAATTCAAGCCATTTCAAAAGAATTCAGATTATCACAAGCAGATTCGCCAGCTCATGAAGGGCCCAGTTCTGATTCTTTCAAAGACACACAGTCTGTCGAAATTCCAAATTTCGCACAAGAAAATGAGGACGATTGCTATGGCATCCTCGACTCCCTTGATTTTGATATGCGTGGAACCTACCGTGCATAAAGCATTGGCCGCCGACGCAAAATCCAAAATTATCTGAGTCATAAAGCTAGTGCGGGTCATCATGAAGACGACATCCGACAAAGTAAAGTTTACTTTTTAAAAAGTTATTCTCAGCCGACGCATGAGGACAATCGACGCCTTGAAGGCATCTAGTCGGCATAATCACTGTAGTAGCTTTAAATTATTTTAATGTACTTTTAAGATCATATAAATTGGGAGCCACTCGAGAGGGAGAGGCAAAATGTAATAGAATGAGTTGGGCAGACGAGTGTTGCAAAAATGACCCTTGTAAACCTGTTGCTTCTCAATTACTGTAAGCATTCTCAACTATTTTAATAAAGTTCTAATTTATATTATTCATGTCTTCTTTATATTATTTTACGATCCTTCGTTGAGTTGGTATCAGAGCAAGATTTAGACCTGATTTTATATTAAGGGTGAGAATAATAATCTCCCTGATTTCTTATCAAGAGAGTTTTTGCAGGGAAAAGAAGAATTGGCCAGCAACGGCAGGTGACAGAAAGAGTCAGGGGATCCATGTATCTATTTCAAAATTCGACAAAAGTCAAAAACTGACTCAAAAGAGTCCAGCATCTTCATCCTCATCAATGGACACAAGTCCAAAGGTAAAAATCAGCATAAAGCCATCAAACCCTAATCTTCTCTCATTAGAGTCACCCCCTTCGAAGGCGACTCTCATTCCTGCAGGAGTAGGCACTTCCTCAAAAAGTCCAGAGACTTCTCTCCAATTGAGCAACAGGTTTAGTCCCTTGAATAAACCCTCGGACTTTCCTACTCTGCAATCCAAGGCTGCCTCTTTTGCACAGGTTGCAGCATCCCGCAAGAAGTCTCAAACCCAAAAACCCATTCAACCGAGGCAGTCTCCTGCTTCGGGTTTTATTAGTAAAAAATTTATAAAATTTTGCAATCTTGAACCCTCATTCCTTAAGCAAGAATTTCTTGATGAACCACATAAGCTTGCAAGCCGAATCATTAAAAGAACTCATGATTCTGTTGGAGCCCAAACTCCCAAAAACCTTGATTTTTATGAATTCATTCTTCTTGACACCCAATCCGTAGAACTTGCTGAAATTCCTGACAAGAATGACTCGTCAAGAATCATTTTTATTAAATTTAGAATTAAGAGAATTATTTCTATGGAACAATGGGGAGACCCAAATATGGTTCGAAAATTTTCTTTAAAATTTGTTCCTCAACATTTTGATTATTGGGACTATGTTGATGCATGGTTTAAATTTATTTTAAAACAAAATCAAAACTATTCTCTTACATGGTTTTGCTATTTTTGCCCAAAAATTTCAACAAAAATTCCTATTTGGTTTATTGAATGGTGGAATAAATTTGGACTTGATCTATCCATTTTACCAACAGATGTCGAAATTTGTTTCAATTATTGGAAATCATTGATTAATATTCATAAAACCTGGTCTAAGGTGCCAGAGCTTTTCTTATTTGCAAAACATTTTAGCCTCACTTGGATTCTTTTCTTGGATTATGAGATCCGAGACAAATCCATTGGTGACTTTGAAGTCCCTCAGCTTGGAAGAAGAATCAAGATCAAATGGTGGCCAGCCATGGATCTTACAAATTTTACTCTGGCTAATATTGATAAGTGGGTCAGTCTGCATCCACATTTAGCGAAGAACGCTCCAGTTAAAGCTCCTTCAGCAAAGTCATCCCCAATGACCATTGAAGAATATAAAGACCGCATGCTTAAAGCTGTTACTGCGGAAGAAATTCAAGCCATTTCAAAAGAATTCAGATTATCACAAGCAGATTCGCCAGCTCATGAAGGGCCCAGTTCTGATTCTTTCAAAGACACACAGTCTGTCGAAATTCCAAATTTCGCACAAGAAAATGAGGACGATTGCTATGGCATCCTCGACTCCCTTGATTTTGATATGCGTGGAACCTACCGTGCATAAAGCATTGGCCGCCGACGCAAAATCCAAAATTATCTGAGTCATAAAGCTAGTGCGGGTCATCATGAAGACGACATCCGACAAAGTAAAGTTTACTTTTTAAAAAGTTATTCTCAGCCGACGCATGAGGACAATCGACGCCTTGAAGGCATCTAGTCGGCATAATCACTGTAGTAGCTTTAAATTATTTTAATGTACTTTTAAGATCATATAAATTGGGAGCCACTCGAGAGGGAGAGGCAAAATGTAATAGAATGAGTTGGGCAGACGAGTGTTGCAAAAATGACCCTTGTAAACCTGTTGCTTCTCAATTACTGTAAGCATTCTCAACTATTTTAATAAAGTTCTAATTTATATTATTCATGTCTTCTTTATATTATTTTACGATCCTTCGTTGAGTTGGTATCAGAGCAAGATTTAGACCTGATTTTATATTAAGGGTGAGAATAATAATCTCCCTGATTTCTTATCAAGAGAGTTTTTGCAGGGAAAAGAAGAATTGGCCAGCAACGGCAGGTGACAGAAAGAGTCAGGGGATCCATGTATCTATTTCAAAATTCGACAAAAGTCAAAAACTGACTCAAAAGAGTCCAGCATCTTCATCCTCATCAATGGACACAAGTCCAAAGGTAAAAATCAGCATAAAGCCATCAAACCCTAATCTTCTCTCATTAGAGTCACCCCCTTCGAAGGCGACTCTCATTCCTGCAGGAGTAGGCACTTCCTCAAAAAGTCCAGAGACTTCTCTCCAATTGAGCAACAGGTTTAGTCCCTTGAATAAACCCTCGGACTTTCCTACTCTGCAATCCAAGGCTGCCTCTTTTGCACAGGTTGCAGCATCCCGCAAGAAGTCTCAAACCCAAAAACCCATTCAACCGAGGCAGTCTCCTGCTTCGGGTTTTATTAGTAAAAAATTTATAAAATTTTGCAATCTTGAACCCTCATTCCTTAAGCAAGAATTTCTTGATGAACCACATAAGCTTGCAAGCCGAATCATTAAAAGAACTCATGATTCTGTTGGAGCCCAAACTCCCAAAAACCTTGATTTTTATGAATTCATTCTTCTTGACACCCAATCCGTAGAACTTGCTGAAATTCCTGACAAGAATGACTCGTCAAGAATCATTTTTATTAAATTTAGAATTAAGAGAATTATTTCTATGGAACAATGGGGAGACCCAAATATGGTTCGAAAATTTTCTTTAAAATTTGTTCCTCAACATTTTGATTATTGGGACTATGTTGATGCATGGTTTAAATTTATTTTAAAACAAAATCAAAACTATTCTCTTACATGGTTTTGCTATTTTTGCCCAAAAATTTCAACAAAAATTCCTATTTGGTTTATTGAATGGTGGAATAAATTTGGACTTGATCTATCCATTTTACCAACAGATGTCGAAATTTGTTTCAATTATTGGAAATCATTGATTAATATTCATAAAACCTGGTCTAAGGTGCCAGAGCTTTTCTTATTTGCAAAACATTTTAGCCTCACTTGGATTCTTTTCTTGGATTATGAGATCCGAGACAAATCCATTGGTGACTTTGAAGTCCCTCAGCTTGGAAGAAGAATCAAGATCAAATGGTGGCCAGCCATGGATCTTACAAATTTTACTCTGGCTAATATTGATAAGTGGGTCAGTCTGCATCCACATTTAGCGAAGAACGCTCCAGTTAAAGCTCCTTCAGCAAAGTCATCCCCAATGACCATTGAAGAATATAAAGACCGCATGCTTAAAGCTGTTACTGCGGAAGAAATTCAAGCCATTTCAAAAGAATTCAGATTATCACAAGCAGATTCGCCAGCTCATGAAGGGCCCAGTTCTGATTCTTTCAAAGACACACAGTCTGTCGAAATTCCAAATTTCGCACAAGAAAATGAGGACGATTGCTATGGCATCCTCGACTCCCTTGATTTTGATATGCGTGGAACCTACCGTGCATAAAGCATTGGCCGCCGACGCAAAATCCAAAATTATCTGAGTCATAAAGCTAGTGCGGGTCATCATGAAGACGACATCCGACAAAGTAAAGTTTACTTTTTAAAAAGTTATTCTCAGCCGACGCATGAGGACAATCGACGCCTTGAAGGCATCTAGTCGGCATAATCACTGTAGTAGCTTTAAATTATTTTAATGTACTTTTAAGATCATATAAATTGGGAGCCACTCGAGAGGGAGAGGCAAAATGTAATAGAATGAGTTGGGCAGACGAGTGTTGCAAAAATGACCCTTGTAAACCTGTTGCTTCTCAATTACTGTAAGCATTCTCAACTATTTTAATAAAGTTCTAATTTATATTATTCATGTCTTCTTTATATTATTTTACGATCCTTCGTTGAGTTGGTATCAGAGCAAGATTTAGACCTGATTTTATATTAAGGGTGAGAATAATAATCTCCCTGATTTCTTATCAAGAGAGTTTTTGCAGGGAAAAGAAGAATTGGCCAGCAACGGCAGGTGACAGAAAGAGTCAGGGGATCCATGTATCTATTTCAAAATTCGACAAAAGTCAAAAACTGACTCAAAAGAGTCCAGCATCTTCATCCTCATCAATGGACACAAGTCCAAAGGTAAAAATCAGCATAAAGCCATCAAACCCTAATCTTCTCTCATTAGAGTCACCCCCTTCGAAGGCGACTCTCATTCCTGCAGGAGTAGGCACTTCCTCAAAAAGTCCAGAGACTTCTCTCCAATTGAGCAACAGGTTTAGTCCCTTGAATAAACCCTCGGACTTTCCTACTCTGCAATCCAAGGCTGCCTCTTTTGCACAGGTTGCAGCATCCCGCAAGAAGTCTCAAACCCAAAAACCCATTCAACCGAGGCAGTCTCCTGCTTCGGGTTTTATTAGTAAAAAATTTATAAAATTTTGCAATCTTGAACCCTCATTCCTTAAGCAAGAATTTCTTGATGAACCACATAAGCTTGCAAGCCGAATCATTAAAAGAACTCATGATTCTGTTGGAGCCCAAACTCCCAAAAACCTTGATTTTTATGAATTCATTCTTCTTGACACCCAATCCGTAGAACTTGCTGAAATTCCTGACAAGAATGACTCGTCAAGAATCATTTTTATTAAATTTAGAATTAAGAGAATTATTTCTATGGAACAATGGGGAGACCCAAATATGGTTCGAAAATTTTCTTTAAAATTTGTTCCTCAACATTTTGATTATTGGGACTATGTTGATGCATGGTTTAAATTTATTTTAAAACAAAATCAAAACTATTCTCTTACATGGTTTTGCTATTTTTGCCCAAAAATTTCAACAAAAATTCCTATTTGGTTTATTGAATGGTGGAATAAATTTGGACTTGATCTATCCATTTTACCAACAGATGTCGAAATTTGTTTCAATTATTGGAAATCATTGATTAATATTCATAAAACCTGGTCTAAGGTGCCAGAGCTTTTCTTATTTGCAAAACATTTTAGCCTCACTTGGATTCTTTTCTTGGATTATGAGATCCGAGACAAATCCATTGGTGACTTTGAAGTCCCTCAGCTTGGAAGAAGAATCAAGATCAAATGGTGGCCAGCCATGGATCTTACAAATTTTACTCTGGCTAATATTGATAAGTGGGTCAGTCTGCATCCACATTTAGCGAAGAACGCTCCAGTTAAAGCTCCTTCAGCAAAGTCATCCCCAATGACCATTGAAGAATATAAAGACCGCATGCTTAAAGCTGTTACTGCGGAAGAAATTCAAGCCATTTCAAAAGAATTCAGATTATCACAAGCAGATTCGCCAGCTCATGAAGGGCCCAGTTCTGATTCTTTCAAAGACACACAGTCTGTCGAAATTCCAAATTTCGCACAAGAAAATGAGGACGATTGCTATGGCATCCTCGACTCCCTTGATTTTGATATGCGTGGAACCTACCGTGCATAAAGCATTGGCCGCCGACGCAAAATCCAAAATTATCTGAGTCATAAAGCTAGTGCGGGTCATCATGAAGACGACATCCGACAAAGTAAAGTTTACTTTTTAAAAAGTTATTCTCAGCCGACGCATGAGGACAATCGACGCCTTGAAGGCATCTAGTCGGCATAATCACTGTAGTAGCTTTAAATTATTTTAATGTACTTTTAAGATCATATAAATTGGGAGCCACTCGAGAGGGAGAGGCAAAATGTAATAGAATGAGTTGGGCAGACGAGTGTTGCAAAAATGACCCTTGTAAACCTGTTGCTTCTCAATTACTGTAAGCATTCTCAACTATTTTAATAAAGTTCTAATTTATATTATTCATGTCTTCTTTATATTATTTTACGATCCTTCGTTGAGTTGGTATCAGAGCAAGATTTAGACCTGATTTTATATTAAGGGTGAGAATAATAATCTCCCTGATTTCTTATCAAGAGAGTTTTTGCAGGGAAAAGAAGAATTGGCCAGCAACGGCAGGTGACAGAAAGAGTCAGGGGATCCATGTATCTATTTCAAAATTCGACAAAAGTCAAAAACTGACTCAAAAGAGTCCAGCATCTTCATCCTCATCAATGGACACAAGTCCAAAGGTAAAAATCAGCATAAAGCCATCAAACCCTAATCTTCTCTCATTAGAGTCACCCCCTTCGAAGGCGACTCTCATTCCTGCAGGAGTAGGCACTTCCTCAAAAAGTCCAGAGACTTCTCTCCAATTGAGCAACAGGTTTAGTCCCTTGAATAAACCCTCGGACTTTCCTACTCTGCAATCCAAGGCTGCCTCTTTTGCACAGGTTGCAGCATCCCGCAAGAAGTCTCAAACCCAAAAACCCATTCAACCGAGGCAGTCTCCTGCTTCGGGTTTTATTAGTAAAAAATTTATAAAATTTTGCAATCTTGAACCCTCATTCCTTAAGCAAGAATTTCTTGATGAACCACATAAGCTTGCAAGCCGAATCATTAAAAGAACTCATGATTCTGTTGGAGCCCAAACTCCCAAAAACCTTGATTTTTATGAATTCATTCTTCTTGACACCCAATCCGTAGAACTTGCTGAAATTCCTGACAAGAATGACTCGTCAAGAATCATTTTTATTAAATTTAGAATTAAGAGAATTATTTCTATGGAACAATGGGGAGACCCAAATATGGTTCGAAAATTTTCTTTAAAATTTGTTCCTCAACATTTTGATTATTGGGACTATGTTGATGCATGGTTTAAATTTATTTTAAAACAAAATCAAAACTATTCTCTTACATGGTTTTGCTATTTTTGCCCAAAAATTTCAACAAAAATTCCTATTTGGTTTATTGAATGGTGGAATAAATTTGGACTTGATCTATCCATTTTACCAACAGATGTCGAAATTTGTTTCAATTATTGGAAATCATTGATTAATATTCATAAAACCTGGTCTAAGGTGCCAGAGCTTTTCTTATTTGCAAAACATTTTAGCCTCACTTGGATTCTTTTCTTGGATTATGAGATCCGAGACAAATCCATTGGTGACTTTGAAGTCCCTCAGCTTGGAAGAAGAATCAAGATCAAATGGTGGCCAGCCATGGATCTTACAAATTTTACTCTGGCTAATATTGATAAGTGGGTCAGTCTGCATCCACATTTAGCGAAGAACGCTCCAGTTAAAGCTCCTTCAGCAAAGTCATCCCCAATGACCATTGAAGAATATAAAGACCGCATGCTTAAAGCTGTTACTGCGGAAGAAATTCAAGCCATTTCAAAAGAATTCAGATTATCACAAGCAGATTCGCCAGCTCATGAAGGGCCCAGTTCTGATTCTTTCAAAGACACACAGTCTGTCGAAATTCCAAATTTCGCACAAGAAAATGAGGACGATTGCTATGGCATCCTCGACTCCCTTGATTTTGATATGCGTGGAACCTACCGTGCATAAAGCATTGGCCGCCGACGCAAAATCCAAAATTATCTGAGTCATAAAGCTAGTGCGGGTCATCATGAAGACGACATCCGACAAAGTAAAGTTTACTTTTTAAAAAGTTATTCTCAGCCGACGCATGAGGACAATCGACGCCTTGAAGGCATCTAGTCAGCATAATCACTGTAGTAGCTTTAAATTATTTTAATGTACTTTTAAGATCATATAAATTGGGAGCCACTCGAGAGGGAGAGGCAAAATGTAATAGAATGAGTTGGGCAGACGAGTGTTGCAAAAATGACCCTTGTAAACCTGTTGCTTCTCAATTACTGTAAGCATTCTCAACTATTTTAATAAAGTTCTAATTTATATTATTCATGTCTTCTTTATATTATTTTACGATCCTTCGTTGAGTTGGTATCAGAGCAAGATTTAGACCTGATTTTATATTAAGGGTGAGAATAATAATCTCCCTGATTTCTTATCAAGAGAGTTTTTGCAGGGAAAAGAAGAATTGGCCAGCAACGGCAGGTGACAGAAAGAGTCAGGGGATCCATGTATCTATTTCAAAATTCGACAAAAGTCAAAAACTGACTCAAAAGAGTCCAGCATCTTCATCCTCATCAATGGACACAAGTCCAAAGGTAAAAATCAGCATAAAGCCATCAAACCCTAATCTTCTCTCATTAGAGTCACCCCCTTCGAAGGCGACTCTCTTTGAAAAAATATGCTAGATTACGCTTTAAAGATTGCCATATAGGTTGTGTTCAAATAGGACTTAAACCCTTAGTAAAGCTCGGACTAAATAGTTCAATGCTAGTCGTTCTTAGAGATGCAAGAATCCTGAATTATAAAGAATCTATAATTGGTAATGCTCAAACATCGCTTACCAATGGACCAGCATATTTTAATACATATCCAAATTTTATTATATGAATAGATAATGATGAACATAAAGAAAAAGGTCTAACTTTAGATATTAAAACTCATAATTATAATTTCCTTTTAGGAACATGTCCTTACAA